>CM068841.1:42670153-43180153 GCA_028554795.2 Sinohyriopsis cumingii | reverse complement strand
TAAAATTTTCTTTCTCTTACTTAGTTTCAGATCATGGAGTTGTAACAATACATAAATACGAAATTATAAATGCAAAAACTAGTCCTTATCTGAATAATGTTGCTTGGCCCAATCAAATTAGTGATAAACTTTTTTTTATTATAAAAAACATAGTTGAAGACTTATCAATACTCTTGCAAAATTTAATCAATGGATCAGTAGAAACCATTATGTTACCCGCGCAGTGAAAACTAGCTCAGGTCATGCCGATTTAAAGGAAAGAAGACAAAACGCTATCGTCAAATTATAGACCAATTTGAGCTGTGTGTCCACGGTTTTTCAGAGAATTATATTCCGACATGTATATTCCGACATGTATATACACTTTTTGCATGACAATGATTTGAGACATAAATGTCAATCTTGTCCAGACTATACAACACTATTCTTACGTCAATTTTTTGAATGTGTTTATCATGTCTGGAATTATTGCTCTGTTGAATAATCGGACAGATCAAAGAAACAAATTAAATGGCAAGCTGCACCCATTTATTGCCCTAAAGCTTTATTTATGCAGAATCTGGTTGGTAAACTCTAGCACAAGGAAGGAAGGAAGAAGAGATTATTTGATTATAAATACTTAAGTATCGAACTAAAGCGACCTTCTTCCACAGAGGAGATATGAGTCATCTCATGATCGTCGATGTAACTCCCTCCTACCTGGCTTTAGTTTTGTTCTTGTTTTGGGGGGAGGGGCGGTTTCAGACGTCCTTTCTCCCACGTACGGCTTGTATTTGTGACTCTCTTCCATTGTTTATTTCAACTAAAGGGCTTATCACCGTATTATGATATTGTCTAAAGTCAACGTAATATCCTACATACAAAAGTTAGCACAGTTCCATCAAATCCCATATTAGTGAATTTAGTAAACTCTTCCATGTGTGCACGAGGCTATGATAATGAAGATGTTGAGCACTGATTTTTCTATTGTCTCTTTTTTAATATCCAAAGATCTCTCGCTCTATGTTTTAACACATAGGTTGTGTAGAGTACTGTTTTGTTGTTTTGTTCTGTTGTCCCATATTGTATGCCCAATAATCTTTAGCCCTACCTTTTAAAACTCACCTTCCCATATTGTATGCCCAATAATCTTTAGCCCTACCTTTTAAAACTCACCTTATGTTACTCTGGATTTATGAAAGATAAGTCGAACTAAGAAAAGAAAAAGATTCTGTCAAATTCCTAAGTGTTCTATTCTCAGGCAGGAAGGGTTTGATACATTGTAGCTTGATTACGCTGGCCCCTGTGTAAAAGTACTTCCCTATATTGATAACGTGTGCTATCATTGAATTGCGTGTGTTTAATAATGATCTGATGAGTTACCCAAGATAAATGTCAGCATGTTATAACATTGGATGTGAAAGGGCTAAGGAAACTGATCGTAGTAAACTAGAATTTAGTTTCTGACTATGCCATAAGCAGCACGTGTTATGTATTGTGCAGTCCGCATTGCAGAAATACACATTTTACATTTGTATATTGAAAACGATTCTTGTTAGATACTGCCTCGCATACTGTATTGTATTTCTAATTAATTTTTTTCTTCAGGATTGGCACTAGACATCGCGTTGACCGTGAACCCGACACAAATGGAAGCAAAGCGTCAGGAGGCCGTTGTGCTTGATTGCCAAGGGAACACGAGAAATGTGTCAGAGTACATCTCAAAGCGGGTCAGCTGGAAGCATGGTGCAAATGATGGAACAATACATAAGATAACCACTGGATTTTATTTGAATGATGGAGCAAATAAAACAAAATACGACATTCAACACGGAAATTCGGACAATAGTGATACCAATTATTCTTTCAAGTTAAAGATTTTAAGTAAGGCTTTTAGGCATAATTTACTCGTAATTAAGTATCCCAGAGTTTTCCTTAGAAATATGTACCGTTTGTTGGATGATACTGTATGGGTGAAACAGTATCGAAAGGCAGTGTTGATGTAAGTTCAGTCACCGACAATATACGTGATTTATTTGGGAAACTAATTTTAAAAAAGTTAATACTTGAAGTTTGTATTTGTTGCTTTGTGTTCAGTTTTAGGCATTCTTAATTGTGCCTTAAAACTTGGAATATATGCTTACATAATTAAGATCAATCCAGTGTGCTAAGGAACAAGATTAATATGTACTTATGTTGCTATCTTGCATCAGATTGGCTGAGTTTACTACTCAAGATGTATTTTGTCATATGCAAGTTTAAATCAATAACATCATGGATGAGTTCAATAATTAGTTAGATTCACACATTCAAGTTAGGTCATCTTTTTTCTGATTGGCTGACCTTGTTTCCACACTTGAAAGCACTGTTCTAGTCTGATTTTAATCAAACTCGAAATGTGGGCTTGTATCATCCATGTCTTGGATGGGTTTAGTAATGAAAAAGATGCAGATATTTTATTGAGGTCATCTTGCATCAGATTGCTGAGATAGTTAGTACTCTTGAAGCCACATCTTGGGTTTATTATCATCAAGACTTTGGATCACTTCTAGCAACATAATCTGCATATTAATTATGTTTTTATCTTTAGAAAGAAGTTTTATTATGATATAGTAAACTATGTCCATTCAAAATGATATAAAGTTTTTGTATGTGCTATTACAATGTAACATAAACATTTTTAGTGAAATGGTGAACTGTAAAGTTATGTAAGGCAGCCGAGTGGTATCAGGCCTGCTTTTTACTGTTGCTGGTTGGCGTTAACAGCACATTTAAACATTATTGACAATAACAATTGCTGTGAAAACAGGAGCTATTAGTGACTTTCCCACTAAGGCAGTCCCTATTTATATACATGCCTTTCCCAAGGACACACTAAGGCAGCCTCTATTTGTTTACAAGCCTTTCCCAAGGACACACTAAGGCAGCCCCTATATGTTTACAAGCCTTTCCCAAGGACACACTAAGGCAGCCCCTATTTGTTTACAAGCCTTTACAAAGGACACTCTAAGGCAGCCCCTATATGTTCCCAAGGCCGCACTACGGCGGACATATTAGTTAGCATGCCCCTCCCAAGGACTTACTATGGCAGCCCATATATGTTTACATGCCCGTCACCTGATATCAAACATCTGTGCTACATACTGAGACGCATTATGATACAAAGTATACATTATTATACATTATTGATGAATATATTCTGTCATATTATTTAGGACTACTTTCATATAAAGTTATCTCCCTTGTATTGATATCTTGAAGTGTAGGCCTACCATCATATACTGTCGTATTCCCTGTATTGATGTCATACAATGTACGACCAGCATCATATAATGTCGTATTCCCTGTATTGATGTCATACTATGTACGACTAGCATCATATAATGTCGTATTCCATGTATTGATGTCATACAATGTACGACTAACATCATATAATGTCGTATTCCCTGTATTGATGTCATGCAATGTACGACTAGCATCATATAATGTCGTATTCCCTGTATTGATGTCATACAATGTACGACTAGCATCATATAATGTCGTATTCCCTGTATTGATGTCATACAATGTACGACTAGCATCATATAATATCGTATTCCCAGTATTGATGTCATACAATGTATGACTAGCATCATATAATGTCGTATTCCCTGTACTGATGTCATACAATGTACGACTAGCATCATATAATGTCGTATTCCCTGTACTGATGTCATACAATGTACGACTAGCATCATATAATGTCGTATTCCCTGTATTGATGTCATACAATGTACGACTAGCATCATATAATGTCGTATTCCCTGTATTGATGTCATACAATGTACGACTAGCATCATATAATGTCGTATTCCCTGTATTGATGTCATACAATATACGACTTCCTTTCATATCATGTTCTCTCCCATGTATTGGTGTCTTGCATAGTAAAACTACAATAATGCCATAGCAGATTTTGATCCACACCTACTAACTAATTTCAATGAGAAGTTTAAACGTGATTGCTGGTAATGTCGACACATCACATATGATTGTCAGCGACATGTTGACTAAGAATTCCTTGCTATAATTTTATAGAAAATTCAGTGTTGGATGTATTTATGCAACATCTTCATCTTAGTTGAACTTTCTTTAACGAGTGCTATTTTAAAACTTGAGAATGGACATATGAGTAATCCACTCTTTGGTAGAACCTATTTATGTTTTTTCTGGAAGTGTAAAAGTAAAAACTAAACAAAAACAGCTTTACGGCATGATTTAAAGATGAGAATATGTATTTTTATTTTAAACTAGCAAAAAGAGTGATGGAAAATAGCACACCCATTTTCACTTTTGTACTTCTTCAGTCATTAATTAGTATGTCCTGTTTAGAGGCCCCTACTATGATCAGACTGATCCCCTAATCTTCAACTTAAAACGTGGTGCGGCAATTTGATAAATGCAAAAAGCAATCCCTAAATATGATCTTGTTAGTAAGCAAAAAGGATCAGTACAAACCACTATAGCGTATAGCGATGACAAGGACCCAAAGAACGTATGTTGCAATGACATTGACCATTATAGCTGTGTAGCAATGACAGTGACCGATATAGCTTATGTAGCAGTAAGAGTGATCACTGCGTTCGAAGTGTATCATTGAGTGGAATCTTTTGGCACACTAATGCAAGACTAGCTGCTTGACATACATGTAAACAAGAAAGCGAATTTTTTAAATCATTTTATAATGCAGAGAAAAACAATAAGAAATATATTTTTGGCTAGAAAAATATGTATTGTTATCAATATGACGTTTTGGTCCCAGCCGGCCCTGATAGGTACTGACAGCTGGTTCTATTTATAGTAAATTGTACACATATTTTGTCGTCACCCACATGCATAAGTAACAGATTCAGTTTTAGGGTGTCTTCTCGAGATACATGAGAGAAATCGTATTCTGGCAACCTGACGTACCACATATTAATGACACCAGCCTTGTAACATTGTACCATTTACTCAAAAATAAAAATAAAATTCTTCACACCCGTATCGCTATTCTGTGAAACAAACCCCTTAACTTTACTTGGAAACCATAACAATATAATCAAGAACTTATGGGATGGCCTAATTTCTGATGTTTGTCTCTTGGCACAAATTTATTGCCGCTTGTACTCCTAAGTTACTTAGAGGATTGCCATGAAACATTACATACACACATTCATCCCGAGATCTACTTTATGCTGTTCAGACATCCAAATAAGTCATTACAAAATCTATCTTGAAAACATTACTATAGCTATTCCTGAATGGATGTTTGTATCTACATGGGCATTTTACTTAAGACTCCGTATGATGTCTAGTTGGTTCTAAATGTAAATAGTGTTGTTCTGATGTCAAATATGGCTGATCCAACAATTACTTTGAAAACGTTCTTATTGTTGCAGCTTCTGAACAGAATGTCATGTCAGCATCGAGTTTTCACCAGAATACTAAAGATGATATATTGTGTGGATGAAACTGGTATCAATCGAACCTTAAATATGGCTGAAATGATCGATGAGTAAATTAAAACTCTTTTCAGTGTTTTTCTTGAATGGAAGGTTACATCAGCTTGCTGTCTTTACCAAGATTATAATGGTATATAGTTTGTTCCAAACGAAAATGTTGTTATTCTTACATCCAATACGTCTGTGATAGTTGCTAATTTTAAAATATTTTCGCTCAGGAGTATCAGAGATGGTATTAACTCAAAGATGTTAAAATGAAGAAATGGTCTTACTTTCATTCATGGAAATTCTTTTCGCACAATAGTGCGTCGCTTCCCTAAGAGTGAGATATCTTGGTTTTCAGACCATTACTGGAACTTCGCGTATCTTTTATTTTGACAATGCCAGTTTTTGGTTCAGCTGAAAATATGATAATTTATTCGGGGGGAGCAAGTATGGTGGCATCAAATAAAGAAAGATATTTACGAACAATACTGTTTGTAATATTTATTCTTGGTACTATCAGCTTTCAAGCTGGACTCCCATTTTATAAGATGTGATTTCCAACTGTATAAGTCCGAAACTATTTGTGAGAAACCCTGAAAAACTAAGACCATCCATTTTTATATGATAGATCTTCATGATCTTGGAACTCTGACCCATCTTTTATTGGTGTCACCTTTTCCTTTGTACAGGTGTTGTCAATAGACTGCTAAAAGGGGATGAAATTAAGTGCTACGTAACGAGTTTGATATTGTAGTTTTACCACCGATATCTTGTTTCAGTTTTGCAGTTCTCTTGCAGGTGTAGCTGATGATGATGATGGCAAATATGTATGTGAAAACGAAGTCTACAGAAACGAAGTCAACAGATATACAGTACTCAGCTCTAAAGAAGTTCCATTCACAGTCCTAAGTACGTATTAAGAGACTCGAGTCAGTATAAACCTAGATATATTTTTCCCCACGTTTACAAGGTTGAGTTATTGTTAATGTTAATAGGAATCAAGACACAACATTTACTTTTCTGGCGTTGGTGTTCATGGCAACAGTTTATGGTTTGGATACAGTTTAATTACAAATCGATGATTGGGGTTTGAGATTAAATTCGATTGTTTCCTAAAACTCCTGATGAATTTCTTCCTTGGTATGAATCATTATGGAGTGAAGGCAATTCATTCTGGAAGACGTTTGTCAACCCCTTTGGGCTTCGGGTCAAGGTCACGGGCCTAGAAAATGTGTGTTGAGGTTTCAGTTCAATTTCTTTTTATTTCATAACGTTCATTTACCGATTGATTGATTTTTTTTAGAATCAGTATAAATCATTTTCCAATATGCTTACATTTTTAGCTACCATCATGATTCCATGACTTCCATGATCTTTCTTTGAGCTGGAGAAAATATGGCGCTATGTAGTATTTGCATACCTGTTACATGTTCATGAAGAAAACCACAGGAGAGTATAGAATATACACAGAACATGGAAATCTTGGAACTAATGGTTTTCTACGATTTCTCCATGATCTGGAAAAAACACGGAGTATATGGAGACTTTTTACGTGCTCATGGAGAACACTTGGACACACAGTTCTCCAATGGCAGAGATATTACATATAGGACATAAAAGTCATGCTGAGAACATTTATGTGGACATTGAGATCGCAAGGAATTTCTGTAAAGTACCAGCTGACCATGTGCATTGTGGAAAACACTTGAAACAAATCTATTTTGTGAAAATAACATAAGAGATACTTAACGGTTGACTAATATTATTAGCAGTTTTAGCCTTAAAATAGTTGAGTCATTTTCCCTGCTTAAATAACATTTAGATGATGTCATATATTTGATAGGAAGACCAGATTTATGGCAAAAACAAGTCAGTTAAAATAATGTAAATTTGCAATACTTTTTCATGTGTACAAAGTTGTAGTTATATTTGTTGTAGTGTTTCACGCCATTTTTCAGCACACGATAGGCTATACATGGCGGCCAGTATTAATGGTGGAGGAAGAACCCGGGAAACCCCGGAAAGAACCATCGACCCACGAGAAGCTACTGGCAAGCCTTCTCACATACCCACATTAGCCGAATCCGAGACTCGAACCCACTCAGAGAGAGGTGAGATGGCAGTAATCTGTCACGGAAAGCGTTTTAGACTACAAAATAAACCTTTCATTTATATATTTTTATAAAAACACCTCAAAAAATATCTCAAAAATACCTGCTTTTAGTTACATATGAAATGAATCCACTTCATTGGATCACAACTTGGTCCTTATTTGTGTTTGAGACTATGATATGCATAAATCCCTTGTATCCAAATATGCTCAAAGATGGACCATTCTGTTATTAACAGTGAGGTTCTGAAGAGCGTATTGTTACCTTTCAAATATTACTAGTGACCCATAATCATTTGAAGTTTACATGACAGGATATGTGTCAATGAGAAAGTATTATTATGTACGAAACATTGGGAGCTTAAAAGCTTTTGAATTTATTATTAACGTGTAACATTCTCGATAATATAATCTCATCTTGATACGTTCATAGTAGGTTTAACTTGCAATGGCTCTTGGCAAAATGAACTGCTGTAAACTTGTAGCTTTACGGGTGTTTTTTCCAAGTCATTTAAATTCTTGTTAAACAGTAGTTAATCTTGTTAATGTGTGCCACTTTGCTGGTATTTTATATACATTTGCCATTAAACGGCAGTTAAAATGCAGCGATATTGACCAATATATGTATACGAGCTAATCAGTCTTATGATGTCACAGAAATTCACAGAAAACTGCAAAAACAGTTTTCATATAAGGAAAGCAGTTTTATGATGTCACAAAAATTCACAGAAAACTGCAAAAACAGTTTTCATATAAGGAAAGCAGTTTTATGATGTCACAAAAATTCACAGAAAACTGCAAAAACAGTTTTCATATAATGAAAGCATTTTTATGATGTCACAAAAATTCACAGAAAACTGCAAAAACAGTTTTCATATAAGGAAAGCATTTTTATGATGTCACAAAAATTCACAGAAAACTGCAAAAACAGTTTTCATATAAGGAAAGCATTTTTATGATGTCACAAAAATTCACAGAAAACTGCAAAAACAGTTTTCATATAAGGAAAGCATTTTTATGATGTCACAAAAGTTCACACAAAACTGCAAAAACAGTTTTCATAAAAGGAAAGCATTTTTATGATGTCACAAAAATTCACACAAAACTGATAAAACAGTTTTCATATAAGGAAAGCATTTTTATGATGTCACAAAAATTCACAGAAAACTGCAAAAACAGTTTTCATATAAGGAAAGCAGTTTTATGATGTCGTTTTATGATGTCAAGGATAACTACAAACACCTTTCAGTTTAATCATGTCATTAAATACTTCAAACAATAAGCAAAACCCTTTATTAAATATGGAAAGCACACATGATATCACCCTTATTTCATTAGCATTTAGATGAAGCCACAAAATAAAGGAATATTCGAAATATATAAGCTTGGAAATCGTATTAATTTCTTTACTTCAATCAAAAATTACATTTTGTTGACTCGTACAAATAATATACAGTAGACACTCCATCTATATCTTATATTCAATGAACATTATTTACATTAATATATTAAAATTGAACCTATGGAAATAATTATTGTCCTAATTTTAACATGTAATATTAAAGGGGAAAGTTGGATTCTGTAATATTTACATCGACATCGCATACTTGGAAAGAACCAACTTGCAGTTCGTTAATTAATTTATTAATGAAAACAGAAGATAAATGATGAATTTCCAAATTTAGCAAGTTTAGCATTCTTGATCAACAAAATATATCCTCCTTTCTTTTCAAGAACTATAAACATATATTATGTTTTAATCCTGTGTAACAAAGAGCCAGCAAACACCACGACTGATCTTTCAAACAGACATATGTATGTAGTATGTGTATTATAAAGGTTATCTTAAAATTTAGCTCTTAAATAAAATTACGGCAAGATAGCATAGGTTTCTAGCATAATGGAAGAGATATTTTATGATGGGTAAGTCCTGTGATTACGAACATTATATATTATGAACATTACAAACACTTGTCATTCTATATTTTTCGCAATGGAGCAATTGAACACACCTTGGAGATAATGGCAGAGACTTTGTGGGTTACCGTTTTCGCAGCTGGTGGAGGTGTAGTTTTAATATGTTTTAAATATGCACACTTTTTAAAGAACTCGTTACACGCACTGAATGTTTGCTTGCTATTAATCATGCAGTTTGATTGGAGACACCTAACGTCCAAAACTAAATCAAAGCAAGCAAAATAAAAGGAATTAATACAAACTCATAGGGATGGGAAACAGATTTATAAAAGTTTTAAAAAAAATTCATAGAGCTGTACAGTATATTAGCAGTTTCTATAATAAGGCTTGAAAGTCTGTTAAAATTAAACCTCTTAATAGAGTAGCTGTTCAGTTTCTTTTCTAACAATACTTCATACACAAAATGCATATATATTCATACATTACTGTTACAGTATGAACCTTTCAATAAACGTATTTTTTTCTTACGAAATTGTTGTACACAGAGCAAATAAATGAGACTTTTTGAGAGTATGACCTCGATCATACCTAATGAATTACTAAGGAAAGATTCCAGAAATCCAGGCTGATCCACTGAAAAAGCAAGCTCTTAGTATAAGAAATTTCTCACAGCTCTTTTATCCAACAGTTAAAAAAAGTCTTCATATATTTCTCCTGATAGCTTTAGACATTTTTTTACTTCATTTCAGTGTAGAAATCCAGTTTGTGGAGGTGGATTTAACAGAAGGTTAGGTTTCTATCATCTGTTGAAAGTGTTCACCATTAGGTGAACGAAAATGTGTTAGCCATTTCAGCAACAGTAAACCACCGCTCCTAAACAAATCCTCTTGGAAAGATCATTCATTCTTGTATAATTCAATTGTCATACCATGAAATATATCACCGAAACATGTAACATGTAATATGGACGACAAATAAATTTAATATTTACCTCTTTGGTAAAACAACATAAGTATTTAATTTAGTTCAATATTCCCAAAGCACTTCACAAGATTTTAAAACATATCTAAGCGTTATTCATGGCATCATTTAATTTTAGTTGTACCATCCATTTTTGGCAGGACTGCGTCATCGTATCTGTCAAATATTCAGTACGTGAGATCTTTCTGTTTTTAAAGAGTCAATGAAGTTACATATTTAATTTCTTAAGAACTTTGAAATAGAATCACTGCCATTTTTTAGGAAAAATGAAAACACAAATAAAATATTGAAGATCTACATGTGTACGACCTTTGAACTTGCCTCCCTTAAAGTTCACTGAATGAGGGCAATGGGTTGAAACTGTAATGGGCCCACTTTGTATTCTACCGATTCGTGAATGGGCTGAGTATGGTAAGGGCGGAGATATGTGGGAAGAAAGACGACATAAGAGACGCGGTGTGAAAGAAAGTGTTGAAATGTTAATATCTGTCGGATGATCTTGTAATGGATTCACTTGTATGATAATCTCCCACCCCAACCCCCACCCACCCCGACTTATTAACATTAATATATGATCACTCTTGCATGACGTTTTTTCTCTATGGCATTGTCTCAGGTAATAAACACTTGGTTACAACAGCCTATCGTATCTAGATAAAGATCTATATTTGTCAGTGGCTGCTAAATCAGGTTGACCATAGGTGGGACCTTCTTTCTATAGCGGGTGCTTGGCCAAATTAAAATGTTACCACTCTCTGTAGGATTTTACAATGTTGACTGAGATCAGACAGGTTTGAGCAGTTGTCAGTTGTGTAGAATTTCATGGTTTGTAGAAACTTTACACAATTCTTGAATTTGATGAGTAGGCATGAAAACTTCATAAATTTCCAAAAAGTGTTAGCCTTCAAATGTCCTTTGAATCTGTTGAGAAACTCTTTGAATATTTACGAAAACTCTGTTAATTTATGGGGGGAGCAGAACAAAAAAGAAAACTCTGTGAATGTATTTGAGGGAATGCACAACTACAAAATTGAATAAAATATATCACGTTTCAGTTCTGAATTTGTTTATTTACCTATTTTCCAAAATGTAATGAATAAACAAACATATGGAATATAATCTGGTGGATCAAAATATACACAACAACTATAGTTAACAAAGTAGCATATAGAGAAGGTTCACTTTCTGCACAGTAAAATACTCTTTGAAAACATTTTGAAACCCGTCAGAATTTGATGAAAAATATTTTAAAAGAAGTTAGGGATGCACAAGTCATCGATTTAACGCAGTGGACATTTGGTAAAGTCTAGATTAGTGGTTTCAACCTTTTCCAGTACTAGGACCCCTTCTTAACTTTAAAACATTTTGCGGTCCCCCACTTTCTAATAGTTTTACTTTTAGCCTCTCTTGGAATAACACAATGGCCTTCCAGGCGGCCGCAGCCCACAGGTTGGAAACCACTGATCTTGATCATATTCTGTCATCTAAAGCATACCATTATGTTGACAACATTGTTCTCCACTTACCTGCCAGCAAAGGTGATGCTGATTGTGTGTTTTAGGCGATTTTCAACAACTGATAGGCTATAACTGGCAGCGATTACATCTGGTGGAGGAATGATCTGGGATAATCCCGGAAAGAGCCACCGACACATCGGAAGCTACTGGTATGCTTTCTCACACCAACAAAGGTCAGTAAGCCTTAGTTTATTTTAATTTTGATGACCGCTGCGCACTCTCAATCCGAGCTAATAATGTATGGCGTGTTTAGCTTATGTCTGACTATATTGCTCTAAAGAGTCATGATTTAATCATCCTCAGACATGATTGCCAGTTTGATAATACAGTTACGTGGACAAATTCAGACTGTTAGTACTTACTTATCTTTCCAATACAGTGGTAAAAGTTTCCCCAATAAATCTTTGAATTTGTCGCAAAATGCTATGTTAGTTTGTAAGCATTGTTATCTCACAGAATTGCCAATTAGCCATGTCATTTCATACAAATATGTTGAAATAAAATTACACTTTGTGTATATGGTATTTTCTTCCTTGATCTTACAGATCCTGTAGAAAAAGTACAAATGGAGCTCTTAACAATCACGACGGGTCATAAGATGTACTCGGAATCCCAAATTACGGCAAACAGTGTGATCAATGAAGTTGAGGAAGGAGATTATCAAGTTAACTGTACAGCTAAAGGCAGTAATCCTAGCCCACAAATGTCTCTAAAGTTCAGTAATAATGTACAACAAATTGAAATTTCCTTGGAGAAATCTTTTATAGGCAAAAGGCCATCTTACACAGGAACTTTTAGTAAAGTGTTATCTTTGAGAGCAGATAAAAGCGATATACAGACAATCGAGTGTTCAGGAGGAATCCCAAGAAAACAGTTTCCTGATAAATATGCAGGGCTTAAACTTAAGGTCTCCTCAGGTATGTTTATAAACTGCAATAATACAAACCGTACAAAAGAAATGCATTCTGTTGTAAATAAATCATCCTATATAAAGGCTTCAGAAATGTATTTGCCACTTATTTCATTTTTGGTAACAGGTTTTTTTTTGGGACAAGCTAAATCAAATTCCTAAATAATATTTACGTTTAAGCTCTTTAATATTGTAAAAGCTGGAATGGTAAAACTTACCTATGAACTCAAAATGGAACGGAAACAAAATGTAGAATCAATGCAAATTGAATTAAGAATGAACACAAATGAAATTAAGTTTTTTTGAGCTGCTACTAAACTACCTTGGTTCAAAGCCTATTTGCACGATAATCCTGCATCAAAGTCTTTACTTTGACAATTCCTCGTCCCTTTGAGTGCATCTACACAAACTTTATTTAAACAAAGTGAGAGAAGAAATTAAATGTGCTGTGCGAAATCTTTAATACAAATTCTTTATTTTGACATTGTATAACTTAACATTTAATCAGTATTGTATTGTCCATTTTCTACCAAGGTGCCATTAAACCCTTTAATGCATACATACATTCAGACACGTATGGCAATTGCGGTTATATTTAGTCATAAATTCGTTTTTGTCTTTTCTTTTTCTTGTATTTGCTTTATCATTGCTTTATCTTCCTCCACTATTAATACTGGCCGCCATGCATAGCCTATCGTGTGATGAAAAATGGCGTTAAACCCCACAACAACAACAACCTACAGTTATTTTTCGTTTAACACTCAAATGAAACAAAAGAGAATGGACAGTAAATATTCGATGAAAGTGAGATACTTGCAAAATCTTAATTGAGCTCTGAGACCATAAATAAACAATGATAAGATAAGATAGATATAATGACAGTGTGAATGAAAGACAGATTTTGATTTTTTTTAAAACGCTCTTTTTCACAGGATGTAAATAAAATTTAGACAAAATGGTTTTGTCTGGAGATACATTACAAGCAGTATTTGCTGGAGTTGCAAAGTTTGCAGAATCATGACAATTGTTTTATTTGGTGGTTGCTTGAATTTGAGGTCGGTTTGAAAGATTACTGGAATATTACTTGAAAACATTTTATTAATGGTGCTTGAACTTAAATACAATTACATGTCATTATTGCTGATATAAATATTAAATATAATATATATATATATATATATATATATATATATATATATATATATATATATATATATATATATATATATATATATATATATATATATATATATATATATATTAAAACAAAAACAAAAATGTGTGCTTTACAAGTTAGTAACCCGAGGTTCCTGGAATCTTAATTCCATAATGGATAGCTTGCATATTTGGCATTTCCTTAGCATGATCAAATTTAATTTGGGGACAGAGGTCAGAGTCGTCTGACTGATCAAATAAGAATATGGTCTGTGCACAACAAGTTCAAGACCACTTGCAAAATGTCAGTCACTGAAACCCATTGGTCAACGATTTCCAGAGTCAACTATGTCCTTTTTCTGGAATTTGTATCCCTTGACCTCGTAGAGTCTGTTGCTGTGTAAGCGGTTGATATACATTTCTCCTTCGAATACGTTCCCCAATCACATTACATTAGGAATATTATCCTGTTACCTCGCGAATCGAGCCCTATTATAAGACGAAAATCATCTTATCCTATTTTGAATAGACAAAGGGCAGTAACTCTTGCACATTACCTCTCCTTGATACCATCAGGTGTCGCCCGTTTTTAGCATCGCTGCTTTACAGAGCACATAATGTACAATATCCAGCCGTATTTGTATTCCTATGGATTTAATGTGCGGATTTATCGATCCACTGCAGGTTTTATGCATTATTTTACAATTTCTGACAATTTTTGAGTGATTTTGTCAACCTTCGAGACTTCGTATTTTAAAACCACAGTCCCACCACGCTATCGTTGACCTTATACTAGGCCATTATGAGGTAGAGTAACTTTTGATAGAATAATGGTTTAATTATTTACTAAGCATTGTGCGTAAGTTCATAACAGGGTCATAGGTTTCTGATACGACACTGTCATTGTTATGTTAGTTACAACAGTGTTTTAGCGACTTAGTAATTTCAATACATTACTAGTTTCTGCTTTAATTAGGTTTTGTGTCTTTTCAGCAAATGTCAATTTAAATGATTTATATGCAGCTTCAGAGCATGGAAGTCTCCCATGACTCTTATATATATATATATATATATATATATATATATATATATATATATATATATATATATATATATATATATATATATATATATATATATATATATATATATATATATATATATACCCTTTATGACATTCAGCGTCTATAACACGCCGTCAGTGGAAGTCTGAGCTTCCATTTTAGATACTTAGTCATATAATGATTAACCAATTTATGCTGGAAGCTAGTTTGTCACATACTAGTTTGCTAATCGATGTTTTGTTTTCTCTTCTTGTGTCGTTTCATGAGGAATGTTTGCTATACGTATGAAATGCACAGTCATAGCGATCGTCCTTTCGGCACTGAAGGGAAGGAAAGACGGTATAAATCCAGGAAAACAACGAACGGCTCGCTGTTGACGATACAGATTCATTTGGGTGTATTCCCCAATTTTAGACTGCCCACGAGGCATAAGTCCTCTCGCATGTCCGAGCATTGCCTTCGGGTCTGTAAGTCCGGGCGCATCTTGTTCATGCCGAATCCATTAGATCCAACTCTTAATACTGCCGTACTGCTACCAGCCGTCCAGCAGTCATGACTGTCCCGACGTCACCAAACGTCCAGCAGTCACCGGCCGTTCCGACATCGCCAATCGTCCAGCAGACACCGCCAGTCGAGCCGTCGCAGCATGCGTTCCTTTATCGTTGAAATGGTTCAGCCAAATAGTTCATACTGGCATCTTAGCGATAGATCCGTCCGTCTAGCAACACCGTTGGCATCTTATGATTACTAGACAGGAGATTTTAATGAGAAATCTATCCGTTCAGACATGCCTTTGGTGCGGCCGGTGCCGGTGATTGCAAAATGCTGGGCAGGCCACATATCATTGTCACAGTATGCATTCGATCTAATGCATATTAAAACCACATCGTCACCGTCTGTCCAGTCGTGCCAACATGGAGGCCTTTTCGTCGAATCGGTCCAGCCAAATACAATTCAAGGGGATCTTAGTGACAGATCTGTCCGTCCGACCGTACTGTCGACAACATGCCCTTTCTATAACAGATTTCACTGAGAAATCTGTCTGTCCAGCCCGTACCGACGATAGCCGGACCATATTCTATACCGCCAGGAGAGCTAGTGACATTTTTATAGAGAATTAATTGAGTCTTCATACCACCTGATATGTCTTTAGCGCTGCAAGTAGACTCAATTGGGCCTCACCCAACAGTGAGTGCGACGGAACTCCTTCAAATCCATTATCCTTTACGCCTTATTCGGATCTAACCATGGAACAGACTGACGTTTAGCTTTCAATCTGCAGTCGTGGACATTTTAGGGTGTTGGCTACTGCAGAATATCCCCCACCGTTACCACAGCTCTAAACATTTGGCAGATCTCGATGAGGAGAACGATATGGATTTAAGGAGGAAGATGACTTCAGAACTGATCTCCTGGCACTTTACAAGAATAAAATACCTATTCATATGTAAGTTCGTCTGTTTTATAGCACAAATATGCTCCATGCTCGTCAGACCATGACCAGTACTTCCTGGCTCACCAATCTACTATTGAAACGACGTGTCACACGTGTACGATCTACGTATCTCGAACCTTATGATACCCTACCTTTGCGGACGACCCTCTTCGGATCACAGTTGATTTGAAGGAAGTATAATGGACGTTCGGAGTCATTCAGCTCAAGAACTGCCCCTCCGCCTTGCCGCTCAACCCAACCAGGGAGTTTATAACCACTCAGTCCCCGTCACTGTGAACGAATGTTAAGATGTCTCAAGACAGGAAATTTTCTTAGTCACATACACAACAATGTCGATCCCTAGGCAGTAATCGTACAGAAGCGGTAAGAAACCGATTTTTGAGCCCACCAGACTCCCTATTCCCTCAAAACGGGGGTGGGATGTCCGAGGTCATTCGGATGAGGCTACGTGTTTCGTTCATCAACAATCCCCTCCCCTCTTACTCCCAACTCTTTATAAATACAGTAAGATCGGAGATGGATGCCTATCCACAACAGGAGATATTGTCGCTCGTCAAAACTAGCGGTTGAGCTTGTGCAAAAGCCAAAATCCCCTAGGTTGTACTCAAGGCTGTTTCTTTGTCGGAATGCCAAGAGCATGTTGAGACCCACCATCGATTGCAGTCGACTCACCCAATTGGAGATAGAGACGCCGAGGTCAATCCGAATCTGAGTCAGAAAGGGCGAGTATGCCGTCAGTCTCAATCTGACAGACGCATACTTTCACGTCAATATCCACCCCGATTTTTGCAAGTTTCTCCATTTCGCTTATCAGGACACCGTCTATCAATTCACTGTTACTCCCTGGACTTTTACTCAGATTATGGATTGCGTCGTATCTCTGTTCCGATTGACGTCATCTAGAAGGACAGCAGCGTTCCTGCACGACATCCTCCAGAAACATATAATAAGTTCTATCCTGCTCCAAGTCAGGAATGATGTTTTGCTCTTCTAGCTCATCTAGGCTTTATAGTGAACATGAGAAAAGCCAGATCTCCGCCCATGCCAGAACTTTGTCAATCTAGGTATGGAGTTCTTAATCATCCATAATCTGGAGCGACTTCCTCGTGTTCTTGTCACCAAAATCGTCGAACTCGACGAGTCTGTTACCAACAAGACCTGGATTTCAGCGAGAGTTTTTGTAACTCCTTGGTTTATTCAATGCAGTGGCAGACCTGATCTCGCTAAAGTTTCTATTATACAAGCCATGTTTCCTGATAGCCTTAGCATCCGCATGCAGGGCAAGCCAGCTACATGTCCTTTCAGTCGACCCGAACTATCTTCAGTTCAGACAAGAAGGTTCAGTAGTCCTCCTGAAACAACCAGGCTTTGTAGCCAAAAATTGGTTACTGTCAGTCGGTAACCAAAATTTCAGGAGCCATGCTAGATCCTGTCTGCGCTCTTAAGCACTATTTAAAAGCCTCCTCCTCCCGGTGAAGGCCGGAAAGCAAGACATCACCCCTCAGGCATTTGATTCGTGGCTGAAGGGGGTTGTACACTGGGAGTACTCTGAGATCTCTTAAGGTCAGAGTCGCCTCTTAAAGATTACAGCTCATGAGATTAGAGCCATCTCTGCCAGCCTCGCGCTCAAACGTAAATTTTCCATCTGAGATACTGTAGAAGCTCTTGTGTGGCATGCAAAGTCGTGTTCCCCGTCAGAGATTTAGCATCGCAGAGTAAGACTTTGCATCTGGTACAGAAGCACAGACGACCATCAGACCCAAATAGATCAATCAGCACAGCCTGTCAGCTTCGCTGGATTCGCCAGTGAAACTTTTGTAGGTAAGAAGATTTCAGCTTCATCTTCTCAACCTAGATAAGAGTTCATGGTCAATATATCCCATGCTGTGTTGCGTGTGTCATTAGGGGAATGGGTTATCTCTCACATGGAGAATCCAGCTATTATTCCCCAGAAGGATACCCGAGTTAGCAATTGGATGCTCAGCATCCCATCCTCCTCTTACTTATTCTCCTAACGTAATGTTATTCGGGAACGTATTCGAAGGCGAAAGCACATTTTTAAGTAATTTATGTTGCTCCGAGAACACTTACCCAATCACATTATTAAATAGCCCTCCCAACCACCCCACATGCATCCTCGTTAGTATGTCGCTCAGCAAAAAATTGGCGACACCTGGTGGTATCAAGGGGAGGTAATGGGCAAGAGTTACTGCCTTATGTCTATTTAAAATATACAGTATAAGACGATTTTCGTCCTTTTAGTATGGCTGGGTTCGCGAGGTAGCAGATTAATATTCCTAACGTAATGTGATGGGTAAGTATTCTGAGAGAAATATAATTTACTTTAAAATGTGCTGTCACCAACGCCACACAGTGCAGTGTCCTATAAATAGAACACATGTTACCTATATGACTTGAAACCCATAGGCCTGCCTGTTTTGGGATGGATAGCAAAGTCATTTTGAACCTGCAGCCTGTGGATTCCAAGTTTGACTATCTGCCAGGTGAGCTATCATGACTCCCTGACTATTAGTCAAGCTTCGTTAATCACTCAGATGTATTTTGTAAGCTAGGCTCTATTACCAATCTGTCTTTTTAATATTATTTAAGAGCACGGAGTGTTTAATGGGCTAAAATATGGCATCTAATTATGTAAGCAGAGATGATGTCACGGATAGACATTGCGTGCTTGAACTACACAAAATTTGTACGAATTTGCGCATTTGAAGACCACTGATGCGCGATATTTCAAGCACGTTATTTCAAAGTCGCGCAAATGAATATGAACTTGGCGCAGTGTATAGATTGCATTTAGCCCCTCGTACCTAAAGAATATTCGACAAATAGCATGTCCTTTTTCGTAACAGTTTACAGATCCAGGCTTTTTAGCTTGGCATGGTTTAAGTAAATTTGATTGACATACTGAGCCCTAGAACTAGTAGTTTGTCGTAGTTTTAACATTGCATCATGGAAGATTTATAAATGCTCATTTATGATACGGGCTGCTTAGAAAACCCAAAATGGCTGCTTCCCATCGTGGCGTATGATAGCGATAAAGGCACTTTATTTTTAAAGTTATGAAGTATATCGGATTATTGGAGCTGGGAAAGGAGATACTACTGAGTCAATTTGAACCCTTATAACGGTGTTCAATAAGGGTCCGATGTTCATGTTTGATGGACAAAAACAGACGGCATGCCCGTCAACCATGTCGATCACCTTTCAGCGGCATTTCGAAGTTAAATGTAGAAAAGGCACAATAACAAGCCTAATTAAAATAACTTTAAAAGCAGCATCCAATTTTTATTTCTTTTCCCAAACAATTTAGCAGTGCGGGATCTTGTGCTTGAAAACCATACTGTCCTATAAGGGTTAAGATAAATATAATCCAAGGTTAGAGTCAAGAATCAAAATACCTCTGTCTGAACAAGTAGACTGTGTATTAATACACTTAAAATCCTGACAGAGCATTAAGGACAAGATAGTAAATATGACATTGTATTCAGTACAGTACTGATTCAGGAAAATGAAACTGTGCCTGAACTTCAAAAATCTTATTTTGCTAGTAGATGTGAATGACAAGTGATAGGAATGTCAGGATTTTACAACATGCCCGTGGGTATGCAATACCGTGTTTTAAATGAAACATTTGTAATAGAATTGCAAGATTCCCACGACCCTGCCCTTAATACACATCAAAGTATCTTTCAAGAATACATTAAGGCAGAATTTTTTTCTAAATATCACAAATGTAGTCCATATGAAATGTTTTTCATAATGAAAATTGGATAGTAAATTAGCTTTTATTCGTACATCAATCCTGATATCACAATATTCATTTTACTCCCTTGTTCTGTCCATTGGACACAATCATATAAGTTATTGGCAGTTTAAACAGAGGCTACAAAAGATTGCATGGAAGATCAAAATATCTACAAAATGCGGAAAAAGCAAGGAAATGAAATTTTAATGCAATGTAAAGGCTGTATAGGCAGGTTAAAATTTCGTTCTTGTCATACTAACATAACCATCAAAGCATTTTCCTGATTTCTTATTCATCACAGGTCTCTCATAGACCCTGATCTGTTGGCACACAGCCTATCAACTGGACTGGTTACCATCATTGCTAGCCATGAGTCATCGATGCACTTCATTGCATACTGACCTTGACATGTATCTAGCTGAAACTTGAGCTTGTTTCGTGACATGTTATGTATTCAGTAGGGTTACTTCATATGTTCATATGCCTTAACTCGAAAGAAAAACATGTCATGATGGTTTAAATTGGACAAAAATGCGCATGCAACATGTTGGTACTTCCTTACGACATTTTGTATTGTGTGCAGATGCCGCTGTGATTAATAATATATATCTTCTTACTTAAAATTAGCAAGCAAGTTAATTGGATCCTCATAGATTTGAGCTGCGACCAATCATCAGTGTTGGCTACTGTGACAGTTGGTTGTGTATGCTAAGGGTCAATATGAAATGAAGCGGAGTGACAACCCATGGTTTAGTTACTTGATGTTAATAAATGGGAATGTGTCTTGTACATGGGTATAAAGCACCGAAAATTTTGGAAATCCGTTGTTTATATTGGCAAAATTAGATTAGATTAAATCTTATGTGCAGCAACCAGGTTTTAAAATCAAAATCTCCAGGTAAATAGCTTAGAGGCTGATGTTTGAAACCTTGGTTGTTTCAGAGATAGAAAGCTTAAACTACATTGGAATAACGATTTTTCAAGTAGATAAAACTTGTTTAATTGTACTGTAAAAATTACAAGTAAATGAAAGACGACCTCTTTTGATCACTCACGTTAGGAAGGATGTGACTTGCAACGTTTTCTCAGTGTGACCTAATAATTTAAACAAAAGAGGTTCAATCAGCTCACTTGGAAGATATACACGGGCTGTCTTAACCATGACAAATTCAAAATGTTTTGCATTCATTTTTGCCACAAATTCACCAGTATATCTTAAACATCTTTTAGCCATAGTATATTTCTAGTTTTCTCCATTTGTAGTCGTTTTCAAAGTGGAATGTGAAAATGTACCTGCCTTGGTCAATAGCGGGAAAACAGAACTGACAGGTAGACTCCATAGTATGCATGCCTTGGACTGCAGTCGCATCAACTGGGTCGATGGCTATAGTAACTCTACCATTTATCCAGGACACCAAACTCAGGATCCCAGCTATGGTACTGTCATGGCGCGTTGTAATGTAAGTATGCACAAGGCAGTCAGCCACAGAATTGCTACCCACACATAATAAGTCCGGATCAGGTTAAGTGTTGGGGTAGGGGTTCCCAAAATTTCAAAAAGACCTTGACTTTTCTTGAAAGTCTTCAATACAAACCTGTGTGAGTCTATTTACTCAGAGTCTGGATAATACCAAATAAACATGCTTAAGAATAATCCGTTGGTCAAATTCCAAGTGACAAGTGGCAGTATGTTTGAGTGTGTATTGTTTAGTAACCTGGGGGGTCCGGAAACCCCAATCCGGCCCTGCATAAATGGAATATTTGCAGCATAGTTTCCATCACTTTGTAAATTATCAGCGTCGTCTCCACTGTTGGCCCAACGTGGCAAAATGATCTTGGTTCAAGGTCATTTCGCTCATTGCACCTATATGAGGCATTGCCGAATAAATGTCAGTCCAACGTCACGATTTTATGATTCTTTGTCAGGCCAACGTTGGCCTAACATAATTTACCCAAGTTGGGACGACTTTGAGATAAGTTCGTATTCACTGGGCCAGGTTGGACCCATTGAGGGTCAATGACCAAAATGGTGTTTGACCATCGTGTATGATGTCTTGTGTGTAATAGTCTAAATAAAGATTATATTCCTGCTGATATTAGTCTAGAAAAACAACAATTAAGTATTAAAAAAACCACTTGGATCTAATTGCAAAACTCCTATATAAACAGGCACAATCTCAGAGATATTATACTCAGATAAACTATGTTTTCGGGTTTCAATGAAATTATTTTTTAATTTTGTAGGAATATGATTCTCAAATATATGTAAATTCAAATATATGTAAATATAAAAGTCATGAGTTCATGAAAACTAATCCACCTGCATGATAATACATGAAAGATATTCCAATACATGTATAATAAAATTTAAGAAAGGAAAAAAGTGATTTTTAAACAAATTAAACATACTGAACCATTCAAACAAATGTTCTGCTTCACATACGGGTTCTACAGATTTCATTTCAAAGGGTATCACACACTTTTTTATTGGTAGAAAACATTAAGCTTGGAAAAACTTGACCCAACAGTGGGCCAAAACCTATATTGCAACAATCGCATTTCAACCACTAAACAGAGTTTGCCTAACTAGTACATTTCCAATTCCGAAATTGGGAATGGTGTGACAGTGGCCCAGTATTGTATACCTTATATATAGCATGCGATTATCATCCAACATTGGCCAGCATACATATGATGTCTGGGTTTTCGCGAATATTCGCTGCACTTAAAGTGCAATCTGTAAATTTGGAATGTTATGATACAACTAATTTGCAAGTATGTTGCAGAGGTGAGTGTGTAGAGACAAGAAACCATTTGCTCTAGATGTTTAGCAAGTAAACGCAGCAAATATTCGGCAGACAGTGCATTCACATTTTACCGTTTGATAACCCTTTTCTACAGAATACAGTTGCGAGTAATCTAAAAACATTGAGTGAGAGCTTTGCTGCTCACATTTTGCAAATGTACAGTTTGGATTAAATAGTGTCTCCCCATAAACGGACCGGACATGCAATCATGCCCTCGTATACAAGTCATCGGCTTGAAAGTGTGTATCCATGTAACGGACCGGACATGCAATCATGCCCTTGAATACAGGTCATCTGTTTGATAGTGTATATACATATAAATAGCTGTTAGTAAATTCTGTCTTGCAAACATTTCGTAGACTTCCATTTACACAACAGTCTGTGAAATGATTCCAACACATTTGACATATTAACTCACCTTGCCTTATGTCCGTTCCAAGTCCGTCAACTTTTGCTATTTTCAGCTTTTCAAAAACCACATAACCATTTTTCACCAAGCATTGCATAGAGCATCCAGGTATTAAATTTTTGCAACTGATGCTCATTCACTGTCAAAATGTTTCTTACCTTTGAAAATCATTTGTACAAACTTGAGCAATATTCAACTTAATTTGAAAAGCATCCTGGTAGGAAGGGATTGTAAGTTGCTACAAGTGATGCCAATCTGCCATGAAATATTGATGTTGGTACCAAAAATAACCATAAATCTTTCAAAATTCTTGCCCAGATCTGCATAACGGAATTAAGTAAATTTGACAGCCTCTCAGGTTGAAGGTCTTTCAGATTAATGCAGATGAAGTAGATCACCAAACTCGAACTGCTCTACAAGCATTAAACTTTTTAATATGGCAGATGTAAAAAAGATGAGTTTTCTTGGGCCTACTTGGGCCTCATGTGTTTTTGGAAAAATTAAGTGTAACCACTACCTTCATTTCTGCATTAGAAACAGTGTCGAATATCAAACTTTTTAATTGAAACAATACAAAAATGTGATAACCCAAAGACAAAATTGTCCTTGAGTAATAATACAAATGGTTATTTCAATTAAAACATGCAAAATCTATCATTATGTCTGGTACGATGAATTCTAAATTTGAAGGTATGTTGAAACTACTGGTACGGTACTTTTCTTATTACGATAGCCATTCTACCACCGCTTGTAAATAATTAATGTCCCCCAAATATATTGTAAGATGTAAATCCTAATCGTGGCTCGCATTCACTGTTTACAGGAGACCAAGCATGAGAAAGCCAAAATTATGATTCCGCACCAAACGCATAATTTAACCAGGATTGGAATTTCGCCATTGAAATGTCTTCTCGTCGAATAATTTTTCGCCAGTAATTGACCAGTTTATGTTGTGTTATTTAAAACAATATGATTGGAAACTTGAATTAAAGTTTTATATTCTTCATTGCAAATAAATGTGGTGAAATAACTTAAAACGTAATTGTTACAGCTGGTCCAATCTCCTTGATTGCTTTTTTCATGACGTTAGGTATATTTCTTTCTGCATTGCAGTCTGTTACTCATGAGAACGGAACAACAACAGTCACGACCACCTTGACTTTTGAACTGGTTCAGGACATCCACTCTCATGCGGTGTATTATGTGCAATATTCCTATGGTAACCATGAATACAAGTGTCCTCAGGTGAAGCTCTATATGAAAGGTGATTATTTTTATAAAAGCAATTATTATTCACACACACACACACACACACACACACACATATATATATATATATATATATATATATATATATATATATATATATATATATATATATATATATATATATATATATATGCTTCTAAGCCTGTTTTGTTACAAGTCAAACTCAGACTTCAAGACCATACATGTTACTATAACCTGCTTATAACTTCAGGTGAAAAATTGCTATAGGTACAGATCACTAACAATAGATTAAGTCTACAAAATACTGACTCTTTTCCATAGTGTGTTTATTGTCACACGGAAGGTGTATCAAAGACTTACAAAATGTGAATAGATTATTCATTAGATACGAGTGTTGAAAATAAACTTATTTTCTAAGTCAGTTTTTCAGACAAAAGTGTCATCTGGTTCAAACATCTTTTGAATGATCTCGTTATCGTATCCTCCAGAATAGCCTTAGAAACAACAAGCACCCACTTATATACAAGATACATTTCCAAATGTTGTATATTCATTGTCTTTGTAATCTGTTTTAGACCCTATAACATCATTTGGAGACTCTGTTTTCTCGTGTTGATCAGTTTAAGCACACATCCAGAGACTGTAACATAAACTTAGTCTCACCAGTAAGCACATCCTATAGGTCACGTGGTACCGCATTAAAATAGATCAAAGACATATGTAAATTGTGCAACTGAACACCTGCAGCTTATACATTAGAAATCAGCTAATGCTTTGAGTAGCAGTAATACCGTACCCATATGAACAGGGTAACAAAACACTCACGACTGCTAGAGACGTAGATTTGCATCTGTATTTGAACTGTATGTTAGTAATGTTACGAGTAAATGCTCTTAACACAAGTAATAGAAAAGAGTGAAAAACAACAAACTTTGTAACAATTTAACAAATAATTTATTTCCAAAGAAATACAAAGTGAAAATGGGGAAAAAAGAACTTACGGTATTGCAAATTAAATCCCAAAATCATCCAAGATTTACAGACTCAAGTCCAAATAAAATAACGTACTAAATAAAATTCAGTACAAGTCCCAAAGAAATCCAAAATTGAAGTCGATGAGGTTTGATTTTAGTGTAAATTCCAATGAATCCCTCTATCCAAGAATTTTATCAGTGCACTTTTGTATTTACAGAGAAAATAATAACTTGAATTCAATAATTTGAAGAAAAGAAAATTCAGGCCAAACTGGTCACAACATAATACAACTTAAAAGTGCTAGATGTTAAAGCATGAAAGACCATGTCCTCACAATTACAAGATTATATAGTTCTCTACTTGACCTCAGGTCACAATTAGCTTATATTCCTGATATTTACAGAATCAAACTCATAACTAGTAAAATTCACTTAGGAAACTCAAAATCTTTGACCCAAATAAACATATGTACCTCCTCTATTAATAAAGATCTTGATATTAAGCTCATAAGCATAGAGAATGATTTAGGTATGTATTAGTTGTTGACATAAAATGAAATAAAAAGTTTTAAAATTTCAATCAGGTCAAGCAGAAATGAAATCAGTTTTGGACAAGGTCAAGTCCAGCATGCAATGTTACATTACAATAGCATTTAATGAAATAAAAAAGATATTAAAGCTAACAAACAAACAATTAAATTAAATATGCATAACAGTAAAACGAACACGAGAGTCACACAGTGGAATAATGTATTATTGCGGTTGTGGTGTACTGTTTGTTCAGTACATGCCTAGAAGGATATAAGTAACTGGATGTCAGTCACACGGTGGAGGGGAAGCAAAATATATTTCTAGTACATAGTGTCTGTTCAAAATATGCCTAGATGCATATCAACATTTGAAACAAGGAAGTAAACGTAAATCCATTTGATGAATGGCAATGCTGGGAAAGACAATAAACTCTTGTTACCGCATATATACTTGCACCAATCATATGCATAAAGAGAATATATCCTGCATCATTTTTTGTCAAATCCGTGTAATTTATATACGTGTCACTCAAGGTGGCTAGATCAGAGAGATAATTAAATGTCAGAGTAGAATGGATGTTACATCAGTATTTAACACGGGTACGTTTGACTAGATCTTTACATGGAATTGCCATCAAGTGTAATTCAGCAACTAAATTTTTTTTAAAGAATTAGTGGATTGTGTCAAAGGATTGCATTTTAAGCATTTTCATAGGAACAAATAATAGAATCATTGTTAACCACACGGTCATTTTCTTCAAAGCATAAATACATTATAAAGGAAATAAAGCAAAATATACAACGGTTTGATCAATAAAGATCAAACCTCTGCATTTTTACATCAAGAAGTCAAGTTCTAATGTCAGCTAGGAAAGCTCAGATATGAATATGGCGTGCGTGAGGATCACAAAAAAGCTGTTTAGAGGTAATCACGGTTATTCAAAATAAGTTTTAACATTCCTAATTTTTGCAAAGAACCCCTGTATACATGTGCAGTATAAAAGTAAAGAAAGATGTAATAAGGTAATTTGTAGCTCCAGAATAGGGTTTTCTGTCTATCATATGTTGTCCGTTGGCACCAGTTTGTTGTCACCACTCCACCAAATCTACTTGGATGATTGCCTTTAAACATTACACACACTTTCATCCATAGTCTACTTGGTCCTAAATGAAAATGGTGCCACTCGATGGCAAACAAATTTAGTTGATCGTTGAAAACTCCTTTACCATTGCAGCCATCTTAAACATTCTGTTGCTACCCCTTGTAACAGGAAGTCCTGTTGACCTTGGGTTTTCACCGGAAGGTTTCCTTTGAAGACTAATTGGTTGCAACTGAAAATGTTCCTTATCTGACCTCCTTTATGGCTACCATAGTGGCCTCCTATTTACATGGTCTTATTGACACAATTTTTACCAAATTGCATCGTGTAATGTCTAGATGGTCCTAAATCCATATAAATGGAAAGTCTTGCCGACACTGAGTTATTATGAGAAGTCTTATTATGATGTCCGGTTGGTCCCAAACAAAAATTGTGCAAAGCTTACATCCAAATACGACCACTATGACAGAAATCTTGAACATCGTATCACTACTTGGTCCCTGAATGGAAAGTCTTATTCAAATATGGTTTTCACCAGAAGACTTTTTCTTCAGATAAGATAAGCCTAAATGAAAAAAAAACATTCTGAAATCCAATATGGAATGGTGGCCATCTTGGGCAGCTTGACACGGCTACACCTCCTGAACTGATAGTCATATTCACATGAGGTTTTTACCGAAGAGCTTGTCATTTATTGTTGGACTTGCATCCACTATGACCACTATAGCAGCTAATTTCAAAGTTTTGTGGCTATAATATAATATCCAATATGGTTTCAACATTTAGCAATTTAAAAGAATGCTCTTATCTTCAATTCTGGAAATTATCTTTTGTCATTAGAACATCAGCCCTGTCGTTGGACTCTTGTTATTCTGGATTAAACGGATGCAAATATTTATGAGGCGTTCATAAATCTGACGTGGAGATTTCTTTTTACCACTCTAGAGACTGTATGTTTGATACAAGTGTGATCAAACACATTCAGCCAATCTCATTGAGATCATGTTTGAGTACAGTTCTGAGTGATATTAATTTATATTATTTGATATAACCTCTCATCTGATTGGCTGATAAGTACAGTTCATAAATATTATTTGATGTGACCTAAAGTATAGGTGTCTGAGCTTTTCAACAATTAAGCAACTATATTTCTGGCGAGATTTTGATCAAATTTGTTAAATAGTCTCATATAATCAAGAAGTTCGATGGCTTTAATTAGAAGCAATATCTAGACATTTTAATGATGTAGCATTGCACCTGATTGGCTGAGCTTGTTGATATGCTTGAGACCAAATTCTAGTCTGCGATTGTTTCACTGTAAATTTGTATTATCATTTTCACAGACGGTTTCTATAACATGTGAGAAGAACACATATTAATGAGATGCCTTTCTTCTGATTAGTTGAGCTGGTTGTCTCTGTAGATATAGAGATTATATTACTGAATGAATTACTATAAAATTCTGTAAATAGGATTATGTCCTCAAGATTTTGGATTACTTCGATTATAAGCAAGAGACTGTATATATCTTCGCTAGCGAAGGTTAAGATATGTTAACATATCTACACCTTGACGGATCAATCCGATCTTTCAATTCTTCGGGTCTCTGAATTTCATTGAATGCAGTGGCAAGCAACTGCATCCAATTAAAATTAAGTTGTTTGAATTTGAATATTGTTCCTACATGATCGAGACAAGGTGAGCACATAGCTGGTATGGACTCACACATAAGCAATTTTCCACTGTCGGTTCGTATCTGTACAAATACATCTTTTCCCTCATATACACCTGGAATGGCTTCTCTCTGGTAAGTCGTCATACTTTCGATGTTAAACTTGCAAAGTATCCTGTCGAACTCAACTGATTCATTATTTTCGGTCAGATTCAGAATTTTACTTTCCATTTGATATATTCATCCATCATTCATATTTTCATGTCAGAAGCATAACATTAAAATGATTCAAGATATCTATGTGAAACTTGGTATACATGTTCAACTTTTAATGTAAATGTGTCTATTGATGTTAATATTTCTTAGTTTCAGTTCTTTCTCATTCTTTTGAGCATCAATTCATCCATCATTCTCCTGAGCGTAATTTCCGCACCTTTCCAGATATATTTTCTTGAAACTTGCTGCATGTATTAGAATGGTTATCATGGTGTGCTTTTCTTAAACTTACTGCCTGTGTTAGATTGGTTATCCAGACTTTTAATTTTCATAGTGATCTAACGAAATGGAGCAGGATAAAAGAGAGATACATATGTAAAACTTCATGCAGCAATTCAAAACCGTACAAATGAGATAATTATATATATATATATATATATATATATATATATATATATATATATATATATATATATATATATATATATTCTCTATACTTTTCTTTATTTGGTGGGCATATATTTTTTAATTTCGACTGAATGACAAATCATTACAGGCGTATTATTTCTGTTTAAGTAATTCAAAGCAGTATATTGTTGCTTTCAACTATCATTATGAAAGATTCCCGGTACTACATCAAAAAACGTACTAGTGCAAAAGGCATGAAAAATGGATAAATGGATATCTTTTTGCATGGGACTCAGTAATTGTATCCCATTCCTTACTCATGGACAGTATGCATTCCGTTCACATTCGAAAGTTCAAGGCAAAAGTGATCTCAAGTTATAACACTTCAGTGGTGAATACTTCTGAATGATCATGCTCTAGAGTTGTCTAAAGGGTGAAATGAGAATGGTTGGACATTTATCCATTTGTAAAGTTTACCTAATCACTCACAAAGTAAATAAAGTCCAAATGAGTTTATGCTTTATGGGTGATTAGGTAACAATTTATACATCGATTAATACCCAACAATGATCTTTTAATCCTTATAATTCCAGTTTTCTTCCTTTCTGTCATGATGTTAGCAGATTTTATCAATAAAGCATTCTCTAAGATAGTTTGTAATTTTCTTTCATTATTCTCTTCCTTGCGCCAGAATGTATAACTCCATATTCGCTAGCCAAAATATGTTGACTCGTATATTATTATATTGAGGAGTGTCAGAACGGGTCATGCCAGTGATCCAAGGAACTTGGAATTGTCATCTTTGAAAACAATGTGTTGGATTTTGTTGTTTAAATCAGGCTAGACTTTTCTAGCCATTACACTTGCATATGGCACGTGCATATTTAGCATTACTTGTTCATGCTTTCTACGCCTATCTGTCTTATATTGTGTCCAGTTTTACAGAAATCTTCTTGTCATATGACCCTGACCTATAATAACATCTGGTGGAACATATTGTTTAATCAGGGTGCAATAATTTTTGAAGATTGGCTTGCAAAGTCTGTCATATGCTTTAAGTGGGAAAAGGGGGGATTGTTGAATGACCGTTCAATTACATTGTTTTGACTTCTAATGGGCGATTTTCATCAGGGAGCTGCAAATTGTGATCGGAAATCACGGGTGTTCTTATTATTATCGTTAAAAGCATTGGTATAGACTACGTTTCACATAAAGTGACCTGGACATTGGCATCAAAACGTAGCCTGCAGAATTCTCCGATGCAAAAATAATAAAGATCGGTATCAAGTGAGCTTTTATATCTAACAGATTGCAGAAAACTCGGTCGACTCATGACAGTTGGAATTGTCGTGTTGTAGTCTGCAGACTTCATCATTCTGTAATAATCTAAAATAAAACAACCTTTTGGGAAGATGAAAACCTTTATAAAATCAACGTAAACTGTTTTAAACTGCAATGCTATGTTATCTCGTACGTTTAGTATGGCTGAAATTCACACATTCTCTTTGACTCGCTTGAATTAGTCGTTTCACAAGTTTAAGTAACATTAGTTAAGAGTTCAAGCCATCCTATTCCCATGGAGTGTTAAGATTTCTCAATTTCCTCAGTTTATTCTGGGATTTCCATATGACTGTGTGATAGTGGAACGAATGGTAGAAATCAAACAAATGTAAATGTACTTGGAAAAATCATGAGTTATTTGTCTGTAAGATATAGTTCATATCGATTTCACCTCAAAACGATAATTTTACGATATGGCTTGTTTTCAAGCTCGATTTAATAATAATGCACCAATATGAATGTAGCTAGTTCATGCATTGTTTGTTTTCAAGATAGATTTGGTAGTACTGCACTTATATGAAAGTAGCTAGTTCATGTGAAAACGTGACAGCATGACTGATCTAGCAGTCCAAACCTCCTTAGCAGTACATGCAACTAGCAATCCTCGCCTCGTGAGCAAACAATCTATCTCATTATCAATATATCGTGCATGGTCATCACTGAACATTTCTGAATTACTCTTTTACGGATTGCAATTTCAGTAAGAATTTTTAATGAAAGTGCAGTTACCTAGACAAATTATGGAGCTAGATTATTCAAACATAATTTATTCTTAAAACGATTTTTAAAACTGACCATATCAAAAATGAAGAGTTTTGTCATGCTTCATCAGCAAATAATTAGAAATACTGAACAACATTATTGTGTCATCTTCTACAACGTGTTAATTACCTTATCTCAGCTATATTTTCTTAAATTATTGCTCCAATCATTACGGGAAACTCTGTATTTCAAATTCAGTTTTTATTTCTTCATTTAAGTCTGAAATATTTTTATTACAACAATGAATTTTTGTCCTCTCATTTTACAGACACCAGTGCAGCTGTTTCGTTGAAGCCATTGGGTATTCTTCTTTGTACTGTTCTTGCCTTCTTTATGGGAAGGACCACCAAGGAGATATCATCCAACAAGGATATATAGAACATCTGAATATCTAGGTGTATGGGTACTGTAGCAAAGAACATGACACTAGATAGACGCCAAAAGAGGAATGGATGAAATATGGACACAATGTTAAGGTCTGACTGAACTCCAGTTGTACTTTCAGCGACAAGGTTAAAAGACAAATCCTGTTTTCACTATCAGAAACTGATTGTATATCCTTGCACTAATTTTTACGTGGAAATTAAGACAAAATGCAAAATGTAATATGTACAATGATTATAGACCATGCTGCCTTGTGCATATGTGGGTATTATGAGTCTATTAATATTCGCACATCTTACTATTTGTTTGTACCCCTTTGCCGATTTAGAAAACAAAAACGATCAGGGATATAAAAATGCACAAAATTTAGTCATTATAGTCATCGACTTATATTTTCTAACCTGTCGCCAAGAGTCACTAACACTGTCGACTTATCTGCGTTTCAAAGCAAACGGAAGCTCCCGATGTAAACAAGCAGACAGATTGCTCGCTATCCTTTTCTGGTTTCTAGAACAGTCCATTTCAGTATTTTTAAAAAGTCTGCCTTCTGTGTCCAAAACCTGAAATATCTGGTTCTAACAATTCTAAAACAATTGAACAAACAAAGAGGAGGAACTGTTGTATACATGTAATCAAAGAGATGTAACTCGACAATTTTCGGAATTGCTGAGATTATCAAAGACAGTCAACTTCATCACATATGTTGCTTGAAAACAGACTCGCCCATGCAAATATGGTGAACGTGTCACTAAAGAAACTATCCTTTTGTTCGATATGCCAACAAAATGATAGCGTTTGGGACCCGTGGTAACAATCAGGTTATAACTTATAAATCATGAATGAAATATTTAAGTTTTGTGCATATTTGATATCTCTGAAGCCATTTGTTTTCAAATCGGTAGGGGTATGCAAACACTATGCTACAGTGACATGATAGTGTCATTCCATTCACTGATGGAATATAGATTTTTGGGATGTGAGGCTAATTTTATGCTCAGCTTGACAGGAAGAGATCAAACACTTCCTTACTCGTTTCTGCATTATCTCAATGTAAATTCCATGACATGTTTGGGGAAATTTGCAGTGTAGAATTTTATTATTTTGTTCATGAATAATTTGTAATGCTATCAAGGTCACTAAAACATCATCGGTAACAACTTTATATACAATACGTAATATATATTTTATGATCACTTTAATGCTTATGCACTCGTGTTACAATATATGAAAGACAAATCATTTTTTGTGCGGCTGCTTATGCTGTGTTTGAAACATATGTATAATATTATAATTCATAATTGCAATGCAACAGGCACTTTATTGGCTATGACTAAATTAAATTTTAACAAATATAACATTAAAAAGACCGATTTTAGGCAAGGCTCTTAAGTTATTGTTCATGTACATCAGACTCTAATCTCAAACGTAGAATTTCAGACATTCATAATTTGTTTTTGTTAGTGGTTTTTTATTACTAAATGATACCTGCAGAATTAATATAGATAATAAAATATATGTGAAGAATTGGTATAGAACATTAACCATCTTTGAAGCATTAGGATAGATAATAAGAGAGCCATAAAGAAGTAGTGTAAATAATAATAATAATAATAACATGGTTTACAAAACGTTAGCCTTAGTATGACAAAGGAGTTAGAGCTAGAGAATTTGAAGTATTTTCCGAGTACTCAAAATTGTTTACATACTGTTTACAAGTTACATACATTATATAGGAAATACCTGCAAGAAAGAAACCAATCAAACAGTATGCAAACTCTGATATTTTGAATACAGCTTACATCACACTAATGGAACCTGCCAAAACAATCAAGAATTTCAAAACGATATCAAAGAGAGAGTGGATTATGCAGACTAAGATTTCCTCATCACTTTCCAATTCAAATTAATGTTTGAGCTAAAGTTTGCATTCGTTTGATATTTTTAAGCAGAAGATCTCAACTAGGTTTTCATAAAATCTAGCACTGAAACAAAATCCAGACAGGTCAAACTAATATATATATATATACACACACACTTGTTGATTTTAATATTTGGAATTTGTGCTAATTTCCACGTCCTTAAAGAATCTTCAAGGGCTCCAAGATCGCACTGATCTGAAACGGTTTCGAAACTATAGAATTTCTAAAATAATTAGTATTACCAGGAAACATCAGTATTAATTTTAAGCTGCCCTGATTCCTTATCTGTTTATTTCCATGTAGATGTGAGAGTATCAAGATAAATAAAATTGCACATCTGCGAAAAACATTATTGAAGAACACAATAATGTAGTTCATTTGTATATGTTATTCAACGAAACTATCCTGTCAAAAACTGAAAAGATCTGAGTAATCTGTGAATAATATAAAATTGTACGGCATGGATAACGGATCTTATGCTGAATGTGATAATCAAGAAGTGAACTATTGGCATTAATTTGTAGGAAATGTAAACTAGATTTACTCATCCATTTTAGCAAGATGCCAAGATTTATGTGTTAGTAATTCCATGTACCCTTAGGTGTACGAGTTTGTTCCAGTTTTGTTGCAGTGTTATTAACAATGTGGTCTCCGGGAGCGAAATTTGTATTAAATTTTTAAATTTTTAATTTACATCCTCATGCATTTCATTGTTATACTTTATGCATCTGAGATGTAAACAAAGTGGCCACCTAAACTAGGCATCTCATGAATGGGGTTTTATTGTTATAATTAGGTTTACTGAACCTTGAAAGACAGCTTTTATTACTCAATGCCACCATGAAAATGATGCATCTCAGAAATAAGAACGGAGAACAGCAATTTGCATGGAATTCCCCTTCTCTTATTGGTTTAAAAGTATACCTATACTTTTAACTTGAAAAATCAGTGGACACGAACCCAACACATGCAAACTTTCATTTCACGTTTTCTTCAATGATCTGATGCATTGTTTTCATAGTGGCATTTGGCAATAATAGTTAATGCATTTTGTCAGGAGCTATTGAGGTGTGATATACTTCTTGGATTTAATCTAGAAAAAAATAAGAGCAACACTTTCTGAGGAAGAACTGCCTGCCGAACTGACTCTACCAGAGGGAAGAAAATATGGCCTCTGCCTATCTTTGTCTTTATCATATATAGTGTATGATGCTGCAAAATATAAATATTAACATTAAGCTTGTGTGATTTAAATGTATTGTGAATCATATATCCACAGTAAATCAATTGCTGCTTCACTGCATTGCAGCGTTTTGTGCAATCTGATTAATGCTGCTAAATAGTTTTGTCTGACTGATACAACACTCGTGATTGTTGCGCAACAAGAAGAACATTTCAGCATATGAAAGACTTTGAGAATTACCGTTTTAACTTGTAGAATGGGGAAGCATCTTTCAAATATCAGTATTTAATATTAAAAAATTTTTAGTATAAATTGACCAAGTAGAATAGAAATTCTTCAAGCTCAGATATTTTCAAAATGTGGATCTTCTTTAATTTCCGGTTGCTCTAACATTTCAAAATTTAATCTAAATGAGAAATATTTTCATAATTGGACATTTTACAAAATCCTACCAAGCAAAAATGTCCTCCGTCTAATATAATTTTTTAAACTGATTGTTAGACAAAGTGAGCAATTTTTTAATGACTAGACTTCTTAATTTATTATAGAATTTAATTGTATAAAGAACTGAGTAAACCTGTAATTATCGTAGCTTTGTATCTTTATGTGTTTGTTTCCTTCTCATGCCTGAACAAATTGTAATTATTTCTCTAAAACACAATTTTTATTATTTTTATTTTTATTGTTCTTTATATTTTGACTTCCACGTTGTAATACAATAATTTCTGCATTCATCTTTTGTACCTTTGTAATAAGTATCCTTTCCTCTTGTATTGTCCAAATGATGTTAGAATAAATGCATGTCTAAGTAATTAGTTTTTACTTACTTCTCTTGTAGCGCATAATATGATTCAACTGCGCTTGTGGGAATTAGACACACAATATGGTTTTTCTTTTCCAAATTTAATTTAACTCCAATTCTTCTAGTTATACGTGCAGACTTCCGCAACACTATGGCTAACCCGAGCTTATTAATGATCCTAGCGGACTTCATAGAAAGCATTTCGCGTAGACCTTTCCAGATTTACTGTAGAACTAAACTTATGGACTCATTGTATTAACTACAGATATAAATATAACCTAGTATAGACACAAAATGCACAAAACCTAAATTATATAACCAAAATTATAGCAACGTATCCATCCTCCACACACACACACACACTACTTTGCAACACTGAGTATGAATTAGAATTTCCAAAAATTTTATATAAGTGGGAAAACTACTTGTAAAATATATCTTTATGAGCTAATTCATTCCTAATTTAAACTGTAACTACTTAAATCTGTTTTAAGCACTTTACATCGACTTAGAGAGCTACAAATTGCAAAACTAATGCTCACAAAACTAAATGTTTTACTAGAAATGGAAACTTGCTATCATTAACTTGTTGTACGTCTTACTCTACAAACACACAATCCTTCCAATATAATGGGTTATTCGTTTAAGTTGCCTATCCGCCTGAATTGTAGTTGAACACCACTACGACAGAGTGGCAATAGATAATACAACATTTAGTATAAATCACAACCACTAAATGTGACAGAAAATAAAGATTTACCCCTCTACCCTAAATATATGATAATTAAATTTATCAAACGAATTCTGAGAATTGTATATAACTGTATCCTCTCTTCTAAAACCTAGGTAAACACAATACCACCTTAAAATAACTACAGTTTAGCACTATAATACTTCCATGATTCTACCATATCAACTGTGAATGAACTCCTGTGAACTAAGGTAGAGACGTTTCACCCCACCCCAATAATTTGTTCCATGTTGCAGGTAATAATGACTTTTTAACACAATAACATGCATTAAAATATTTAGCACATTATTGTACTTCTGACTTAATGTAGAAAACATAAATTCATCCAGCACTTTGTTGGTATTTCAGCACCAGAACACGAGTTTAATTAGACAAGACTTGTTCAAGTTACGACATGAATAAAAAGTGGACTTTAAGTGGAAAAGTTCAGAGGTCAGGGTCAAACTAAGCAAATAAGCAAATTTCACTATATTTTATCATAATCATAATCTGTGCACGAGGACTATTATGGAAGGTTAGTTCTATAATGCAAGATGTCGACGCTGATATTTTCAGGAGAGGGGCGACGTCTTAATGTCTGTATAGGTGTGCTGTGTTTCGTGTCGCGAGGTCCGATCTTGCAACTACAGGCCAAATTTTCAAGCCGCCCTCTTACTCTTGGCAACCTATACTGACACTGCTTTACAGCTTGATATTGTAATTGCTTTTGTTGCACTATACACTGTCTTTTTCAAATCCTGGAACAATCAAATGGGTGCCCTTTCAAAGTCCGTTGGTATATAGTTAAACTGGGTGAAGAGACAAGTTTCTTTAGCAAAAGTAATCTAATCACTTTCAGTACAGAAATTGTTCTTTTTGCCTTTCTTTAGGATTGATTTGACCTTTTTAAGAGTACGTTTATCACCTTAATACTCAGATTTCTTTTTTCTCCAGTGCGTGAGCCTTCTGCAAACTTGTATAGTATTTCCTTTCCCGAATGGGACCTTCCATTTACAAACGCAATCTTTCATCGATGAGTCACATTTCCTTTCCCGAATAGGACCTTCCATTTACAAATGTAATCTTTCATCGATGAGTTACATTGAGCACTTCTTCTTCAGTAAACGTTTGCACAAAGTAAATTGTAAATGACAGTTGGTTTAGCATTGAATTGGCAATCAGGCCGGCTGGATTGGTGTATCCTTGAGTAAATGGCACTTTGCTCCCATTTCCTTGGCATGATAGAGTATGGTGCTGAAAATGAAATTGAAAAACAAGCAACATTCTCGTATCGTATAAACAACGTTTAGTTGTTTCTTTAGATCCCTTCTTGTGTAGAATATGATGATAAATACAGAACAGTCATGGACGATAGCTGATTTGGAGCTGCAGTGCAGAACGCGTTCAGAGAGCACCAGATAAAATCTATTTAATTTATCGTTTAAGAAATACTGAAGACGAAAACGTTGCATTGTCTCTTTTAATAACCTTCGATATTATTTTTCTCATTCGGTGCTTTGCAAGAATTATTTTGTGGTGTGAAAATCTTCTTAACCAGCATCCATAATCAACACAGGAGATGATGCTTCTTTAGTTCTTGCTTTAGATTCCTTCTTGTGGTGTACAATATGAAGACAAATAAAGAACAGTCGTGGACGAAAGTTTATTGGAGCTGATATGCAGAACGCATTCAGACAGAAACTGTTAAAATCCGAGTAAATCTATTTAATTCATCATTTAAGAGATACTAAAGAACAAAAAAGGTACATCGTCTCTTTTATCAGTATCTTCTTCATTCAATCCTTTTCAAGGATTTGTCGTGGTTTGAAAATCTTCTTAATCAGCATCCGTAATCAACAAAGAAATAGGTGCTTCTTTTGTTCTATGGATATTCAAAACAGCAGATTTACTCATCGGTGGAGGTTTTCCTGTTCAAACTTCAAGGAATATTCATATGCTATCTTTCTTACATAGTTACTCATTCAAATTATGTGACACTATTTTAAAAGCAATTTTAACATCAATATATATATATATATATATATATATATATATATATATATATATATATATATATATATATATATATATATATATATATATATAACAGGATTATAAATTCAGATAGACCAAAAGAGCGCATGGTATGATTTATTTACCATTGTCTGTTCGTCCGTTCATGAGCAACACGTTTGTTATCGCTGCTCCTCCTGAACTAATTCTATGTTTGCCTTGCGACTTTACATTCACATTCTTGCCATGGTCTAGTTGGTCCTAAAAATAAAAGGTGCTGGTCCGGACATACAATATGGCTGACACAATGGCCATCTTGAAAATCCTGTTACCACTACCACAAAATGGGTTGACCATGTGGCGGAGTGGTCTAAAGCGCTCACCTATACCGATTTACTACCTCTGTTCGCGTGGGTTAGAGTCTCATGCTTGGTCAGTGTTAATAATGGTCCTTACCGGGGTTTGTCCCGGGGTTCATACTCCATCAGATATGCTGGCCGCATTGTATTAGCTGTCTTTCGCTGAGAAATCTAATCATAAACACAAACACCAACGATGGTTAAGTACACGTATGGACAGATATGAAATACTTCAAACTGAATTCATCTGTAACCGCCAGTGTCTGGTTTGTGGGCCAGAGCCTGCCTATTTACAATTGCTGTTATTTGACTCCATCCAATATAATAATCATATATAATAAATAAGTACAATCTAGACTCGCGCCCTGTTATGATGTTAGATATATGTTTATCAAAACCAAGTTTTGTCATCTGTTGTTTCCTCTGCTTTACTGGTCAGCAGTTTTTTGTAATTTGTAAGACAACATTCTACCCGGGGATGTGCAGGCACGTGAGCGATTTCTTCTTTCACGTATTGTTTTGTTGCAATATTAGCATTATTAACATAATCTTTGATAAACGCAACCGACACACTGCTGTCTGTTATTAAATCATTGTATGTGAGCTCCCGTGCACCCAGCCGTGCTTGTATTGATACAGTTGATTTCCATACCTGGATAAATGCTTAACAACTTCAACTGGTGGCGCAAGTTCATACGAGTCCAAATACAAATTATGTTGCGGTGTTACAACGTATGCGACTTACTGAATAACAGTGCCTGTTGATGAATCCAGATTGACGATGCCAGTTTTAGTTGTGCGTGGCACCATCGCTGCAAGCTCATCTCGTATAAAAACACCAAGAAAATGTTTGGCCGATTTTACCATGGCGAGCAAATCATGACTGGACAATGGGCACTTGAGAAACTCCACTTCCATCAAAGGCGCAATCTTCTGCGACCAGGTATTCGAAGATCTCTCCAAGGTATTCGACGACTCGTGTCTGGCAATCGAAGGCTTCTTCCGTAGTTATACGCCCTCCAACCGCCTTTTTCAAAGCCATTCCTGATGCAGTTCTGGCAGCCCCTAACGCTGGAATGGCTGCAAGGAATGGAAGTATTCCACCAGTCGTTTGTTTTTGTGTTACCACTGACTTGGATAACTTTAATATTGCCGAGGTGTTTTGTGTTTGGCCGCATTAAGCTGAAAAGGCTGTGTTTGTGTCCACCGCACGGGAACATTTCCATCTAATTTTGCCAGTGAAAGTTTTAGTGTGGACCCACAATTGTTTTTGATTGTGTTTATTTTTTTTGTACGCATATTTTCAGTAAGGTCGACCATCACTTCGTAATAGGACATTATTAATTTTAAAAAATACCTAACATGTTTAATTATGACCTTTCGACAGATGCTTCACTTTCATTCGACCAACTGCACACTACGACAACAGTGTCTTGTCGTTAAGTATCACAACATGCCATCAATAGCGACCACCAACATCACTTACACGTGCATGAAAATACAACAATTACAGATGTTCCAGTGAAAAGTAATAAATTGGGTACAGTATAATGAAGTCATGTTGAAAAATATGCAAGCTAGTATCAATGTTTTGATCCGGTCATATATGACCACAGATTGTGATATGCACGTTCAGTATGACTGGTTGTAAATTTATGTCGAAATTCTTCAGGAGGTTCTAATTCACCGTTTAACCGAAAAGAAACCGCAGTCACTTCCAAGTGTCAAATATAATGTTGCTATGAGTTTGGACACTGTCTCGATTTCTAAGTAAAAGCGCCAAAAACACATGCTTTGGTGGAATGAGATAATGTTGGGTACATATTTGCCAAGTAAATTGTCCCATAATAGCAGCTGGTGGGTAGTTGTCTGTGGTATGCGTGAGAAATGGCAACGTTGAAGTGGTTCCCGACTGCGTAAATAGCTACAAAGCTGATTTTTTTAATGAACGTGATAATACAGACATCCACAATGTTAATATTTCTAATATAACTCTACATCAGCAGCTGTACCAAGCGAAATTGCATCGTTGGCATTGTTCTTGCGGGTGAATGTGTGTGTTTGGCTCGAAAATAACCTTGGGAACATCTCTGCAAAAATCAAATATGTGCCCGGGAGGAATTGAGTACGCAAATCGTAATGAGTCTCCACGAAGTTGCCCTTGACGCTGAGCAAATCCACCACTGAAAGTGCCGTTAAGGTCACCACTACAGATGGTACATCTGCATCATTAGCAGGGATGGAATGCGTTTTTTTTCCTCTAATTGAGTACTGTTGAGACTCTGCATTATCAGATGTTTTCATTGATAAACATCCTTGTTGAACCAGCTGTTCTTGTGTAACAATCGCTATATCTGGCAAGCGCAATAGTCGTCGTGGCCTCATAAAAAGAATGACCTTACTTGTTGCAGGCGGCATTGATTATGTCGATGGTAATGCATCTGGAACCGTCTTTGATGGTGCCCGTCTTATTTTTTGCCATAATCGATCAGACGCCCAGCGCGATTGTCATTGTTGTTGTTGTTACATTTCAGATCGATCTCTAACGTACTGATATATCGTAACTGTTTCATCGGTCAACCACGAACCCGTCTTCATCTACAAGAGAAAAACAAATATTTGTCAGCAGATTATTACGGCATGTAAGTTACACAGGTGCTGCGGGTGTAGACAATATCATGTCACCTGGTTCCACGATTGGCGAAATTCGAGTAGAATATAACATTGGGAGACAAGCTTGTCGTTTCAGGCCTGTTTTCGTAGGTACCACGGATGACGTCACAAGTTAAATTAACCTGGGTTGTTGAAGTTGTCCTCACAATGTATGACACGACATCATATCACACACGCACGAATTGTTAATCCTCTGAAATCTGGCTAGCCACACATAACACTGGCCTCATGGACGGCTGTGCAATATCAATTGTATTACGACTGAGATTCAATGGCGATAACATAACTTAGTGTGGATTCATGGGCACATAATGAAAATGGCAGAATTAGTCTCCACCAAAATTATTTTTCTACTTTCTTCAATAATCGATTATATGACGCACACACGAGAGGGAAGTTCAATAGCATGCCAGTTCGCGCCAGTGTCTGCTGAAAATGCGAATTAATTGTTCGCGGGCAAACCAAAAAATGTTTATGATCGGATATTAGGCCAACTTTAAGAAGATCTCAGTGATGTTAATGTGATCTCAAGTGTGCGCAACTCCCCAGCAGTAACACTGAATTCTGGTTTTAAAAAATAACATAGTATTTAATGTGTTGGTATAAAGCAAATTGATATACCAGTACTAATGTGAGGGTGAAAGGTCTTTCTAATTGAGAAATTTTGTCGATAGCCTGTTTATTTTTGGGTATTTTGTCAGGATCATAAACTGCGATCGCTTCACTCCTGGTTATTAGTGCATCTATTTATATTTTATTGTTTTTGTGATGGTATCTTCTTGTGATTATGCAACCATGGGTGTTTGTGGTTTTGATTTGTTTGCGCGAGCTTTATAGTATTCACAAACAGATCTACAAGGCTGGCAGAGTTGATGACGTGATTTGACTCTGATAGCAAATTTCAGACAGAATCGTGCCCCTAGGACATCTCGTAATATTTGCATATGTGTTCTACAATATTCATAATGGTATGTTCTGGCGCAGAGTTCGTATTTCCCAAGGCAGACACATTTGCATTTATTGGGTCCCATATTCACATATTCTAGTAAATAACTGAAATATGACATTTGCTTTTGGTATGATTTTTTCGTAGTTGTTTTATTTTTTGACTGGAATTTTTTTCCAAAAGTTGGATTTGGCCTGGGCGTGTTTCACAAGATTTTGTTTGGCCACCGCGCGTTAGCATACGTGACAAGTGTCAAACATGTGAATAAACTTCTACAGCCATAATTACTGCGATCGAACATTTTACTGAAAATACTTCCCCTGGCACATAAATCTCGTATCTACAATAAACCCGCTATCGAGTTGCATTCCTTTTGTTCGAGAATGAGGTACTGATGAACAAAGAAATGTAGATGGTTTTTATTTGCTGTAAATATTTCATTTAACCCATCCAAATATCAAAAGTATGCAAGTAATTCCTGATTCATCCACACCATATTAATTTTGCAACAAACAAACAACCAATATAAGTTAAATCCACTTAGTTCAAGAAGAGCACCGTGATCGATACATTAATCCATTAATCCCAAACCAACGTTTAGTAGTCTTTTATGTAGGCTCTATTATGGCATGATGGAATTGGAATACTGATTTACCATCGAGTTCCGCTAACACTGATCTTTGGTTAATGTATGGGGGCGGTATCTAAATTTACTGAGCCAAAACTATTTTCATATTCGACTTCCATGACCTTGAACTCAAAATTGAATTGTTTCTTTCTGACCCTAAATGTGAACAATCAACAAAGTGCGATAAACGAACATTCCTTATTGTACACAATCCCTATTTATTTTAGTCACAATCAGGCTGTCCTTTGACCTTCCTCCAAGTGCAAGCCATCCACAAAATGTAGTTCAGGCCATATATATGTGTGTGTGTGTGTGTGTGTGTGTGTGTGTGTGTGTGTGTGTGATTTTTTTTGTTTTAGGCTGAATATCTCATACATCTGAATTGTTGTAATATAAATGTATTTTAATACATATAAAACAACAATACATGTACAACTACTGAATGGTGTTTGTCATTGTAAAGACAAAGTTATGTAAGACATTTAAAGAATTATCTGTTCCATCCGTCTATAATCCAAGAATTAAAATGAGTATTGTAGTTCCATAGAGATGGTGAGATATGGTTATTACTAATATTCGTGTAATCATGGAAAGCACACACTTTCTGGTTAATTCTTAAGACTAAAGACATAATAGTTTACCAACATAGCAGATGTACTGTTCAATTTTAAGAGACTTAATGGCAAACAAAGACTATTGTTATAACTAATTACTAATTTTATTTGACCTCACATCCTTGTAGCATAATATATTCAAAAATATTTTCTAAATAATTGTTGAAAGAGGTATAGGTCTTCAATAGAAGGATAAATCGATAAATAGAACTTTCATGAAATCGTCTATAAATAAGAATTACGTTCAAACATACAATCTGAAAATGTTCTACATGCAAAATTATTTTACCCAAGACAATCTGCCACTCCCCCCCCCCACTTGGTGGGGTTGGGTAGTTATGGCACGTTCCATCTCAGACAATGAAATAAGTTCAATAAAACAAGAAGGGGACTTGCATAAAAATATATGAATACTGCGGTTTGTTCCGTCATCAGGTGCGAATCCCTCCGAGTGGTCTAGCGCACTCGACTTTACTGATCAGTGCCATCTCACCTCTATCCGCGTGGGTTAGAGTCGGCCAGTATGGGTATGTGAGAAAGCTTACCAGTAGCTTGCCATGGGTAGGTGGCAGTTCCTGGGATTTTCCCGGATTTTCCACCACCACTTGCATGTTCTTAAAAATAGCATTATAAACTCAACAACAAAACCAATATAGTTGAACGGTTTTTGGATACATTCATTGTAGCATGACACGGTTACCAGGTTTGGATTTCCTCCCTCAGAATTTACCAGATTTGGACAAAGTTGTTACTGTATCTGTGTAAAATCCCATCGGCTTCATATGGTCAGGATTACTGCAACATTGACCATTACAGACGGATGCTCAACAAGGATCATTTTTTTAAATAAGAATGTATATTGTTTTTCGTCGGCAATTAAGTCTGACTAATTTACGATATATTTAAAAGATAAATAAATCTGATCACGTGGACATGAATTAAAAACCGGGAAGTGACTCAGCATCCATAGTCAGTAAAGGAGGGCAATGGTCGGACCCTATCTGAGTATGAATTATTTTCATATCATTTATAGGCGAATGAGTTGATTCTGTAGAGACACGGTGATCCATCCAATAGACAATATGGTGCAAGTCACTGAGAAGAGTAAACTTTGCTGTGAGTTCTACCATGCTGTGAGTTGCTGTGAGTTCTACCATAATTTTCTTAGTCCGATATGACATTACCATATTTTTACACAATCTTGCCCATCATATACATTTCTGTCGAATTGACTCAATGTGCGCATGTCAGAGAACGCTGCTTTTCCTATGATATACTTGAATGCCGTGTCGGAAACTGATGTGTTAATGGTATTATCTCATTTCCAATATAGTTTTTATGTGATGGTTTGAATACAAATCCAGGATTATTGAAGCCGTTGTTCTGCAAAGCGTTAACCACCTTTGCAAAGGTTTTTATCGTTTTCCAAGATACAATCAATTTTAATATAATCGTACTGTGATTTAATTCACCATCATCGGAAATATTATTATTCAGGATTTCTGATGTTGAAGCCCAAACAAAGGAGCGGGCATTGTTTACACAAATCAGAATACAACGTCGCATTGAACTGGGTTCGAAGTATCGACATGAGATGGCAATGCACTTGTGACTAACGATGATATCTGAATGTATCGTAATAAATGATGCACTGTACTTACAAAATCAGCAGAGATATGCTTTGGAATATGTACTATATGCTGTATAGTTCCCATGTCCTTCAATAAAACTGACACGTTCACATTCTTGTATGATACAGAGGGCAACTTTGGTAGATCTAAGGCACTAATGCTTCATGTATCATTTTGGTTTGTGAACAGAAATAGTTTCAGAATAATACTATTGTAACAGAGTGAACTTTGAAAGAATGGCAACACATCACTGAGCAAAGCTTGTCATTGTCAGCGTAACGTGTAACAATTAACACTGACGTACGGGCTAGGTCCGCACTAAATCGCTAGCCTGCGACGGATTTGATGATCCTACTGGGGCATGGTTGAGTTTTAATTTAGATAACGGTTAGAGACATATACAGGCAAAGTTACTTGGGCTTTATTTAGCGGGAAAAATGTAAACGTTGAAATAACCATGAGATAAGTTTTGTGCCATTGGAAATAAGTGTCATGAAATAAGACTTTCTAGGAATATGGAGAGATGTTAATTTCCATGCAACAGGGTTGTGTGTATCAGCTGTCAGGCTTCGAATTGACCCATATTATCCTTAGTTTCTCTTTAATTACGATAAGATGTTATCGCACGTGGCAAAAGTGGGGATTATTGCTCGATCTAAGAAGTAAAAAGGCCTGACAAATATTTAGGTTGCGTATTTATATATTTATTTTAAATAGGAAATTAGCTCCGTATACGCACTGTACAGAGGTGAAAGAGCAGACAACCAAATTACGGTTGATGACCTGAAAAATAATAGAGAGAGAGAGCGCGCGGGGAAAGAATAAGGTTACTCTGACTTTCCAAAAACGTTCAATTTGGAAGGACCGGAAGCAACCAGGTTATGCAGGCATACTGATCAATTTGACTTCGATCGTTAAATCGATTTCATGATGAAATGTGGTTTGTCAGCATAGCAGAATGGCTAATTGCATTTCTTCCAAATATGGTAATTTTACTTCCAAGAAAGTGTATAACTCAAATGTCATATTCAATTTCATTTTGTTTATGTAATTGATTAAATTGTTGTATTTTACATACGGGGTTCGTACTTTCTATTCTATATCTCTGCTCAGATCTCTGTTATACCATCCATTAATCCCCTATATGTTTATAGTATTACTAACTCGATCCGGGCAATAACACGGTGGTCGATCATCTCCTACATAACGATAACTAAACCCACCCACTGCCACATAACAAGTGACCTAACAACTAAACTCTTTCATATTATTTGCAGATCTATCAGTACCTTCTGCTATAGTTATCTTATTTGTTTGCTTGTACCGCTTTAAAAAATATTTTGTTTTGTGGTCGAAATCACTGACATAATGTGACCACACAAAATTATGCGATATGATCATATAGTTATGGATTCCATTCAGTCTGTACAAAACAAAACAGCTCAATCAATATTATTAATGGGCTATCAAAGAACCGCTCGCGATGGGTAATCTTCCGGCCATATTTATATTGTTTCATTGCGCCATGTTGAATATTTTGCGCGTTGAGCTCACATTCCTTGCAACGGAATAAATTTCTTTGGCACAAATAGAAAATAGTTATTCCACAATCTTCTCCTAAACTGTCAGGTAATAGTTAAAATAAGAACAAGACAAGTCTAAAACATTAGGAGTGGTATTTTCCATACAGCATTATAGCGACGCTATTGTTGTAACAGACGATTTGTAAATGTACAAACAGGCAATGGGATTAGATTGCAACAGTGGTGTCATCTCATGTACGGTGATCACAAATGGAATAACCATATAGAGTTAACAAGCAATTTGTAAAGGTCTCTACAACCTCTATTGGCATGAAAAATAGTTTCCCATTATTTGGTTAACTGATTAAAGATCTGGCATTCGTTCATTTTAGAACTAAAGTTTCAACATAAAGGCTTTTCAATTTTAATGACACATCGAAACAGATACCGTACTTCGCTTTAAAGCTTTCAAATGCATGAAAACTCCACTACCAAGTTAGCAGATTATGTGTGTGTGTGTGTGTGTGTGTGTGTGTATGACTAAAAGGTCAATACAAATTCCGGCAAATTGAGAAGCTTCAACTTCTATAATATAGTCAGCGATACATATGGATGTGATCAATTATTGTTTCAAATACGTTTGCTTTTCTTGTTTGTACGTGCATGATGTTTATAATTCAAGGAATACTTAGCTTCAATCCAGTTTTGACTGTCTTCGTTCTCTTTTACAGCAATTAGTAATTAAATCTACCAACTAAACCGACTTCTTTGCCTTCTATATACAACGTTTCAAGTTTACTTTGAATGTCTGTCTTTTCTTTGGAAAAACTATTGGTAGGAGGTTTACGTTCATTGGCATGAAAGAAGGTTTCGCTAACAGGCGTAATTTAATTTCATCCAGTTTTGTAAATAAATGATGGCAGTTCAAATGGCAAGTTTGCTACCATTTAGTTTAAGCCACTGATTTTGAGGCAATTCTAAGTTTCGATGGTCTTGAGATGACTGGCATAGAATATTTGAAATAACGACATACAGTACCTATAAAATATCTTTATTACAGTGTCCAGAATAATAATTATAAAATGTCATTTCAGGAGATTGTTTCAAAACTCTTGAACCATTACCACCTTCAACAGTTGTTTCAGTAGAAATTAACACTCTATGGTCAGTTTGCTTGATGGAGCAATGAACAGAATGGTACCAGAGGTAACTCAATTGACTTCGACACCCAGAAGGGCTGTCTATAGTCTGCTTCATTTTATCATACGGTTAATCATGCAGAATGGTAAATATATATTGTTTCAAAGTTCAGGAAAATTCGTGTCTGGTTTTTATACTTATGAACAGGTAAAACATTTATCAGGCATTTCCCTTACGTCCATATTGTAGACAGTTGCAACATGGAATTTCGCTTGTGCTTCGTCACAATTCCAAATTGTGTCCTGGCTGAACACAATAGAAAAATTTCTCTTATTTCTCATGATGGTTTTGATGGTTAGCATGGTTCCAACTGCATTTGTTTTTGCATGTCTTTTAGATGAGTTATAGCTTCCCCATAGTACAGAGAACTTATCATTTAATGCATGGAGAAATTAATAAGCCTATATTGTTCTTAATTGATTCTTTCTTTGAGTGCCCCAACCTAATGCCGACTTGGTCACAAACACATGTTCTGTATTCATCATTTTGCAATTGACCTTACGCCAGAAGGTAGATCTCTCCGCCTACCGAGCACGTGACTTAACCTCTTAACCTCCGACAAACATTCTGTGAAAATGGCGGGCGTGATAACATTGAAATATATACCAGACGATATTGGTGACAATATTTGCCATATGAAACAACAGTGAGACAGAGACAGAAAGCGAGAGCATTTATCCATCGCTTGCACTTCTCTAAGTTACGTCGGTATGCGGAGAACTCGCCCCCACACATCTAGAGAAGTCGCCCCAATTGGTTGGAGAAGTCATCCCAAAACTTGTCACCCAAATAAACTTTTTATAACATATTTAAGTCATCTTTTAGGTGATTCATATTTATATTTTTATATATACGCGATCACAAAAGAGATATTAACTAAATTAAAGCAATACCATAGTAATATTTATAAGGACGAAATTAAGTATGTATATAATCTAATGAATGGCGACAGTATAGTGATTAAAAAGGATGATAAGTCAAACAATATTATTATTGTGAATCAAGATGATTATGTTAAAGAAGTTGAACGTCAGCTAGAAATTAAATAAAAAAAATTCAACATGCATTAATGAGATCGCTAAAAATAATAATTCCGTATGTGAGGAATTTGATACTTTCCCTCTAAACATACGTACACCTCAATTCTTCACATTACCCAAAACTCGTACAAATCCTGACCATAATTTACCTTTAAATTTTCCAGGACGACCCATTACATAAGGTTGTAATCCATATACTGAAAACCTATCCAAATTTATTGATAGTGTTTTACAACCCTTAATGAAATTATTTCCTTCATACATTAAAGATACATCTACTTTCATTAAAAAGTCGAAGTCTATTCCACATCTATCTGATAATTTCAATCATGGTATCATTAGAAGTAGCATCACTATATGCCAACATTCCGCATGCAGAAGGTATTGAAGCGTGCAAATATTTTCTTGATAACAATCCTAATAATAGCACACTATCTAGCGAAGATATTTGTAAAATAATAAAAACTTATCTTGGAAAATCATTATTTTCAATTTAATAATACGAATTACATACAGATAATGGGTATTAATATGGCTCCTATATACTCTTCCCTTTCATGGGTGAATTAAAAAAGGATTTTATTCAAAACGAAAAGTTAATCCATCTCTTTGGTTCAGATTTTTAGATGACATATTTATGATCTGAAAGTATTCAACTGAAGAACTGAAAGAAATTGTTATCGCCTAAATCATTTTCACCCGACGATTAAGTTTACTTATACTGCATCTAGTACGCATGTTTCATTTTTAGATGTAAATGTAATTAAAAAAATATTGATAACACTACCTCTACAAATATTATTAAAATGCATCTAATGATTTGAAGAGCAGAGCAAAAGGGACAGATAACACTTTTTTTAGTTAAGTACAGAAGAGGAGTTGATCAAATGGAAAAGTTTTAAAATTACAAATTTTATAAATTTAATAAGTTATTAAGTTGAAGAAAAACAACAATAAATAAAGCCTTAACCATGTGGCGACATCTCAGAATTACTATATATGATCCTTGGGGCGACTTCTCCAGGCGATGTGGGGCGACTTCTCCGAACCGTTGCGAAATTTGTAAATATATACAATAGCCGAGTCGATATCGACAGAAGCAATTTGTCGGAGGAAAATGGCGGACGTAAACAGTGCCTGGAGGTGTGTATAATAGCGCTCGCTGATTGGTCAATCGAGAAGAATGACTGACAACTGGTGATAGGTCAATTCCACTCATAACATGTGTGTTCAATTAGAGCATTCAACTCACGAATGTCTGTAGCAATTCTTCGACATGCACCGTGCATAAAAGTTAGCAAACCAGGTTGTCCAAGTATACATTGTTTAGAATGTCATAAAACTTGTTTTAAATTTGGTCAGTATGAATGTTGATTCTAGCATCAATGCCACCGACACCGATGATGATGATGATGATGATGATGAGCATGATCATGATGATGAGCATGATGATGGTGCATAAAATTGAAAAGGTCGCATTTTCTTGTTAAATATGTAACCAGTTTCTACCCGGGTAGACACTTGACTTGAACCCAGTGTTTCAAACCTCTTCCAGTAAAAACAATTGTATTTTGTATAATCATAGGTATTATCGATGCTGAAGTTGTTACCTCTAAGAAGAGAAGACACTTTATAGCTATTTGTGTCATCTCTTTGGATAAGTTTCCCATTTTATTTTTATTTTTGTTTTAGTTTGAGTGGCTTTTAGGGCTTTTTTTCTGTATTCTGCATTCATTTGACATTTATATTTTCTTTCTGGACGTTATTGTTTGTATTCTTTCGTTCTGCTTATTTTATTGTTGTCGAAACTATTTTTTTAGAGAGTCAACAATTTATGAAATCATACTTCTGAAGTCCCAGCGCCCATTTTAAATGTCAGAATGAACATTTTTTGACACAGCATAGCCATATTTAAGTTCAGTCATTTATGACAACAACAAAAATCTTCGTCTGTATTCAACAGCCTCTGTCTCCCTTAGTTTTGTTTTATCTTCAAGTATGGTGAAATGTTTTAACGTTGGTGTAGCTTTTTTGTTCTCTTCCATAATGCTCGACTCTTGTGGTAAAATCTGATTGCTCTTCTGTAATTCTTCCTATTATTCCATGTCAGCTGGAATTTTGTTTTCTTTTCATGATTTATTTGCATTTGTTGTCATTTGTGCAAGTTCTTAGTGAATTGGTTTATTTTCCCTCATTGGTGGTGCCATGCCATTATCACTGCCTCAAATTAATATATGCTGGTCTGAGGCTTTATCTTACTTTACATTAGCCTGTGTGATGTCTTGTGGGAGCTGTTTAATGATTGATTATGCTAGATCAGCTGAATATCCTGACCATTGCAATCCTCGGCTTCCGGTTCCTAAAAAGAGGAATAATTATAAAGATATTCCCTAGAATCAGTTATCTCCATATCTGAATTCACAACAGAGGTGAGTTGTATTGGATCTTCCTCTAAATATGATAACACTGATCCTTTTAGGTGCTAATGACCTGAAAAATATTCTTTGTGTGGTAAATGGATTCAAAGTAAACATTTCTATAATGAAGAAATGAAAGTTAATGACAGTCCCTTGAGTTAGACCCTTGAATAAGTACAGTATGCAGATGTTATTGTGACTCATAATTTTAGATTGTTCTTGTGATGATAAGCTTTGACTTCTATGTATCTTGAAGGTAGATTGTTCTGCAATTAAGACACAAACTTTTTATTACAAATTGTGCCGTCCTTTCAGCTATAATCTGATTGTCAGAATCTGGAAATACTTTCGTGAGAGTAGCATCTGTTTTACTTATAAGGAATCCAGTGAAACGTTTGCCCTCAGATGAGGTAATCAAACAATATGTGTATAGTATTCCATGGTAAGAAAAGAATATGCCATTATTTGTTTAGAATATATCATCGAATTTGAAACTGAAAGCAGATGATGTTTCTCGATACAAATTGAGCTGAGAGCAAATGCTAGAATAATGTGTCCTGGTAGAATACTAGAAGGAATGCATTATCTATTTTGTAATTGTTACATAAGAACATTAAGTATACCACACATGGTAATAATTACTAGCCTGGTTGTTCCCAGTCTGAAAGAACCGCAGACAAACGGGAAACTACTTGCAAGCTTTCCTATATAACCACGTTGGTTGAGTAGATCCTCCAACCCACGGAGAACAATGTGGCACGTTAGTGATCTGTAAAAGCGAGCACATCAGATCACTCGACCACCCAGAGGTACCAAATTGATCATAGGTTTCATCGACTACCTAAGGTGTAACATCGGGCTGTATGCAGTCAAACAAACAACGCAAAGGGACCCGCGGTAACTCATTTGATAGTGTCGGACTTGTAGCCCATGGATCACAAATTTGATGATCCCCTCAGATCGGCCTAGATAAGCTGCTTCTGCATGTCCTTGGGAAAGGTTATAAACCCCCATTTCCTTGGCATGATATAGCCTATAATATGTTTAAAAATACCATTAAAACAAAATACCAACAAGAGACCCTCGAAGAAACTGTGGTTCTACGGAGCGAAAATAATTTCCAGGAATTCAAGATAAGACCATATCTTACTTTCATCTGTCGAGTGTTAAAACCATCCATGATATTCTTTGTCAATAACAAGATTCTCAAATCAGCAGCTGTGGTACATATAATGGATGTCACCTTGGCACCATTTTCATTTCAGATTAAATGGACATCCTAAAAAGTTTTATGTTGAAAACCTCACGTTGGCAGGACTCTGTAAAAGTTGAGTCGAAGATATTTGTCATTGTGGCCATATTGGATTTCAGATCAGCACCATTTATATTTAGGTCCAGCTGGACCCATTTTCGTGCAACCAACCATTCATGAATAGCGATATAAAAACAATTTCAACATGGATGCCATCGTGGCTATATTTGGTTGTCAGATTGACGCCATTAATGACTAACTAGACATCATAAGAAGTTATTTAGTGACAAAGCAATGCTAATATGACCATCCATTCAAACAGAGTAGTGATAGCAAGATTTTTAGTATGACCGCTGTGTGGCGGCAATACTGGACATCAGATCGGCACCATTTTCACTTGAGACCAAAGGAAGTCTTTTAGTGAAAACCTCAGGCTGCTCTGACTATCCTTTCTGGAGGTTGTTTTGGGTTTAAGGTCATTTCTCAGCACAAGATAGGCCAAAGATGGCGTCAGTATATCTGGTAGAGGAAGAAACTAGGAAGTTACTAACAAACTTTCTCAAATACCTATACTGACAATGCCCTTTGAACCCACGTGAACAGAGATGAGAGATGGCAGTGATAGGTAAAGGTGAGCGTTTTGTTCACTCATTCTGGAGAAGTAGTGATAACAAGTTTTTCAAGATGACCATTGTGTCAGCCATATTGTCTGTCTGAGCAGCACCATTTTCATTTTTGACCAACTAGACCATGGGTGAATGTGTATAAAATTTCAAAGGCAATTGCAAAATTGGTTCTGGAGGATTAGCAAAAGCCAACTTTCTGCTCATGGGCGGACAAAAAGACGGACAACATACCATACCATACGCTCCTCTGGTCCTTTATAAAGTAAATATCCTCAGTTTCGGATCCTCATATTTATATCCTGATATTAAGATTGCATAAAAAATATTGTCATAGAATCTGACTGAATAACTATTTTAGAAACAAATATTATTATTCCTTTAGATCTGAATAGACAAACCTCCAATGGTGAGTAAAACTATTGTCTTGAACATCCATGGAACAAAAGAATCATTATCTACAATGAAGATGTTGAATGCTGGTTCACAACATCTTCACACCAAAACAAAATCCTTGCAAAGCACTCAGTGAAAATGATAGCAACAAAGGTTATTAAAGAGACGATTTATTTATTTGGTCAATAATATTTCTTCAATGACAATGTTGAATAAAATTAATTTTCTTCGATTTTAAACGTTGCTATCTGAATGCATTGTGCACTGCAGCTCCACATAAACTTAAGTCCACGGCCGTTCTTTATTTATCAGCATATTCTACACCACTGGAAGCATCTAAAGTAACAACAAAACTGTGTTTATACGATACGAGCAGGTTCCTTGCTTTTCAATTGCATTTTCAGAACTATATTATATCATGCCAAGGAAATCCGAGCAAAGTGCCATTTCCTCAACGACACACCAAGGCAGCCGTCCTGGGCAATTATCGAGCCGGTTACAAATTCAATGATAAACCAAATGGAATCAAACACAATTTACTTCGTGCAAACTTTTTCTGGAAAACAAAACGACGAGTCTGAACCTAACTTTTCGTCATTTTTGTGTAATCCAGGGTGCCTCGAAACCTCATGCCACCACTGCTCACTGCGACCCGAAGACAAACGGTTGCATGTCTACAGGAAAGGTCCCATTCGGGACAGCAATTCATAGCCAAGTTTTGCTGAAGGCTTACACGCTGGGAAAAAGAAGTCTGAAAATTTGGATTTAAATGGTTAAATCACGGTTACTCAAAGTAAAATGATTACTGTATCGGAACTTTAGTTCTAAGCGATACACTTGGCCTAATTTTGCGCAAGGTTTGCATCTGAACAAATAAAGGAATTTACTGTTGTTGAGGAAAATGGCTGAAAGTTAAAAAGATAAAACAACTAAACTGCCCCAAATATTGCAGTTATCACGAGAATTATGGTAAAAACGTACGTTTACAAAGGTCAAGGTCAAATAAATCCTAAAGAATAGTATTGTATAAGGTAGGGACATGTTTCTTTAATCAAGACTGTCTACAGCATTTATTTTTTTAAACAGGAAAAATGTGTACCGAGGGTCGAGGAGGCCACATAGGCCTCTTTGTAGGTCCAGGGCTACGCTCTAGCAGGGACAATGGGGCAACTCCCTCCGAAAGCCCATGGAATTTATTGATTTCAATCCTCTAAAACTGACCGAGAATTATAAACCTCAGCATTTGCTATCCTATCACACATTGGAACAAGTGTGGAAATGTGACAGTTACTGCTGCAATATCAGAGGTACTGGTACCAATAGCTTCCCCAAATGGTTCGGGTTCAATCACTGATTTTTGCGAACAACTCGTCAATACTGTAGTGTAAACATACGTTTTAAAAATGACACGTTTCATCATCAAAATAACGTGATCTTCAAGACCACCTGAGCCACGATTGCTGTAATTTACTTGCTTTGTACACAAATTTTACAAAGCTTGTACCGGTGAAGTTGGGAAAAAAATGTCGCCTTGTTTAGCCGATAGCGGTTCGTTAATCTTGTCTTCTGTTCTACACAACTATGAAACCATTTGAAGGAAAATGTATTCTTCACGTATTTATCAATTTCCTTCACTGTAGGTTCTGCGTTTTAAGTTAAAATACTTATTTTTCCACGTGTTGTAAATAATGAACATTTCTTAAGTCATTTTTTTTCTTTCGGTTTCATTAATTTCTCATTTTAGATGAATTCAGAACGTTCTTTGATTGGTGGAATATTACTAAACACGCTTGATGATTGGTTAATAATTGTAATCGGACATTTCGATATTTTTCGGCCAGTCAAAAATCTGTCTAAATTAGACGAATGCTGTAAGCGGCTAGCTCAGCTTCCTAGCCAACTATTGGTATTTCACTGGTTACATGATGTGCAGAGACCAAAGAGGTTCATATCATTGCTTATAACGTAAATTTCAGTCATACATATACTATAAAATAATGTGCAAGACTGAAATTTAAAATTGTATGGAACGATATGAGCCTCTGTTGCAAAAACTTCACGTGGTGTACAGGACTCACATAACATTCGAGAACAATACAAGCAGGAATGACCAAATTCTCAAATATATCCATATCTTTAATTATTACACAATACTAGTTCAAAATTCATACCATCGACTTGAGTTAAGAAATTTGCGAGGGACCAATTTACAAAACTGTCTCCTGCCACCTTTATGTATTGATGGCTTACCCGCCCTTACGTCATAAAATTTCTCGGCGAATTTTTGCCAATCTGCAGATGAATTAAGCCGTGGAAATCCATGGAAAATTTACATCCCTGTTGAATGAAATTCGGCTGTCTAATCTTTAGTGCTGTATTTAAATTCGTTTTACTAAAGAAACTTGTCTCTTCTTCAACTAGCTTAAATCTATACCAATGGCTGTTCGTTTGTGCCTGGATTTGATTATGTCAAGAAAAAGACAATGTATGGACCAATTAAATTGACTAAACTGTCAATAATAAGAGACTGCTAATAATGAGGTCTTAAAAATTTGGCCTGTAGTTGTAAGGTCAGAAAACACAACACAACATGCTACACAGCACCCATGGATCTACAGTATTACATCGCCTTCCTCCTAATATCAACGAGACATCATGCATTGTAGCACTAGACTTTCAACATAGTCCTTGAACATGTATTATTATAGTGATGATAGACAGTGAAGACATATTTTTGACTTAGTATGACCTTGACCTCTTAACGTTTCAACTTAGAATCCACATTTTGTTCACGGATTAAATAAACGGTTCCAGCACCAAAATTATATTTCTTTTCAAGGATATTTTAAGGAGAAAATTACAAATTTCAGGAGTCATTTTAGAAGACTGATAATTTTATTAAAGACACAATACTTCAGTTGAAAGCACACGTGCAAATATCTCTTAGTTAACAGACTCAACTGTGGCTACAAACGTAATATAACTGTTGCAAAATCGTGCTCTGCAAAGAGTGACAAAATGTTTTTTCTCAAGCAAAATTTTTAGTTTAGCTTTTAATTATCAAATTCCTGAACATTTTATGCACAAAAGTAATTTTCAAGGAGGCTTATGTTGTGTTAATTCATATTATTCCTGGAGGGCCTTCAAAATCAGGAGGGAGCGGCAATCCTGTCAAGTGAACAAAATTTATCCAAAGAAATTCATCTTGTGGTGATGAAATACCAAAAAAGTGCAGGATGAATTTATGTTCTCTACATGAAGTCAGAAGTACAAAAATGTGCTAAATATTTTAATGCATGTTATTGTGTTAAAAAATCATTATTACCTGCAACATGGAACAAATTAGTAGGGTGGGTGAAAAGTCATCTCTGCCTCAGTTCTGAGGAGTTCATTCACAGTAGATATAGAAGAATCATGGAAGGAAAGCAATTACTTTGACATGTATTTATTTGAACATCATATGGACAATACAGGAAGAACGTACAACTAATGCAAACATACCACTTGTAAATAATAAGCAAGATTAGGAAATTACAATGTGGAAGCCAAAATAAAAGATACAATAAAAGAAAAAATGCTAAATCAAGTCTTATAGAAATCATTACAATTTATTCAGGAAATAGAAGAAAAAAACAAGGTAAAAATGATAATAACTCTACATGTTTCTTTATACAAGTAAATTTTATGTACAAAATTGTTTAACAAACCTGATCAAACCAATTTGAAAATGACATTACAAGAAAAAAAAATTTCTGCTTTGTAAGATTCTGTGGAATGTCCAATCCTGAAAACATTATTTGTCTACATTGAATTTTGAAATTTTAGAGACATCACAATGTCATTATTTAGTTCATTTAAATATTGTCATAATTTAATGCTTTTGGAATTCAAGATTGAGAATGATAAACAATAAACATAAAATGAAGCAACAATTACCTAAAACTCATTGGTGTCATGATAAACATGTAATTTGTGAAATAGTAAACATCTTTTTGCAAACTAAACCAGAATTAAGATAGCTTTCAATATCTAGTGCCCAGCCATGGCCTCCATGTTTAGCAACACCAGAGTTATATTTCAACTCCAATGAGGGTGGGATAAAATGGTATTCCAATAAATGGCAAATATGAAACTTTAATATAAGGCAGAGAAAGACCTATGGGGCAGGCATATGTTCGGACATGCACATGGATGCCAAAGTGATCAATATTTTGAGCATCTTCCAAAAGCAAGCATGACAAAACTCAAACAGACAAGATGGCTAGAGTCAGTACACTGTTCGTTCAAACTGGGAATGGCAAACTTTCAACTTTTGAAAATGTCTGATCTTGAAACATTTCCACTTCAAAATTTGTATACATATTGATCCCTAGAAGATGCATCCCCACTCTACAAGTTTTTTAGATGTCAATTTTGAAAGGATTTTACAAACTGAACATTCACAAGTGTAGCATCAGTTAGACAAAAACATTTTTTAGCAATAATGATCAAATGCAATGAAGGGAAGAAGTAATTCTTTTACTAAGGACTACAATACAGTTAAATCACAGGAGTGTCATGTTAGTGTTTAAGTTTTGTTCAGGATAAAGACTATATCTAATAATGACAAGGACAGGCAGAAGCCATCTTTTCTACCTTCTTTTAGTGTCAGACATCTTTTCTACCTTACTGTAGTGTCAGCCATCTTTTCTACCTTCTTGTAGTGTCAGACTGGCAGATTATTTTCCTTACAATATGCTGCTCTTGCATTTGTCTGGGCTAAATCCTAAATTTTATTATACTTCAACGGTTTCTGCCTTGCGTTTAAACACATTCATTAGCTTTCATTGCCCAAGCCCACCATGGAAACAGCTCATAGGAGAGAATGTGAAATGAAGTTTGTATCTATTTTGGTGTCCTCTTCATTGATTTTTCTATTTCATGTTAGTAACTAAATAATAGAATGGGAATCTCATGCAAATGTAAATTTCTGCTCTGCATTCTCATGTATGAGATACATCATTTTCATGGTGGCATTTAGCAATAAAAAACTCTTTCAATGTTCATTAAACCTAATTATTATAACAATAAACCTCACTTCATGTGAAGCCTAGTTTACGAGGCCATTTTTTCACAGCTTAGATGGGACTGGATAACAAGGTTGAACTGCTATGTGAAGGAAATGGAACTACCATAAATACCTACTTACAAGTCCAACTGCCAATAAAAGAGATTCAGATCTGCCACTGCATAATGCACTGGCAAATCTGGATATTTTTCATTTGCCATTGGATTAAACTTATAAGCAAATATATATATCAATTATTTCATTGCAGACAGACACATGTAAAGATAAAAGTGCATTTACAAATTACCATACCCTTTTACAAGCTTTAACAAATGGAATGTTGACCATAACACAATGCCAATAAAAAAACAAAATTGGTATTCTATGGTGGATTTACAATTTATCTACAATTTCTTATGCAGTGTAACATAACACTCGTATAAAGTGTAATAATGATGATTTAAGAAGACATAAACTAAACAAAAAAATATATAATGAACTTTTTGCTCCCTGTGAACACATTGCTAATCACACTGTAAGATAATTGGAAGAAACTCTTACACCTAAGAGCACATGTACTTATCAACACACGAATCTTGGCATATTGCTAAAATGGACGATTCAATCTTGTCTATATTTTCTACATATTGACACAAAATTACAAATTACTTAGTCATATACAACATCCATAAATCTGTGGGCAGCAAAGATTGCAATTATGGAAAAATGGGCTAATAAATCAAGTCCACATTATGTTACCCAAGTAAGATCTTCATATCAACAGCATAGACCCTGATCTGCTGTAGAATATAGACCTGCAGAGACAAGTCTCTGCTGGGGATGCCTTAATTTCAATTTTTGACTTCTTGATCAGTCTATTCAGCATCAGATCTGATATCCATGCCGTACAATTTTACAGTACTCACAGGTTGCTCAGATCTGGAAGTTTTTGACAGGATAGATTTGTTAAAATAACACATATACCAATGAACTCCATTAGTGTATTCTTCAATAATCTCTTTGCAAATTCACCAAATAAGGCAGTTACATTTATTCATCTTGTGACTCTCAAATCTGCATGGAATATACAAATACAGTATTCGACATGCAGATCACATAAAACTCGTCTCCCCAGTTTATTTACCCACATAAGTGCAAATAAATAACTAATTAATTAGAATAGTTGAAAAGCAACACTGTGAAGTTTCTTGGAAACATAATTTATTTCACTGTTTCTATAGTATCAAAGACTTTAAGATCTGTGCGATCTGGGAACCCTTTAAGATACTTTAATGATTAGTACGAATTGCAATATTTTATAATCAAATCAAAGATCAACATTAAGCACTAAGATGCCATCAAATGATCTAGGTCTATAAATGTTTGCATCTTCAACTGATCTAGGTCTATATATAGCAGTGTCCTCAACTGATCTAGGTCTATATCCACAACTGATCTAGGTAGGTATATATATATATATATATATATATATATATATATATATATATATATATATATATATATATATAGAGTCATGTGTTCTGAACTGATCTAGGTCTATACAGAGTTGTGTCCTCAACTGATTTAGGTCTATATATAGTTATGTATCCTCAACTGATCTAGGTCTATATATAGTTGCATGTCTGCAAATGATCTAGGTCTATGTACAACTACATGCGCTCAACTAATCTGGTCTATACATAGTTCACAGTCTCAACTAATCTAGATTAATAGTTCAAAAGTCGTCAACTGATCTAGATCCATACAAAGTTCACAAGTCCTCAACTGATCTAGATCTATACATAGTTCACAAGTCTTCAACTGATCTAGATTTATAGTTCACAAGTGCTCAACTGATCTAGATCTATAAATAGTTCACAAGTCCTCAACTAATCTAGATCTGTATATAGTTCACAAGTCCTCAACTGATCTAGATCTATCTACATAGTTCATACTTGGGTACCTGCAGTGCATCAGTAAATGCAGTATTTCTATTGTTCATAAAGTGTCATACATTTTTTAAATCTGGAAGATGCTAAACTCCATTGAGATCTACAAAATCACTTTCTAAACTTGAAGGTTAATTAAGATATCCAACCTGGACACTTGCTAAAACAATACTAATTTTTTTAAATAAATAAAAAAGTTAATATATTTTCCAGTTCAATAATTCAAGTTTATAATTTAGTAACCATCTAATTTTTTATTCCTACAGACTTCATACCATATTTCTATTGACAAGAATAATAAACTACCGTTAAATGAGTGATAAGACTGAGCTATAAACATATATCTGCATTTATTCACACTTAAAAACTGTATTTATATTCATCTAACAGCATTTACAAATCATGTACGTAATTGCTACCTATATAACAACTGATATCATTCTTACATTTTGCAAGCATATGTTTTACATACAAAATCCCAAGCAGCTATTGTACATTTCATAGAATGCATAAAACATGTCTGAATAGAAGAATTCACATTAAAAATGTTTAAAGAATATGGCGGTCTGAATTTATTTCAACATTGCTTAGAATAAATGTTGCAAGTGAGCTTTTGTTTATCTGAGTATTTTTATAATTTATTTCATGCTATGAAACTGTTCTTCAAAGTTTGTAAAGGTGTCTTATTATTCCAAGTGTTAAGCTGCTTTCTGCAAAATTTAGCTAAAATTAATTAGAGTTGGAAAAAGGTCTCTCATTATTTCACATATTCAGCTGCAAGCCATCATAAGCAAGTCAATCATCAATCATCTATAGTTATTTAAGGTTTAAAGCCATTTTCCAGCACATGATGATAGTCTGTCTATACATGGAGGAAGAATCCAAAACTACACTAAGAACCAATGTCTCATGGGTTTATTCTGGCAAGATTTCTCACATACATTGGCTGAGCCAGAGACTTGCACCCATGTGAACAGTGGTGAGAAGGCAGAGAAGGCAAGTGCTATACAACACTCGTCCTCTTGACCCTCCCCCCGCTTTCACTTGTCCAGTCAATGTTTCCAAACAAAATGTTCTTCTTTTACATACACCCATGTTTTGAAATTGCTGCATGATCAGGTTGGTTCATGCTATTTTGATGTCACTGTATTAGAAAATCTCAGTTTTTCCATACTGCTTGATTAATCTCTTTCCTACAGGTATCTGGTATACAATTTATGTACCTTGTAAACTGTAATGTAAGAACAGCAATAACTCATGATTTTCTGACTGTAAAATCTTGGAGAACTCAGAAAATACTCCAAATTCTTTAGCTTGAACTCCATCATCGTACTATTGTCAGCACATGTAAAATGTAAACCATGTAGTATTATGATATTATTTTGCTATTATCTACACTAATTCTTCACAGATCTTTTATTATCTATGCCAATTCTTCACTGATGTATTATTATCAGTACCAATTCTTTACAGATCTTTAATCAAGAAAGGAACAAATATGTATGTCTGAAGCTCTCATTAAATTTTCTAGTCTTAACATTTTGTGCTTTTGAACTTTGAAGTTTTGAAGTTTAGGTGCACGGGAAATAACTCGAGTCTTGCCTAAAATAATTCTTTTCAATGTCATATTTTTTAAATTCAATTTAGTCACAGCCAAAACATGGCCTGTAAATGGTTACTGGCCTTCATATTATGAATTATAATAGTATACATATTTTGCAAATACATTATGAACAGTTGTACAAAATGATGAATCTTTCATATATTGTCATCAAAAGAGTGCATAAGCATTCAAGTGACGATACAACAGTGCATGTAATACGTAGTGTATATAAAATCGTTACAGATTATGGGTTAATGTCCATGTTCACATAACCAATGAATCATTAACTAAATAATGAAATTCTACACTACAAACAGAATAAACTGTATCTGCCAGCTATCTTTTACTCTCAGATTCTAAAGGTATATAATGGTGTTGTGCTAAATAAATCAATTAAGGATATAGCTTAAAAACATATTTTTCCCAAAACATATGAAATTTTCACTGAAAGCAAATGGCATAACTAGACATTATTTTTGTTTCTGGATCTCAATTTTCGAAAATTAAATCCAATTTTTTTCATGATGCACAAGTTTTGGCTCTTGATCCACCTATCTTACACCCTGTATAAGGAATATAATTTTTTCAAGGAGGAGGATACATCTTGCACAAAGCAATCACATATGAAGTAAAAAAGGAAATGTTTCATGGGATGGACCAATACAGGATATTATGTGAAAATGATTCAGTCTTCACTATGGAAATTTATATTCAAATGACACCTAGTAGGTATGTGAAAACAAAATAGGATGTGATAGAGCACATTCAAAATGTACCATACAACTTCCTCTCCAGATTTTGTAATAGCCACTGATTTTCACTCAGCTACACTGTGCAATATTAGAATGCTAGTTTTGTAGAAAGACTGATCCTCCATTCTACAGCTGGATATCTGACTTTTACTGAGATAAAACAGGTTGAAATGCTAACTTCTGCAGTCCATTAGAAACGGAATGCAATAAAAATTAATCTATCTTCCACAAATAGGCCAAGCAGCCAAGTTGTGCCTGTTCAGTTCTAACATGTGCTGATGAATGGCTTGATTATTTTTAAGACCAGCTGCCATACAACTGACAGCAGGTCTCTTGGAATCATGTAAAATATATGGGATAATGAACAAACTAGTAAGGAAGTGTATAATCTCTTCCTGTGAAGTTGAGTGTAAATTAGCCTCATATCCCAAATAACTATACTCCTTCAGTGACAAAATGATAAAAATGTCACTCTACTACACTCAGAATACACACACATGCACAAGGTAGCATGGTCAATAATCTTTGAATGTACTATGCTTTCACATTTTGTCATTTCCACATACCCTTAAAAAATGAGTGCAAGAGATGTCCAATTAGCTCCTGCTAGCAAATACAGGATTTTTCTTTTAACCTTGTTGCTGAGAGTACAACTGGAATTCTGTCAGACCATACCATTCAATCCATTTTTCTTCCATTCCACTTTTGGCTTCTATCTAGTGTCATGTTCATTTGCTACAGTACTGAATCACCTGGATTTTCAGATTTTCTATATATCCTTGTTGGATTATATCCCCCTGCTGATTCTTCGCACAAAAAAGGCAAGTAGTATACAAAGAAGTATACCCAATGGCTTCATTACAACAGCTGCACTAACTTCTGTAAAATGAGAAAACAAATGAGATAGTTTTAAAGAAAATATTTCAAACTCACCTCAAGAATTAAAATCAGACATTAAAAAATACCCAGGTTATCTTCATAATTGTTGCAACACTAAGAAATTACAACCGAGATGAGGTAATTAACAAACTGTAGAAGATGACACCAAGAACAATTTACATTATTTGCTGACGACATTTTTTCATGTTGGACATAGTGTAAAGAATCTTTTTAAACAATAAATGATACTTAAATAATCTAGGTCCATAATGGAAAAGCTAAAAAAGAAGTCTTTCTCCTCCTTAATTAAAATAGCATGACACAATTACTAATGTTCAGGTAATTTATAACTGATATAAATTTGGGTATAGATTTATATTTATATATATAGGATTAGATTAAATCAATGACCCAATGCATTTATTTTTTTTATTTGTTCTCAATTTGAAATTTTTGCTACTTTGTAGTATGCAGTATTACAAGTTATTCATGTTTTCACCCAATTAAAGTAGCATCCTGAATACTACCTGTGCTGCATCTAAAAACACAATATTCCAAATGGCTTGGAATTTTTTTTAGGGAGTATCATTCACATTAGTTTCAAGAATTTCATAATCATTCGTTCCTCACTAAATGAAGATATTTTCATGGTTCAGACTTTGAGCAACAAAAAATGAATTTTGTATAAGCTTTCACTGACCATTTTTACAAACTTTCATGGCCTGTGCAAAACCTGTATTTTGCATTCAACTTGCCCTCCTTAAGGTTAAAGCACCTGTGACGTTTAAACTTCTGATATTTGCACAGAGGGTGTACATTGTCCAACATCCTGATGTCAGGTCATTTACCATGCCAGTAATTTGTCTCCAAGCTGCACTATCTATAAGTTTTGTTCTCATATTTCAAATTCTAATCACAGTCTATTTCAATCTGTAAAAGTCTCTCAGAAATATTCAGTAATAACTATTCAAGCTGTATTGATATTCAGGCAGATTAAAGGTAAAGAGGCGAAGACAGCTAGTTACATTCACATAGGTGCATTATTACCAAATATATCTTGAATACAAGTTGTACCGTAAAACGGTCGTTTTGAGGTAATATCAATCCTGAATGATGTCTTACTGACAAATAACTCATTGTTGCCATTTGCCTGGTACATCTAACTCAGCATCTAACATCTGCTTGATTTCTGCCATTCTGTTAGAATTTTTGCATATGTCAGACCTGCCAACCCTGACAAATTCGTCTCCGTAAGGCAGTTGATTTTTTCCGTAAGATTGACCAGTTTTCAATAAGGTGTAACAAAACATTAATAACTGCTGTTGCAAAGCTGGACAATGTAATTAAAAGTTTGATACTGCAACAATAAACATTATGTTCAACTGAAAAGTTTATAAAGTACGCACAGACTTTATTTACCATTAGTGCAGTTGCACAAACTTTTGTTCCAAACCCTATGCAACTCAATGGATTGTTGCTATCTCTCAACTTGACATAATTCTTGGAAATTCTTTTCCATTTCACATGACGATGGCAATCATATATTCCACCATGAGACATACTCAAATTGACATGTGATGTCCAATAAACATAATTCTGTCCTTTCCAGCTTTTATTCACAAGAATCTGAATACTCCTTTTGATTCTTCTGTGTTGATTATTAACACTTTTTTAGAAGTTTATTTTAACTTTTGTCTTAAACATGCATCGCTTTCTTAATGCCATTTAAAAAAAATTATATAATCAACATTTTAATCATGCAGTTACTTTGCATGAGCAAATAGGTGCAGTTTAAAGCATCTGGGGTGCTGCTGTAAAGTTAGTCTGGTTAATGGACTTAATTTTTTGAGGAATTTTACTTTATGTCATGTTTTAAGCATCCAACGAAACATTTTCAATGGCAGTAAAATAAGGTATCTTCATTGCACATACAGCTTAACTGTATTTTTCCCCTTTTCTTTAAAACACTGGAGGCAGCTGCTTCGAAAGTAGGACTTGAGAACATTAGCCTTTAATGCCTGGATATCATCATGTGACTTTGTGTGTTGTGTAAGGGATGACATCCAAAACTTCACACATCCAATTTCCAATGCAAAAGAGTTAGCTTTTGGACAACCTTTGCAAACACCACATAACATACCTAAAGTATCAGAGTTGTGTTCTAACCATCTTTAATCTGACAACCAAGAATTCCGAAACTTTTCTGCACACTTTGGTACATCTAACTCAGCATCTAACATTGCTGTTGAAATATCATCGTTTGTAAAGTTTGATTTTGGTTATAAATAATTAGTGCCATCGTGGCATGCAGTTAATCCATTAATGCATGTAATTCCATTGAAAATTGCACACAGATTTACAATAATCAATAATTTTGTCCCAGATCATTGTGTCTGAATTCAACGTCTAATATATAGCATGAACAGAGTATTAACACCATTTACTTGCCGTCTGATATCGTACCATTTAGGCTTGCAATTAATCCATAATACATGTATTTCCATTTCAAAAATTTCATACAAATTTAAACTATTCAATAATTTTGTGACAAATCATAATGTGTCTGACTTCAATGGGAAAAATTAACAGCAAAATTAGGTTAAAAATGATGAAGCACATGTACAGTACATTATGTTCCAGGGTCTATGAACAGCATCTGTACAAAATTCATACTGCTAAAATTTTCTCACATGCATTTCCGTGTACATTTAACCATTGTAAATTTCCAATAATTAACACTTTTATGCCTATTCATTTGAATGACTACAGCAAGAATAATTAACAATCAACACATGCTTTCAGCGTGCATATAACGTTTACTTCAGATTTTGTGAACATCAAAAGAAATGTGTGAAAACTACTATACTAATCATTGTGCAAAGTGCAGAGAACGACTTGCATTTGTGATCTTTGCTTTCCATAACAGTAAAATGCTTTTTAAAAAATAGGAAATTTTTAACGAGTTCATAAGCAAACACCATACGCATGTAAAACCAGAGAACTAAGTGCAGTAGGCCTGCAATGGTCACGAGACACTTTTATAAAAAAAATTTAAGCTGAATGCATGTGCAATTTCATACCCTTTCAATTTCCAGCTAATGAAGTGGACATTATTTGCTGGTCAAATGGCTGTGTCTAATAACACCGCCAAGCCCAGCAAACATGTTGGCAGCTTTTGTTTTTGGATGTTTATTAAATTGTGAGAATCTTTTATCAACCACTTGGCTGTGTATGCAGTTAAAGAAGAAACACATGTTGGCTATTGTTTGAGCAACGATTGTATACAGAATTAATTGAAGACAATCACAAAGACGACTTATTGGCTTTACTCATGGATCAGTAATAAGCAATATTTGTGATGTTTATTTTGGCGAAACACTTCAAGAACCTGGTGACATTTTTAAATTTCAGAAGCTATGCCACGATCGCATTATATTAAAATTCATATGCAAACTCTTCCCCAAAATGATAATAAACACTTTACGTTATATTTCTCATTCTTAAAAAAAAAAAAATCTGGTACAAGAAAAATACACGTACATGTATTTAACATTTCAGGAACCATGCCACGATCATATTATATTTGAATTCATATGCAATCTCTTACCCAAAATGATAATAAATATTTATACATTATTTCATGTACTTTTAACAAAAAATATTTTTTCATGTGTGAATGAATATACAAAATTTCATGTGCCGCGCTACGACTGCGTTATATCCGAATTTGCTTTATCAAGAGGCATGTTATGGTGGGGTTGCACTGTATCAATGCAAGCTATACAAGACCTCTACGGACTGCACAACTTGTATCATCACAAACACTGAAACCTCTACTGAGTACACAACGTGTACTACTGAGTGCACAACTTGTATTCTAGCAAGCACTACAAGACCTCTACTGACAGCACAACTTAAATGGCACCAACCACTTTACTGATTAATAGTTAATTAAGATTTATAGACAGCACAGAGTACATTTTTATACATGCCACTTTTAACTAATTTGCTGGAGTTCATGCACATCACTGCTTTCAAAAAGCATGAATTATAGCAATTGTGAGCAATTAGCACACTCACATCTGGCAACATCTGACTATAGGACCAGCACCTTCTTTCTATTATATTTACAAACTACCACCCACCTCCCCCTGGACTAATGAGCAAAGAAAAACATGATATAAATAATAACAAGAAACAAAAGAAAATGGTGTCATTTATATACCCTCAGTCTGCCACAAAATTTGTCTGCTACGAAACGATTATATACATATACCATCAAACTTCTCCTAAATGTCACCTGAGTTCAGTGGCCACCTGGTCACAATGTCCATTCTAATTATACTAGCAAATTTCCTACATAAATATCACTTAATCAAGTATCACTGTACCTTGACAACCAATTTAGTACATGTAGCAAGTTGAAAAAGGCACACCTGGACAGTCTAATAATGTATCAAGTTTAAAAAGGCACACCTGGATAACCACTTGAATACAAATATAAAATTTAAAAAAGGTACACCTGGAGAACCAATCTAATACATGTAGCAAGTTTTAAAAAAAGATATCTGGAAAGGTGCAGGAATTACACTCAGGAGATTGACGGATGGACTGATGCATAAAAGGATGAGAAAATAAATATTCAAAACAAGAAATATTACTATCAAAAGTCACATTTACACTACTAGTTTAACATGTCTACCAAGTTTCAGAGATATTGTTGAATCAATCTGGAATGAAAAAATATGAATAATGGATGAATATATCAAATGGAATGTAAACATACTGAATCTGAATTAATATGAACAACACAAGGAGCAGTAGTCTAATATACGCAACAGACCTGAAATATCTTAAACAAGTTGACTGATTTGCTCCAGAAATGAAGGTATGGATGATGATGGTTTCATTGACAGAAAATGGACAAAAACATTAAAAATACTGACAACTACTGCAGAATTGTGAATAGCAAAAGGCACACTTGGACCAACAGTCTAAAGGCATGCTTGAACCAATAAAGTCACATTTTGACTATTAGTTTTAAAGAACACTTACACCACTAATCTAAAGGAACACTTGGACCAATTAGTTTTAAAGAACACTTACACCACTAATCTAAAGGAACACTTGGACCAATTAGTTTTAAAGAACACTTACACCACTAATCTAAAGGAACACTTGGACCAATTAGTTTTAAAGAACACTTACACCACTAATCTAAAGGAACACTTGGACCAATTAGTTGTAAAGAACACTTACACCACTAATCTAAAGGAACACTTGGACCAATTAGTTGTAAAGAACACTTACACCACTAATCTAAAGGAACACTTGGACCAATAATCTAATGGATGTTTGACTAATAGTCTAAAGACACACTTGGACCAACAGTCTGAGGCACACTGACAATGTCAACAAATCTGAAGCAAAGTCGTATAAAATAATATGCACTCATAACTGTATTCAAACCTGATATCAATGGCACTGGATGAATATGTTTAATGAAAATCTTATCAAAAATACTGTCTCTAGAGTTATAAAAGAATTCTCCATGACAAATGCAAGACACCTCATAAATATATGCATTAGTATAGATCATAATAACAAGAGTCCCCTGAAGAGGCTGATGCTCTACTGACCAAATAGAATTTCCAGAATTCAAGATAAGAGCATTTTTTTTTTATACTGCTAAATGCTGAAACCATCTTGGGTATTATTTTACTGTTGTTGTTGTTGTTGTAGGGTTTAACGCCATTTTTCAGGACATGATAGGCTATACATGGCTGCCACTATTAACGGTGGAGGAAGAACCCGGGAAAACTCCAGAAAGAACAACCAATCCACGAGAAGCTATTGCCAAGCTTTCTCACATACCCACATTGGCTGAATCCGAGACTCGAACGCATGTAGACAGAGGTGAGATAGCAGTGATCTGTAACAGAGAGCAATTTAGACCAATAAGCCACTCTGGGCCCCCGGTATTTTTTTGCGATTACAACATTTTTAAATTAGATGTTGTAGTACCCATAGTGGATCTTAGATTGTCAAAATTTTCATTTATGTCCAACTGTACATCTCAAGTCTTTAGGTAAAAGCCTCATTACTATGACAATCAATTCAGAATGAGTAACAATAAAAAGTTGTTCAAGATGGTCACCAAGCGCCATACTGGATTTCAGATTAGAATTATTTTCATTTAGGCCCATCCAGACATAATAAAAAGACTTCTGGTGAAAACCCTCTATTGATCCGACTTTCCATTTAGTGGTCAAGTATTGACAAGATTTTCTAGATGTCTGTCATACCTGTTTGGATCTAAGTTTGCATTAGTTTAACACAACTTTTGTTAAGGATCAACCAGACATCATCATTCTTCTCTTTAAAATCCAGTGGAATTTGTAAAATTTTCTTCTTATGAAATATATACATACTTTCCCATATATATAAACACCTGTTTTTGTACAATTTCTGAAGCTAGGTTTAGTGAATCTTACAATTTTTCAATTCAACTTACAAGCAGGTTACAGTAAAATATAGTCATGCAGTCATAAAGTGGGAGGGGCTGACTTGTAACAAAGCAAAAAGCAGAGAGAGAGAGAAGAGAGAGAGAATAGGTTAGTTGCTCTTTGAGCAAGTGCAGGGAACATTCTCTCACCCCAAGCTACCAATGATGTCCCCCTGAATTTGTAAATCCCGATGTCTTTAAATAAAATTTCCTCCTGACAGCTCAACAAAGTGCAACACTGTGCATAAAATAACTGTTATAATAATAATAATCACCTTTCATATTGAGCTTCACCGGATACCTGTGTTCTTGTTTACCATAGGAATACTCAACATAAAAGACTGTATCGAAGTGGGCATCCTGAACCAAATCAAACGTCAAGGAGGTTGTGACTGTTGCTGATTTATTCTCATGAGTAACAGACTGCAATTGAGAAAAAAATAAATATAACCTCTAAAACAAAGAAATCAAGGAGACTAAACCAGCTGTATTAATTATCTTACATTATTACACCACGTATGTCTTTCATTTTGTAATGAATATACAAACTTGAAGATCAAGTTGTAAATAACATTACTTCAAAAAATAAACAAAAATTACTTGACGGATTATTAAGCACTTTTAAACAAGACATTTAAATAGTAAAATTCCCACCCTGATCAAATTCAGTGGGTGGGGTGCTTAATTGTAATCTAGACTTTGCCATGCTTGCCCTCCTTTTAAGGTGAATGGAAACCATGGCATGGGTATGTGTGTGTGATTTGAAATTGTGATGTCATATCGCTATGATGTCTGCAGTGTGACAGTTTATAGTGGTGTCTAGCACTGGTGCATTATACCACAGACATGTAGCATGATGACCTACCCAGTCGTATTATCCTGACACCATGCCGATCAGTCCTAACACTAACCTCTTAATGCTGAGTGCCAAGTAAGGAAGATGTAGGTAGCATTTTTACAAGTCTTGGGAATGACTCAGCCAGGGATAGAACCCATGACCTCCCACATCTGAGGCAAACACTAAAAACCATGGCATTTTCTGCATGTTGTATTCTCTCTCTCTCTCATTCACCCACACATACACTCGCCACTACACCCACGATTATGATTCACACCATGACAAGAGATTTTAGAGACAATATTCATTTACATTACCAATGGAGTTTACAATTATTATTCAGCATGCCAAAGCTGATGACAGATTCTATCAAGGCAGACATGTTTAAACAAAACATTTTTACTGTTACATGAGGGAAAAAAATTAAAGTTATCACAGTTTTTGTTTTATTTCAATTAAAAGACTTGATTTTCTACACGCTGTTTCTAATGTGGTGATGCCAAGTAGTGGTTATAACTAACAGTAGCGGTTATAATTAATAGTACTGGTTAATAGCAGTGGTTATAATTAATATTTCCAATAAACAGGTGGCCCCAAGACTACTCATCTTGTTGACATCTACCATATGTCTAATGCAAGTAGAGCAGTTGGACAAGGAAAATAGGACATCAGGATAAAGTAAAACACATTATAACATGATGATCATGGTACAAAGAATAACATCACGATTTATGCAAGATCGTGCTATCAAATTTTTCAAAAATCTTCCCCAAAGAAAATGTGTACTGGAATTTCAGTGTCATCAGTTTTGACTAACCTCTTGATCATATATCATTTGTTCTGTTTTCTTGGTTTCATCAGACATAAAATATACTCATTAGCAAATATAACACTGCAATGTTTTAAATTTTTTTCAAAGTTAAGGCAACATTAAACACAATGCTAGGATTAAAAATCTGCTAGGGATACAAATAATTGGCATTTCCAAGAACATGTATTTAGTATGTTGAAAAGAGAGGTCACCTTAAATTAAAAAATGGGAGACATGCTGCCATCGCATTATAAGCAAAACTGCATTGCAATGTATTTCTGTTGAATGTTTCTCTAGTGCTGCAGACTGCATGACATAATTTATTCAAGGTTTCTCTTCTTTTGCATATTATTCTTGTTTAATGGAATGTCATTATTTGTCCAAGGTCTTTATACCAGAATGCTGCCTGTCATTATCTGTCCAAGGTCTTTATACCAGAATGCTGCCTGTCATTATCTGTCCAAGATCTTTATACCAGAATGCCGCCTGTCATTATCTGTCCAAGGTCTTTATACCAGGATGCTGCCTGTCATTATCTGTCCAAGGTCTTTGTACCAGAATGCTGCCTGTCATTATTTGTCCAAGGTCTTTGTACCAGAATGCTGCCTGTCATTATTTGTCCAAGGTCTTTATACCAGAATGCTGCCTGTCATTATCTGTCCAAGGTCTTTATACCAGAATGCTGCCTGTCATTATTTGTCCAAGGTCTTTATACCAGAATGCTGCCTGTCATTATTTGTCCAAGGTCTTTATACCAGAATGCTGCCTGTCATTACCTGTCCAAGGTCTTTATACCAGAATGCTGCCTGTCATTACCTGTCCAAGGTCTTTATACCAGAATGCTGCCCGTCATTATTTGTCCAAGGTCTTTATACCAGAATGTTGCCTGTCATTATTTGTCCAAGGTCTTTATACCAGAATGCTGCCTGTCATTATTTGTTCAAGGTCTTTATACCAGAATGCTGCCCGTCAGTGTTTCTTAAATTCTAATTAGTGGCTTTTTGTTAACAAGTTCTTAACATAATTTTCAGGCTCGCTTTAGTTGGGAGGGGGACACCATTTTTCACTGCATGATAGGCTATACATGGCGGCTAGTACAGCAGGTGGAGTATGAGTTAGGATGCTGTCAAAGTTGCTTAAATTCTGTTAAATGGGTTCATAATTTTTGTTAACAGCAGAGTAACATCACTTGTAGAAACTAACAACCCCTTCTTCCCTGGATGCATTCATTCAAATTAAATTGAGCAGTGTTATAGTTTACACATAAGTTTTTTCCACTGTTTCAAATTTTTGACACAGGATCAGCATCATTCATAAAAACATGAAAGCTCTTCATACCAGAATGGTTTACACCATGTTTGGTTAAAAATGGCCAAGTGGATTTTGAAAAACTGAAAATAGAAAAAGCTGATAAACTTGAAACAAAGAACAATTTGAGCTAATATGACAGAAGTGTTAGACTCATTTACAAATTGTTGAGTAAATGGAAGTCTATAAACAAATTTTTCAAGAGAGAACTGTCTGAGAACCATTTACATGTATATATACTATGTAGCTCATGACCTGTACTCACGACATGATTGCCTGTGCAGTCTGATACATGTATACATACTATGAAGCAGATGACCTGTACTCAAGGGCATGATTGCCTGTCTAGTTCATTACATGTATACATACTATGTAGCTCATGACCTGTACTCGAGGGCATGATTTCCTGTCCAGTTCATAACATGTATACATACTATGGAGCAGATGACCTGTACTCAAGGGCATGATTGTCTGTCTAGTTCATTACATGTATACATACTATGTAGTTCATGACCTGTACACGAGGGCATGATTGCCTATTCAGTTCATTACATGCATTCATACTACGTAGTTCATGACCTGTACACGAGGGCATGATTGCCTGTTCAGTTCATAACATGTATAAATACTATGGAGCAGATGACCTGTACTTGAGGACATGATTGCCTGTCCAGGCCATGTATGGGGATATTTTATTTAACCCAAACTGTTCACTTGCAAAATGTGCTCAACGGAGCTCTTACATAATGTTTTAAAATTAAATGCATTTGTGTTCTGTAGAAAACGGTTAACAAAGGGTTCAATGTGACTGCACTATCTCTGCCAAATATTTGTTTCATGTATTTGCAAAAAATCTGCAACAGGTACTTAAAGAATATCTTTAAATTTAAAGTTTACATATCATGTGCAGCAAATATTTGTTGAGGTTCTACCTAAATAACACACTTATGTAGGGCCAATGTTGGCAGATAATCACATGATCTGCATTCGGTATATGACCCTGGGTCACTGTCACACCATTCTTCAAAGCTATCAATGGAACACTCATCACGCCAATGTTGTTCAGTGGTTTTAATGCTAATAGCTCACAATGGAACACTCGTCATGCCAATGTTGTTCAGTGGTTTTAATGCCAATAGCTCACAATGGAACACTCATCATGCCAATGTTGTTCAGTGGTTTTATTGCCAATAGCTCACAATGGAACACTCATCATGCCATTGTTGTTCAGTGGATTGTTGTTCAGTGGTTTTAATGCCAATAGCTCACAATGGAACACTCATCATGCCAATGTTGTTCAGTGGATTGTTGTTCAGTGGTTTTAATGCCAATAGCTCACAATGGAACACTCATCACACCAATGTTGTTCAGTAGTTTTAATGCCAATAGCTCACAATGGAACACTCATCATGCCAATGTTGTTCAGTGGTTTTATTGCCAATAGCTCACAATGGAACACTCATCATGCCAACGTTGTTCAGTGGTTTTAATGCCAGTAGCTCACAATGGAACACTCATCATGCCAATGTTGTTCAGTGGTTTTATTGCCAATATTAGAATATGTACTGAACCATACTTGGGTCATTTTCCCAAGTTTAATATTTTCTACCCACAAAATGAAGCATGATTCCCCTTCAAATAAAACCTGTGGAACCTTTATGAGAAGAAGACAATTTCTTTGAATGGTTCAGCATTGGTTTCTTTTCTCTTTTCAAAATTTAATTTATACATACTGGTATATTTTTCGAATTGTATCACGCAGGCAATTTATTTCATGAATTTGATATTTTTATATTTAAATACACTTTAGAATCATATTCAGGCATAAATTATGAAATGCTTTTGAAACCACATAGTATAGTTTATTTGAGTAATAATAATAATAATAATGCTTTATTTATAGAGGGTGACTCATTAGTCAAGGACTATTCTCCCTCGAGGCCCTCTAAGAAGAATGTAACAATCCACATTATATGAAGATAGCAATAATTACTGTTTATTTTAACATGTTTAGTATTAAAATACTAAATTCCATTATCTATCAGAAACACATACATGCCCATGATATCTCTTCTTAAATACTCTAATATTGTAGTGGAAGCTTGTTCCACAAAACTGTAACAAGAGTATTGGAAGCTATTTTTAAATTGCTCTGTTCTTGTTTTCGGTGCATGGTTTCCATGTGATATTGATCTCAACTGGTAATGTGTTGAAAAAGACCTGAATAAGTCCTGAAGATACTCTGGTGCAGTTCAATATAGACATTAATATAAAAGAACTGCCTTGTGAAAATCTATCCTGTCATAAATTGTGAACTATTCAAGTTCTGTAAACAATGCTTTTCAGGGACGATCAATAGTTGAATCTAAAATTATGTGTGCTGCTCATTTCTGAAGTTTATAAATCCTGTCAAGCTCAGATTTAGCACAGTTTCCCCATACATTTGAACAATAGTCTGTTGATGGAAAAATATATGACTCTGCTTAGTTGGGCAATTTTGGATGACTGTTTTATTAAGCTAATTAATAGGGTCATTCCATAATAAATTATTATCTACGGAAACACCTACAAGATTTTTACGTTTGACATCTACTAACACATGATTATTTATTGCATGAGATCTTCTGGATTCCCTGACTTGTGTTGCTTTTGTAATGTCCCCAAAATAATACATTTTGTTTTACCTTCATTAGTTGCCATCCTATTTTGTTGTGCCCAGTTCTGGACTCTCATATGGTCTGAGTTTAATCTCATTTGGATAACTTCAATATCAGAACTAGATGTTGTTGTTCTTGTAGGGTTTAACGCCATTTTTCAGCACATGACAGGCTATACATGGCGGCCAGTATTAATGGTGGAGGAAGAACCTGGGAAAAGCCCAGAAAGAATCACCGACCCACGAGAAGCTACTGGCAAGCTTTTCACATACCCACATTAGCCGAATCCAAGACTCGAAACCACGCAGACAGGGGTGAAATGGCAGTGATCAGTAACGGAGAGCGCTTTAGATCACTCGGGGCCCCAGAACTAGATGTATAGAAAGTTGCATCATCTGCAACCAAATCTGTATTTGTGGATTCCTTATTTGATGGAAGATCATTGATATTGATAAGGAAGAGGAGAGGTGGAAAACTGAGCCTTGAGGGACCAAAGAATGAATAGTGTGAGTTAGAGCTAATACTGCCAATGCTTACTTGCCGAGACCTTTTGTTTAGGTATGACCTAAATCAGTTTAAAGATGCACTGTCAAACCTGTAACAGTTCAACATTTGCAGCAGAATTTAATGATCAACAAAATCAAAGGCTCTCTTGAAGTCAAGGAAAACAATCCCAGTCAAATATCCATTATCCATTTTCTTCAGCCAAATATCAATTCATTTGGTAAGTTCTGTTTGGCATAAGTGTTAAGACTTCGTGGACCAATACCATCCAATCCAGAGGATTTATTAATATTCACCTTAATTAGCATATAAAAAACATCAGCTTCACTAACATCAGCTATAGAAAAATAATCATCAGGAATTTTAGTTCTTATAAATGGCAGAAGAGCATCAAGTTCAATTGGGTTGTTTGTATGGTTCTGAATACTGTTAATGGAGCTTCTTATGAAGACACTGTTGAACATTTCCACACCGTCTTGTACAGATGTTACTAAATCCTCATTTCGCTTAAGTCCAGGTGGAAAACAACTGTTCTTGGGTGGGTTCAGCTCTTTTAGATGCTTCCACAATGTCATGGTACCCTGACTTTCATTAATAGTCTGTTTATAGTAGATCTCTTTTGCCTTATCTATCAGGTGCTTAGTTTTATTCCTCCACTTCGCTTTTTATGTCTTTTTTCTTGTGAAAATTAGCTCTTAGGTGCCTAGCCTCATTGATCTCAGGGGTAATCTACTTGGGTGTAATTGGGTATTTAACCCTTTTTGTTTTAATTGGGGCATGCTTTTCTAAGACCTGATGGAACATCTGATAAAGTATGGTCAGGATGGGTTGGTGAAATTTGATATTTATAAGTTTTGCAATTAATTTTCCTTTTGTTTTACCTAATTACTGTTCCTTTTTAAGCTTATATCAGCAGGGACAGAATATTTAGAACATTACACACAGGAATTCGTCCAAAACATCATGACATCATAAATGATAGTCAAACATCATTTTGCTCATTGGGTCTCCATTGGGCCAAAGTTGACCCAATGAATTCCAACTTAGCTCAAAGTTGGCCCAACTTGGTAAATGATTTTATGCCAACTCCAGCCTGACAGATCACCATCAACTTGGTAAATGATTTTATGCCAACTCTAGCCTGACAGATCATCATCAACTTGGTAAATGATTTTATGCCAACTCTAGCCTGACAGATCATCATCAACTTGGTAAATGATTTTATGCCAACTCTAGCCTGACAGATCATCATCAAATTGTGATGCTGGACTAACATTGTATCAGAAATGCCAAACAGAGGACCAGTGAGCAACACTGGAGACAATGTTGGTACAACATTGGCCCAACAAAGGTGTCCTATTTGAAAACAAAATATAAATAATTTACAAGAAGGAAAATAGTCTGCAACTCTCCGATTTATGTGTGGATTACAATGCCAAGGCAGACTGCCTTATGCATACTTACATCACAATCCACTACAACAGGACCATAGCTGGGATCATGGGTTTTGTTTCCAGGGTAAATGACAAAGTTATTATCACCATCGTTCCAGTTGATGCGACTGCAATCCAAGGGACGTATACTGTGGAGTCTGCATGTCAGTTTTGTTTGCCGATATCTGACCAATGCAGATACATTTTCACATTCCACATGAGGAACCACTAAAAATTGAAGGAAGAAAACATACATAGGCTAAAAACATGATCAAGATATACAGGCATTTATGAGGCAAAAGTCAATGCAAAACTTGTCAAAGTTGTCATGGAACCTGAACTTTTTTTTTTAAAAGGCTTAGGTCACACTACAAAAGGTAACAGGTAAACCACTTCCTAGTGTGATTTACCAACAAGAGTCATCTTTCGTTTACTTATAATTTTTTACAGTATAAGTAACCAAGTTCAACCTTCTTGAAAAAATGTTATTCCGATGTAGTATATGTAGTGTACGCTTTCTAATCCTCAAACAACCAAGACTGGTTTCAAACATCTGCCTTTAAGCTATTTACTTGGAGATTTGGTTGCTGCACATAAGATTCTAATCTGATAAAAAAATGAACATTAAATTTTACCAATATACTTTATACCCATATACAATGCATGCCCAATTAGGAAATGCACATAAACAGTTCATCTTCACTAGCAAAGAATCATCTTCAGTAGCCAAGCGTTGTCAGTCTGCTTCATTTGACAGTGACCCTTAGCATACACAACTGACTGATATTAGCCCTTAGCATACATAACTGACTGACACAGCCCCTTAGTATACATAACTGATTAACACTGACCCGTAGCATACATAACTGATTGACATTGACCCGTAGCATACATAACTGATTGACACTGACCCTTAGCATACATAACTGATTGACACTGACCCTTAATATACATAACTGACTGACACTGACCCGTAGCATACATAACTGATTGAGATTGACCCTTAGCATGCATAACTGATTGACACTGACCCGTAGCATACATAACTGATTGACATTGACCCTTAGCATACATAGGTGACAGTGACAGTACCCAGTAAAGATGACTGTATGCAGCTAAAATATAGGAAGATCCAATTAACTTGTTTTCTAATTTTACCCAAGATATTTATTAATTACAGTAACATCTGCACACTATGCAACATGAAGGGAAGGAAATATCAACATGTTGCATGCACAATTTTGTTCAAATTAATCATGACAAGTTTTTCTTTCGAGTTAAGGCACGTGAACATCATGGTCACTCTATCAAAATTTAATTTCCATGTCATCCACAATGTGTAGATGTTTAATCTTCATTGCTTTTGTAACCTCCATCTAAACTGCCAATAACTTTTATGATTGCATCCTTTGAACAGAACAGGGGAGCAAAATTAATAGATCAGGATTGATGTACAAAAATTATATATTACTTATTTTCACTATCGGCAACATTTTATATGAACCATATTTAGGATATAAAAAACCCTGATTTGGTATGTGTGTGATTTGGGACTTCTAACAGTTTTAAAAAATTAGAGTCATATTACTACAATGTCTGCAGTGTGACAGTTTATAGTGATGTCTAACACTGGGGCATCATGCTGCAGACAAGTAGAATGATGACCCACCCAATCACATTATCCTGATGCCAGGCTGACCAGTTTTAACACTAACCTATTAATGCTGAGCACCTAGCGAGGCAGCTGTTACTACCATTTTTATAAGTCTCTGGTATGACTCCTTTGGGGTTCGAAACTGCAACCTCCCGCATCCAAGACAGACACTCAAAACATGATGTCATTGGAGTGGTATGTTCTTGAAAGATACATGTACGTCTTATGAGCATGGTTCTGGGAATCCTGTAATTCTATTTCAAATATTCCACTTTAAAAAGGGTAATGCATACCTATGTGCGAATTTTGAAATCCTGACATTACTATCAATTATCATTCCAAACTATTACCAGTGGTCACTGCATGACATTTTGTTCATAGTATTCTAGTGGGTCCACTTTTTCTGCCCACTAAATATACCATGCTCTTAAACAAAATGAAAACTGCGACTCCGTAAAGTATAGCTTACACAATACATCTCACTAATTAAAGAGGTTTGACCACCAGTATGAGCATTAGGATAGTTCAATTGGTAGATCCTCAAACTTGGAATCCATGGGTCACAGATTCAAAATTACCTTGCAATCCAGCCCAAAAGCAATCCATATTATCATCACCTTAACAGTCAGCCTCCTGGCAAACAAGTCATATAGGTAATAGGAGTTATAGAACAGCACACTGCACTCTGTCACTCCGAGACATTTTTATTTTTGCTCCATTTAAGTGTTAGTGAGAGATAACTAAGGGCAGCTTGTCTCAATAAAAGTTTGCTTAATGAAAATGAAATGCAAAAGATAACACTGAACGTATGACAAAATAGAACTGCAACTGCAATAATTGTGCAAATAAATATATGTATTAAAGGGATTAATGGCACCTTGGTAAATTATTGACAATACAGTACTAATTAGAAGTTATATAAATATCAAGATAAAGAATTTTTTATAAAAACTGTAGAAATCTCTTTCCAAAAGGTTACTGATTATTCCATTTTGGTTACATAAAGGTTGTACAGATAGAACCAAAGTGATAAAACAAAGCTGAAAATTTAAATACTTTGATACAGGATTGCTATGCAAAATGGATGAAATACAAATTTTTAAATGAAAAGAATTTGATGCAAAAGAATTTCAACCACAGTAATTTGGTGGAAGCCTGAAAATAATTTATTCTGTGTTCATCCTGGAGTCTATTTGTATTCATTCTACATTGTGTTTCTGTTCCAATTTGATTTCACAGGTAAATTACAGAACTCAACTTGGGCAATCTTAGAGAATATTTAGGGTCATTTTAATAAGCTTATCCAGGAAAAACATGTTACCAAAAACAAAATAAATGGCAACAAAAAAATAATTAATTAAAATTTACATGGAATAATTTCTTTCCAAAAGAGAATCCATTTCTTTTGTACCTTTTGACCTTTTGCATTAGTGTCTACCTATTAACAGTCTACAAACATACCTGAGAAAACCTTAAGTTTAAGCCCTGCATATTTATCAGGGAACTGTTTTCCTGGGATTCCTCCTGAACACTCAATTGTCTGCATATCAATTCTTTCTGCACTCAAAGAAAACTTTCTATGAAATGTTCCTTTGTAAGATGGCCTGTTGCCTACAAAAGATTTCTCCAGGCTAGCGTCAACTTTTTGTACATTATTATTCAACTTAAGAGTCATTTGTGGGCTGGGATTACTGCCTTCAGCTGTACAGGTAACTTCATATTCTCCATCCTCAACTTCATAGATCACACTGTTTGCTGTAATTTGGGATTCTGAGTACATCCTATGACCCGTCATGATTGTTACGAGCTCAATTCTTACTTTTTCTACAGGATCTGCAAGGTTAAGGAAGACAATACAATATATACAAATTGAGGCAACATTTCAACACATTTTGAATAAGTTGTGACATGACAAGTGTCACCAAGATAACAACCTGTACTAACCTCATCATGTAAGCAAACACAGCTAACTGACAATTCTCCGACATAACCATGCCTACTAGCCAGCATAGCATTTTCTTGGGAAACTTTTACAACTATATCAGAAAGATTAAGTACTAACAGTATGAATTTGTCTATGTGGCATGCAAACAGTGATGCCTTATTAGGCTGATACATGACTGTTAGGCTAGGAACGTTACCCACCTTTCCAAGTTATTTATCCTAATCCTGAATTTGATGCAATAGTGAACAGAGACGAGATGGGTTTGAGGGTGTGACTTGCGACTCAAATCAAAAACCTGTTCAGATTTAGCCACCAAGCTGATAGAGCATCATTTGGCTGTTGCCATTTTGCTAGAAGGAACTGCAAGTATAGTCTCTCTTAGGAAATATAGTCCATGGCAGATATTAGAATTCCCAGGAGAGGAGGACTGAGGTGAGCTGTCGAGCAACACCATCACTCCCAAGGATGGTGAAGAAATTCATCCACACATATATATGAAGTCCGTCTTCTCTAGGCTGGAATAAGACATAGACAAGTCACTGCTGACAAACAGGAACAGATTCATCAGACTGAGGATATCAAGCTTCAGTCAGTCATCAAAATAATGGAGGATGGGATTTCAAGAGGACTGCAACTACTCCCATCAATCTCTGGTGTTTGAGGTGAAGCCAAAAGGAAAAGCTCCAACTTGAAGTACTTTCTTATCATGACAAAACCAGAGGTATTTTATGTGTGGTGGAGAGATGAGAACATGGATGAACATGCCCTGAAAATTGAGACCTCCCAGTCACAGAGCTTTATGGCATTCTTGGTCAGAAACAGAGTCTCCATCCTCTAGCATTCTTCCTGAACAACTGTTTCTGCATGATCGATTATGAGCTGACCCTTTCTGCCTTTTTCTGACACCAAAATAATCCTGGAATAAAAACCTGGAATCTGGTCATTTTCACCCTTTTCAGTGCCCTTCTGCAGCAAAGTGTGTACTACTTCCCTTAGTTAACCCAGTCTAAACTGGAGAAAGAAGTGTGTTCCCAGAAACAGAGCTAATAACCAACTTTTAAGGGACCCATTCATCATCTGTGATGCTCAAACCATTGAAAAAAAAATACAGACTGAGACAAAAGGAAAATGCAGATACAAATATATGAAAATTAGCTTACATTTACTAGATTAACTGCTATTTAACTGGAATTTAGCAGCTTTGAAGAAAAAAAACTAAAATGAATATAAAAAATAAATTTTACTGCAGTTCATCCTGCTAAGAGCTAGTTCAATCAAAATTACCATAAATGTATGATCAAGGCGAGATTATGTTATTGACAAAGTTACTTGTCAAAAAGAAAACCAAATTTTTTAAAACTCCCAATGTCTTCCAAAAAAACTACTTTCTCATGAACACTGTCCCTGTAATGTAAACTTCCAAATATTATCATGTACTTGTCATTTGTAAAAGGTAGTAATATGCACAGAACAACCTCACTGTTAACAAGAGTATGATCCTTCTGGGAGCTAACTTTGATCCTGGGAATTTCTGCAGATCATAGTTTACACCTTAAGGAAAGACCAACTAGTCATCTTCCACTGAGGTGAATTCATAACATATGTAATTAAATGTGGGCATTTTTAAGTATTTTGTCTATGATGTCATAATAAAAATATACCAAAGATTTACTTTATACACATTAAAAGATATTGCAAGTTTACATTATTTTCACTTATTTGTTTTGATCTTAAATCTATGGTACTTTCAAATATCTGACATCATCTAAAAGTTTTGTAAGCAAAAAGAAACAACTCAATATCTTCAGCTGATAATAATTTTTATTGTTATTTTTACAAAACGGATTTGTTTCAAGTGTTTTCCATAATCTCTGTTCCACCTGTAGTCAATGGAACTTCCTTGTGATCTCAGTGTCCACACATTTTCTCATCATGATCTCAATGTTCTAAGTATAATATCTGTGTTATGAAGAACTTATATTCATCAAGTTTCCTCCATGAACATGTAAAAAGTGCCCAAATACTCCACAATCCCTGCCTCCCTAATCACAAATAGATCATGGAAAATCATTTTCTCAATGATCTCCATATTCTGTGTATATTCTTTCTTCTCCTGCACATGAACACAAAAATGTTCAAATACTCCATGTTCTCTCTATGGTGCAATATTTTCTCCAGGTCACAGAAAAATCATGGAAGCCATGGAAAACACAATGGCTGCCCCAAGGTAAGGATAAGAGAGAATGAAAATCATCTTGGTTTTATAATGATTTATCCTGAGTATAAAGAAAATCCAACAAGGGGCTTAGGAATGAAAGCAAATTTTAAAAACATCTGAAACAAAACCTTAATGAAGATGTTCTGGAACTGAGACCACAGATCAAATGGGTGGATAACATTTACAGAATGGATTGCCTTAGCTTCATAAAATTCATCTCAAGGAAGAAATTCATCAGGAGGCTTAGGAAACAAAATGAAATTAAAAATTATGCCCAAAACCTCAGTGGAATTTTACAATTAATACCATAACCAAAACTGATGACATAAACATCACAGTCAGAAATGTGACTGCTATGTCTTGATTCCGATTAACATAGGCAAGACAAAAAGTCAGCTGGGTGAACTTGAAAAAAAAATTACATCTAGGTTTATACTGACCTATGCCTCTCAATACTTACTTACGACTGTGAATCGAACTTCTTTATAGCTGAGTATTGTAAATCTGCTGTCTTCGTTTTCACAGACATATATGCCATCATCATCATCAACTACACCTGCAAAAGAACAGCGAAACTAAAACTAGATAACTGGAGCAAAACTACAACATTAAACTCATTTTGTAGCACTTCATTTCATCTCCTTTAATCCGTCCAGTGACCACACCCTTACCAATGTAAAAGTGACACCTATAAGGATTGATACAAGTTCCAAGAGCTTTGATATGTCCATCTATGGCAAAAGAAAGAAGGACTAAGTTTTCCAGGGTACCCACATGGAGTTTAAAATAGGAATGAACGTTTGTTCAAGAACCCATGTATCAAATAAAAATTTAGGTTCACAACCATTCATGTCAAGCTTTAGCACCCAGAGGTGTTCAACAGAGTTGCCGTCCTGAAAAATGGCACATGCCATGAGAAGTGCTACTAAGTACACCGACTTGAGCCATGACAAACAAATTAAGAGTTAATGCTAATAATGGGAATCGGTCAGAATTTCATAATCGATAAATGGTTTCACTGAACCAACTGATGATCAATTATAATTGGTTACATAGAGGAAATTTTTGTTTCTTATTCAGTTATATGCTCAAGCATTCAAACTATTAATAAATATGCAGGAGTATTCTCTTTTAATGACCTGTATACTTTTACCTGATAAAAATATTAAATTTGTTTAAATTGTGTTATTTTTGGTTCTCCAACTTAAATGAAAGCAACTTTTTATGGTTGATTAGTTGTATGTAATTGCAATACTGTTGCAAACCCACAAAAACCCTTTCATTCATATGTGATGCATCTATATAAAGGCACTATCAGCTCCCATTTTCTCAGCCTATGATATAGCCATTAATGTTTAAAATCTGTCTTCAAGACCAACCAGCAATAAGAAAGATATGGACCTGATATCGCCCAGCTGGCTTACATAACTGTCAACCATTTCACTAAACTGGCTTGTGCAGTATTGAAATAATACATATGATGTCAACTATCTCCCAAACGTTATATCATGCTGAATTTACCTAATTTCCTATATCATAATAAAAAATTAATTTGAAAGATAAAGGCATAATTGATATGCACAGTCCCTTACACATGACAAAAGTGATCCAAAGTCTTGATAATAAACCCAAGATGTGGCTTCCGGAGTACTAACTATCTCAGCAATCTGATGCAAGTTGACCTCAATAAAATATCTGCATCTTTTTCATTACTGAACCCATCCAAGACGTAGATGATACAAGCCCACATTTCGAGTTTGATCAAAATCAGATTAGAAATCAATTTCAAGTGGAGCTACAAGCTCAGCAATGAGAAGCAAGATCACCAAACTTGAATGTGTGACTCTAATTAATGAATACAAAATATGTTATCAATATAAACACATATTCCAAATTTCATATCACAAATCACATCGTGAGTAAAAAGCTCAGCCAATCAGATGCAAGATCACCCAAGTACACATGGATCCCACTCCTAATCAAACTCATTTGATCCTTAATGATGTACCAGTAAGCATGTATTCTAAATCTGATAAAAAAAATTTGGTAAGAAATATAGCCTTCAGAGTACATATATTAACAACATGGTTAACCAATCAGATGCCAGATCACCTCATTAATATGCATGAATCTCACTCATCATCAAGCTCATCGGACATACTGATAACAGCCCATAAACCAAGTTTCATTTCAACTGGATCAGCAATATGGAACTCAGAGTAAACTCAGAGTAGTAACTATAGTTGATGGGTGGACGCACCATTGCCAACATAATATTCATGGCAGAATAAACACAATGGATGCAGGGCCATTCCGTAAGCTCATTAGGCCTTATCAGGGTTCATACAGAATTCTGAATGATAAATTCAAAGGCTTTTCCCAAACTTTCAAAGACCACAAACAGATTTCCAAGACCTATTTTCACTAACATTTTGTATACAAGTTATGTTATATGAGAAAACAATGCAAAATACTACAATATTGTTTAATGATGAAATTCAAACTATATTTCCTAAAACTGCTTTATAATAATCTGGAAGACAGGTTAACATTCATTGTTATTTCACAAATATGTAACTTATGCATCAGATTTAATACAAAATAAATTGTTCTCTTAACAGACATCAGCACTGCTTTAAATGCATTATTATAGTTGCTGTTTGAAAAAAAAAATGCTTTGTGTTTATTTCAATTTTCAAACAACTTTTAAGACCTCAGGGTAATCTGCTTGATTTTTACCAAACTCTCAAGGCTTTGAAAATGTTACCTCATTTTTCCCAAACTATCAAAGTCCCTCAAAAACAGTAAGAACCCTGCTTATACACAGGTGAGACAGTAATTTGATCATGAAAAGGAGGTAACAATGTCATACTCTTCCTGGTTGTGTGTGTGTGTGTTGACTTGGATTTGTAACATAGCTTTGAACAATTTTTAAGTCATATTGCTACAATGTCAACAGTATAGCAGTTTATAAACTGCAATGTCTAGCACTGGGACAGGTTTCAATTCTTTTTTTTCCTTCTCTCTCCCTCCCTATCTCTCTCTCTCCCCCTCCATCCCTCTGTAGCCATCAGGATGAACAGATCTTAAAATTAAGAGTAAATTGTGCCTATAAGCCTTACTTAAAATCTTCAACTTGAATGAATAATTGGTTTCACTATTGTCTGAATTTCCGTGCTGAATGTCGTATTTTGTTTTATCTGCTCCGTCATCCAAGTAAAATCCAGTGGTTATTTTATGTATTGTTTTTCCATCATTTGCAACATGCTTCCAGTTGACCCGCTTTGAGATGTACTCTAACACATTTCTCGTGTTCCCTTGGCAATCAAACACAACAGCATCCTGACGCTTGGCTTCCACTTGTGTCGGGTTCACTGTCAACACAATGTCTGCTGCCAATCCTAAAAAATTAAACATTAGAAATACAATGAAACTACAGTATCCAGGGCAGTATCTAACAAGAACATTTTTAAATATACAAACAAATTGCAGACTTCTATTTACATTACATGGGCTGCTTATAGCATAATCAAGAATTGCATTCTTGTTTACTTGTCTCCTCTAGTTTCTTCTGTTCTTTCACAACCCACATTATAATAATTAAACAGCTATCTTGCATAACTCAGCAAATCATGTATTGAAAATACAGCATTCACTAATACCACAGAGTATAGGGTAGTCTTTTAACATTGCGGCCTACATAATTAAGTGACAAGCTATCAAACCTCTTCTGCCCAAAATTAGAATATGTAATAAACATTTATCTTCATAGACATAATAATTAGTACCATTATCTTGTGCACAATGTCCAAAAACAAAGACTTTTATAAGCAAGGACACAAATTACTGAGATAGGAGCCACCCAGCCTAGACATCAAGAAGACTGGAAGAAAGGAAGAGGAAATAGCGATGTTTAATAGCTGAATGCATTTGATAATCGTACTGGGAAAAGCTGTCAGTAAACAGCTTTTTCTAATGAAATTGTTCACTATTCTGCATAATTCAAGATAAACACTAAAGACAAAAATCTAACTTCACGAGGTTTCAACACATCACATGTCTGCTCGTGTGCACCTGAATAACAATGGCTATCACTACTTCTTACACATGGAAAGATTCCTTTTGTTCAAAAAGTTGACATTTTTCATGCAAAAAGCATCATTGCTGAAAAAGTAAATTTGCTATGATTTCACTGCAAGTAATAGAGTGCCAATGGAGTAGTTTTAATTTTAAGTACACTTCGAACCCACTTCCTCAAAATGAATCATACCTATCCTATAGCTCTGAATTCACCAGGTACTATTTTCACACGGTTGTAGGTGTAAAGTGTCAAATTTTGAATAGTATTGAACCTTAAAGTTGAATGCACTGAGCATTACAATTTATCACATTTAAGCCAAAAAAGTCTTTTTGAAGGGTCACTTCAACCTTTCTTCCTTTCTCCCCCATGTCAGTGTTAAAACTTGAAAGGCTAGAATTTATGACTCAGTGACACTGACCAGAGCATTGATATGCTGTTCTGAGAAAGTAAACATCTGAGCTACCAACCATCACCGCTCGAGTTGTTATGCAATTTACCCATGTCAAATAATCATTTTGAAAGGGAAATTGATATGCCTATACTTCACAGATTCTATGCTGAGATCTGATGTAACTGCTGCTTATGATTGGCCAGAGTAAATTAAGGCATACACTTTGAAAGTAATGTGAATTTAAAGTGATGACCTTAGTCTAAATTCTTTAGTCTTAAAATTCCTGAGAGGAGTAGTTCAGCAATAAGGAAGCCTTAAAAGAACAGTGCTTTCCTCGTTAAACAAGAAAAGGGAACCAGGTGGCTGTCTTGTGAGAAAAGACAGGGTTTACTGCTAGGATGCATAATTTCTAAAAGAAAACAGCATCAAGGTATGCAATTTTAATTTTCTATTTTTTGATTGATTGTTTTATGCAGATGTGTTTGATATGACTAGTATCCATATTATGTATCATTTATTCAATTTCATGGAAATCTGTTGATGCTAGGGTTTTTATGCAATTTATCTCCTTAATTTTACAGTTACTAGTTCATTGATAAAATTGACGATTGCATGCTATCCAGGTTTTCATATGTGTAGGATTTCATGGGTTATATGAAATAATTTTCATTATTAGGAAGATAGTGATTATCACAAGTTAACGATAATCTCATATTTATATCTGTTTTTGTTGTTGTTGTTGTTGTTGTAGGGTTTAATGCCATTTTTCAGCACAAGATAGGCTATACAAGCCAGCCAAAATAACTGGTGGAGGAAGAACCCTGGAAAACCCCGGGAAGAACCCCAACCCACAAGAAGCTATTGGCAGGTTTTCTCACATACCCGCATTAGCCAAGCCCAAGACTCGAACCCATGCAGACAGATGAGATGGCAATGATCCAGAACGGATATCTGATTTTCTAAGGTTTAAATAATCTTGTAAGTTTGGGATTGCTGTGAGCTAGAATTTTGTGAATTTTATGCAATAGTAATCAAGCATGTGGTAGTGTAGATAAAGAGATACAATAACGTTCGATATAACGCTAATGTGGTAAGTATGGCCTGTGACTGTGAAGCGAGAGTGATGTTCTATCGAATTAGTTCAGAATTTATGCAGTGTGGATAGCTAGTAGTATGCTTCTGAGTAACATAAGTGAGGGAATTTTATGTACATGTAGAAAGTGGTACATACAGAGATTTGGGGGTAATTTTGTCCTTTAAGGAACAGCTTTCTGGGGAGAGACAGGACAGTCCAAAAACGGGAGTCTGAAAAAAGAATTGACTTGTTGAGAATAAAGAACTAGGAAGTCCAGGAAGGAGTGAAGCGTAGAGAATAGTAAGGCTCAAGGAAACAGGAAGATGTTGATACACGGTCAAGGGAGGAAGGTGATGCAATCAGTTGTGGACATTGCGCTCTTTTCAACGCTCATTACTATGATGAAATAAATCTAAATTAGACACTGCTATTAAATTCTGCTGACATAATTTAGATTGAATTGGAATTGCTGTTATTAATTTGTTTTGATACAAAAAAATATTTTTCTTGTCTTAAAGGGGGCTCGTATTGCTTTATTTCTTCCCAATATTCATGCTCAGTTCTCTGTTGAAATTCTGTTCTTTTTCACTCCCACCAGGCTGTAACATCAAGGGAGATCATCCTCTAGATAATGCCAGCCAAATCCAATTAGCCACCCCTCTTACAAAGATGGCGACATTACACCAGCAAGAGGTTTTACTCAATAAGATGCCAAAGGGAACTGTTTGGAGTAAATCTGGCTTTACACACAAGATTGTGAATTAATACATTGTCATTAAGCAGTATCTTGAATTATTATAATAATTGTTCACATTTAATCTAATTTCCCTTTGATCAGGTACCTGGGTAACCAATCTTTAGGATGGTCAGGTATCCAGTTGACTTTTTCTAAAATTCTGCACAGTGTACCATAATAAAATTTCAGGGCTCAAAACTAGCACTGATGAGCTTGTTTATATAAGTGTCAGATGTAGAAGGGCAAGTGACTCATTGAGGATTCTTTAACAACTTGTCGAGTGTAATTTGAAGCTAATTATCAATTGTTTTTAAATTGTCTACTCTGTGCCAATATAACCAAAGTTAAGGAAATAATGTTCATTACACTTTGCTTACAAGCATACCCATTTGCAATGAGTCTCCATCAACCTGATGCATATTAGTCAAATATTAAACAGTACTTGTACTTACCTGTTGTCATTTAATATAGATTTGATTTGCATATACTCTATGAGACACCTGACTCTAGACACTTCATCAACCTGTTTCGGTCTCTTGTGAAAATCAGTCTACTAATCTCAACTTCATTCGAGCAGTTTGTGAAAATTTACATATTCTTTATGTACATTTAGGTGGCATAGGGAGGGATAGTTTCCTAAATTGTCCCCTACCAAATTTCTTAAGACTATGGTGTGACTTTTCAGCTATTATTGTTTAATAGTTTTGATATATGTTCTTAAAATTTACGCAAGGCATGTAAACCTCCCATAGTTACTCTGCACTATGTAGGTAGTGAAATACCAATAGTTGCCTAGGAAGAGCTAGAGCCCCAGAGCAGTAAATATATGGCTTCCAGGCAGTAGAATATCGCAAAAATGGCTTGGATGGAAACTATTTTCAGCCTGTTTAGTACACAATGTTTTGCAGAACTGTCACCAAGGAAAAAGTCTTGCATTCACACTGACAGCATCAATCACATGGTGTCAAAAATGACCTTCAGAATTGAAAAATGCAGGTATATATTTGGGGTTGGGGTGCATAAACTTCTTTTTCTATGAACTGCCATTGCCTTCTCTGGTCAAGTGAATACTTTTCTCCATATATATATATATATATATATATATATATATACTTTTTTTTCCATCCACCAACAGCTGGAAAAAGTATCTTGCTCTGATTTATAGCAAAGAACATGTAAAACCATATTATATCCATTATATAATTGGAAAAAAGGGTCTCAAGATTACAAAAATATATCTCAGCTCAAAATAAAATCACAGACACCCCTCCCCCAACAATTAAATGGCCAGTACCTTATAACAGATAAATCTGCTAAGTGTATGTTAATTGTTGTACTTGTGGCAATCACTGTAAATAAAGTGGGATGATTAAGTGTACACTATAGGTGACACTCTACAAAAGACATTGTGTTCACATTTGAGTATGTTGATAAAAATAGGAATGTTGTCACTTAAGCCTTTTATTTACTAACTACACGATTGATCTAATAGGTCAGAAAGAGTTGCTGGTTAACACCCAGACAGACAATGTTCTATCAGAGAGGGTCTGTAAAGGTAATAAATGCTTACTCAACAAACTACAAGAAAAACTAGTGGACTTGAGAAATTATGTAAATTCAACACAAAAAAAAACAACTTCTTTCTTGAAAATATTAAATATAAACGTTAAAAAAGCACTGCCTACCCTAACTTTAAAACCAGCACAAACTTTATCCACATCTTTTATCTGCTGATATTTTGAGCACTTCAAGTTAAATTCCATGATTCAAGTACAGGCTAGAATAGATTCAATATTCATAGCTAATCACTATTATGCAACCGATGCATTAATGCCCAGGTACACATTTTTCATTCATTAGTTGCCAACATTTTAGTTGTGTCAACATACACTGTATTTGATCAATAAGGTTTATGACTGCAAAAGATTCAACCTACACAGAAAATGGGGAAGTAAATATTGTTTATCTTGTTTTGTTTATAAGTATAACAATGGACCACAAGAGATTTGTGTATGGAAAAGTCTCATAGAAAACATTTAACCGACTACAGAACTTTAAATTACATATTTTGGTCTCACACTAAAATAGTAGAAGTGCACAGTATTATTACTAAATACAGGTTTACTGTGGTCTATTTTCCAGTGGTATGTGCCATGATACTCTTTCACTGTACTGGTACTTCAATAGTTGCTTCAGTAAGGAATGCACAGAAAATGCGCAGTAATTGTTACCAATGTAATAATATTAACAGTTTGTTTTCATTTAAAATAGCAAAATAATTCACAACAATTATTCTTTTTACACAGCTGTTGAATTTGTCAAAAATTAATTTTGAATATTACAAACAGAATTGTATTCTGAATACTTTATATCTGATATTACATGTCACATATGCCACGGTGGTGGCCAAATGAAAAAGAACTTTCACAAAATCTATGTGTGTGACTAAGATATTTTCTGCAGTGTGGCAGTTTATAGTGATGTCTAGCACTGGAGCATCAGGCTGCAGACATGTAGAATCATGTCCAAGTCACATTAAATATCCTGACACCAGGCCAACCAGTCCTGTACTGCCTAATCCTTTGTACCTTTCAGGGCAGCTGTTGGTACCATTTTTGCAAGTATTTAGTATGACTCAGCCATGGATCGAACCTGTGACCTCCAGCATCTGAGATGGATGCTCTAACCATTGAGGCCACTGCAGCAGTCTGTACAAAAATTTACACATAACAAATTCATCTACAACAAGGTAATGAGGATTTAATTTCAGGAAAAGGAGGTCCAATTTTCTTTTGAGCTGAGATATTACAGTTTCTTTTATCCCGAGATAAAATATTATGTCAAATAAATAATGGATATAACTCTCAACAAGATATTTTTCCAGCTATTGACAATTGGAATTTTTCTTTAAACAGTGCCAGGCCCTCAACTCAAAACTATGCAGATACCATAGTACAGTGGCCGCTGGTCAAGGGGCCCGTTCAAGAGGTTGACTACTGTACATACCATTACATGTTCAAAAATGCCACAATATACAGCAGTAAAAAAAATGTGGTAGTCAGCCGTAAAATCCAGGGTTTAGGACAGATTGTTTTAAAGTAATCTTTCCTGGCACAATTGAATTACATGATACTCATCCCTAATAACTTCAATTCAACACTGTACACTTATCTACTACACCTACTTAGGTTCTTACCAAAAATACATCAAAAACTGACAGAAGCTTGAAGTCTTCATGATAAAAATAATATTTTCATAATCTGAACCCATCTTAAAGTCTTGGAAATGGTCTTCAGTGTAATGTTAACTAGTTGGCAGACCCTACAGTCCGATTTTACTGTCATGTCAGCATCATTCATACACGACAATCGAATGGAGATAATTAACCCATTAATTAGGTAGTCACCACACTAATGGTTAATTAAGTCCTTGTCAAAATAAAGACTGCTTTTGCTGCTGAGACAAGAGTTCTTACAACTGCTTTTACATTTTTTTGATTTTAGAATGTTCTTGATACAGAACCTGTCATTAGACATAAGACAAAGCAGATTTGTGCCAGTGCACATCCTAAGCCGACATGATCATTTCTTTTATTTCCCATTAATATCAGAAGACTAGCCAAATTGCCCATCCTAGAGCAAATTTTTTTTAAAGTAAAAGAAAAATCTAAAAAAACTTAGTATGAGTGAGCTTAAAAGAAAGTTTGATGATAAAAAAATATCAAAAATGTTTTAATTTGGGATGCAGTGAGTTTAAACTTGCAATGTCTTGTTTGGCATCCAAGACACACTCAAAAGACAAATGTTGGTATTTATATACAAGATAATAAGACATTTTAACATTTAAAATATATGAAATTCATGGATGCTCAATTTGGTCTGACTTTTTAAAAAGAATGCAACTATTTCATCTTTTGTTTTTTTTTTATGTCCAAATTTACAGTGAAGGGTAATACAAGCCCCATTTTAAGATCTCTATGCTGGCACCGATAGGGCATGGTTGACTGTGGATTACTCTTGTAGATCCCGTACAGAAAAATCTCACCAGTTCACATGAGCTGCTCATAAGCTGCACATGAGAACCTTGTTAGAAATGTATGCAAATTGGGTAGATTTTGCAGGCTCATGTGTGCAGTTTGTTAGATCTTGTGAGCCAAGGAAAAACTAACCTGATTCTCACGTGAGCAGATTTTGCTCACGTGAGAATCTAAATTTTCACATGAGAAAGTAGAACTTAGAAAATTTTCTTTCTCCATTATATACAACCATGTTTGAAAATAAGGCAGAGTTCTAATTTCTCACGTGAGTTATCACGTGAGAAACTTGGACTTTGATTCTGATTAAACACTTATTTCAAATTTATTCAAAGTTGGATTTTCTCATGTGAGTTATCACATGAGCAATTTGGACTTAAATATTTTGTGTAAATGTTGAATGTCAAGCATCTCCATTATTGTCAAAAAGACATCATTTCTATTTTGCACTTGTTCATGTTGCTTTGTTGTATTTTTTAAATTTTAAAACATTTTCAACTTATTTTCTCACAGTGAGTTTTAATCTTATTTTGACCCAACAGGCTCCTTGTATTTGAACATATTAAGGTTCATTTCACTGTTCATAAAACGAAACAATTCAGAATCTCTTTTCTCTAACATTTTTCAGTTACATAACATCCATCAGTTGCATTGATACATCCCGGGTTATTTTTGTTGTTGTTTTTTCTTCTTTTTTTAAAAATGATATCTGGTGCCATTTATTTTCTATTTAAGCTGGACTACTATGTGTGTAGTATCATAATAGAATGAATCTAGGACAAATGGTTTCACATTCAAGAACCTGTCTGTTTTCTTGGAACTGTTTGATGTAAAATTCATGCAGAAGTTACAAATGCATTAATTTTTATTTGATTTTTTCAAAACTGTTATTACATAGCAAACTTTTTTTATCTTTATATTTCAGTCTGTATAGTTGTCCATTTCATTCACTTTTTGTCCTAACATGGTGGTACAAGAAGTGCATGTTACAGTAGCCAAGTTAAACCAGACATTCATATTGTGCTTAATTTTATTTGACCCAGATAATGTCACCAGGATCTGAAAACAAGAGTGTTTTAAGTCATGAGAAAATTGGCACATGAACCATGGACAGGCATGAAGTTAGGATGGTCAGGCTTGAAATATCAGCGTTGATTCTTAAATAGGTCACTTGAGAAAGGATTGTATTATTATACAGACCACGTATAACAAGTAAATTGTAAGCAACCATATGAGCCCCTGTGAACACTTTTTTTTTAACGGGTACCCAATTGTTCATTTTATTACCCAGATTATTATCTATGGGAGAATACCCGGGTACACATTGGCATCTTTATCCAGAAGTAGTCAAATTTGGAATATGCAACATGGCTTGCAGATATCTCATCAACAGTGCAGTTTATGTGTTTGCTACTGAACTATGGTAATTCTATTGGTAGAGCTATTTGACTCATAGTCCAAAGGATGAATTTTCAGACTGGGTTGGCTGCGTAGGTGTGTCCTTGGGAAAACAGTTGGCTTCTATTTTCACAGTGTGATAAAGTGCCATCTAATCCAAACTACAATTATGTATTTTGCCTTTACCTTGTAAAACGAATCTTTAAAAATCAACCTTACATAATGTCTCAAATGCTGTGATCAGAAGAAAAAAAACTTCTACCAACATTTTCATTTCCATTTCAGGTTTCATTTTTCAACAGTTCAAAACTGAGCCTGCTAACTTAAATTCAGTGGTCAACAGGAAGTGCACTGATTCAAAGAGAACAATCTCCAAGTGAAAATATTGTTGCACACTGGCAAATAATGAAATTCAGAAGCAGGAATGTCAATTACACGTTTTGTTTGCTTCAAATTTTCTGGAACAGTGAAGAATGGTCTTCATGTGAAGCAAATTTCCAGCAGTATCTTTCATTATGACCTTAAAGTGTTTAGAATAAATGTGATGTATTAATATAACAGGTACATTCATTCATACATACATACATACATACATATTCTAGTTGTCTTACCTTATTAAAAGATCACTAATTGAACTCGAATTATATGCTTATGATTACTAGATTTGAATATTGATCTTACTCTGTTTAATTCTTGTATTCAATAAAAACTAAATACTATAGTTGTTTTTTGTTGTTTTTGCTCATGTGAGCAAGATGCTGCTCACGTGAGCAAAATCTTGCTCACATGAGCGAGGTGTGGCTCACGTGAGCAGATCTTGCTCACGTGAGCGAGGTGTGGCTCATGTGAGTGAGGTGTGGCTCATGTGAGCGAGGTGTGGCTCACATGAGCAAGATATTGCTCTTGTTAACAATTCCTGCACATGTGATTTTCTTATTAGAATCTATTTGCTCACGTGAGTTCTACCTAATTTGCATGTTAAATTGCACATGAGACTAACCTGAGTTAGATCTCACGTGAGAATCTCATGTGCAGAAGGGTAGGCAGTTTTGGTGTGGGATGTTATACCCACCTCCATATCAAATCCTGAAACTATCAACAAGATTGAATTACTTGTTTCTAATCCAGTATTCATTCCATAAAAAGAAAAGATGGGGCACAGGGACTCCTATCAGTCCAAATGAAGCATTAAAACAAAGTAATAATTGGCCACAAATACCAAGACCTGTTTACTGAAGCAATCTAAACACATCATCACAGGCACTTGTTTTGTGGATCTATCAATTTTTTAAAGAAATATTACTTTGTCTTTGCCAGTAAGCGTATGCTTTAAATCAGTCATGCTCAAGCTGAGGTCACAGATGGCCGAGTGGTCTAATGCTCTTGCCTTTAACAATCACAGTAATCACACCTCTGTCCACCTGGGTTCGAGCCTTGGGCTCAGCCAATTGGGGTTTGCAAGAAAGCTTGCCAGTAGCTTCCCGTGGGTCTGTGGTCCTTACTGGAGTTACGCCCATGTTCTTCCTCCACCAATTATACTGGCAGCCATCTATAGCCCAATAGTGTTAACCCCAAGACAACAACAGTGCTCACGTTAATAATCAATATCTAGAAGATAATTTTTAGACATTGAAAATGTGGTCTTATGTTGCTTGGGCAATGAGTATATTCTATCCTGTGTGCTTGGAATACACACAATTAGTATAAAAGCAACTTCTCTATCTGTATTATGTTGAGTCTATTTTTAGGCACCCCAACAGGTGCCATGGAGGAATCCTTCTTGTATAAAATGTGGATATCAGGATCACGGGAATAAAGGTGCAGCCAACAATCAACCCTGGACCTAAGAGCCCTACCATTTACTTTTTGGCAGCAGTGGGATGGTGGTGGAGGCGGGGAATTTCTTTCCAGCAAGAATTGTTTTTCTTTTTTTATCCAACTACACTGTAGTATTAATCAGAATTCAAATTTGACATTAACAAGCTAAAATTTTTGTTTAAATGTGTTATTTTTTCTTAGTGTTACAATTTTATTTCCAAATGTGACATATGCTAGTGGACATAAAAATAATAACAATATTACAACAACAATAATGTAATAATATTAAAACAGGAAAATATTACAATAATCAAAATGCTGCCAGCGCCTTAAAAAAGTTCATTTCAAGCTTCCTTGACCAACAGAACTGGTTATTTTGTTCTACAATTCAAAGCACAAGTATTTTTTCAAGCTGCTTATTCTAGTGGTTTGGAAGGGTGGCTATACGATGTAGTATACAACAGAACTATTCAATTGTCAACTCGAGAAGACTCATTTGGTTTGGCACCTTTTCCCCATCAGAATAACTGTTTACCATAATAACCTGTGGTTCAATGCTAATTTCCATTATTAATGCAAAATAACAAAGAATTTGAAGTTTTAAGGCCTTCATCAATTGCTATTAAGTTCATCTGATGATTCCTGGCATAAACAAGGAAAATTATTTCACCAAGACATGCAAATAAATGAAAGAGAATTTTCTATAATCTAACCATTCTGAAGTCTGATATTGTAAAATTGGGTATTTCACGCAAGAGGTATGGAGACGCAAAATAATTCAATAGGAATGATAGTGTTTTGTATTAGATAAGATATGGCAGGGTAAGAAAATCTAATGAGCCAGCTTGAATTCAGTACCAGTCACAGCAGTTTGTGTACAGGTGTCCTATTTTGACAGTTCAGTGAACATGGCATCTACATACACATTCCTGAGGTCATTTAATCATTCAGTGAATGTGATCAATATACATGCTCATTTTTATACTAATAATATCATAGATGTAAGGATTTCATCTAATGTGGCGAGTTTTTCCTTGTCATCAAAACAAAGGAGTTGAAAAAAGTGGGTGAGGTGGTGGTTTGTCATGGCATAACACCATTTTTCAGCACAAGATATGCTATATATGATGGCCAGTATAACTGACAGAGAAAGAGCACAGGAAAACCACTATAAGAACCACCAACCCCAACCCTAGGGAATGGCAAGCTTTCTCACATGTGGTCCAGTGTCGACATAGGTGAGATGGCAGTAACAGTAAGGGTGAGCACTGTGGAACACTCACCCACCCATAGCCCCAGTGAAGAAAGAGGAAACAGCCATAGTTTAATATAAACCTAATAATTAAACATGTCCCTTTTTCTTCCTGCTCCTCTCTTTTAGAGCTATAACGAAATCAAGATCATTAAAAAATATTTGAAGTTAACAGCATTAATCTGTCAACTGTGTCTGAACGTAATGTGTACAATTATAAATACTGTTCTGTGCATAGAGCCCCCTTTCACAGTCTGCTGTCCAAAAGGAGCAAATGCATAGCTGGTAGAGGTACAAGGTTTAACTTGTAGATGTGGCATGTATAGTATTAACAACGTGCCTTCAATTTTTATGATGGAATAATTCCCCCAAAAGTTTTTTTTTAAAACAATTGCATTTGTCACAAATAAATCTTGAATGTTACAAATATAATTATGTCTATGATCCTTTATTCACATATCTGACATGCATCATTTAGGCCATATTGAGACACTTTATATGGTATAGGCCAATTTCAACTTTAGGAAATTTTTTGGATCAGGCAAAAAAGATAATGGTTTCCTACTGCATTGGTTTTAAACTTTAGGTAGGCAGGTAATGCTTTTTCCTTTTTCTTAATTTTTCTTAATTTTTGAAAGCAGATGTATTTAATGACTTTTTCTAACCATTTGGTTGGGGTATGCTAGAGTCAGCTATGAGAAACAGTCAGTTGACCGGAAACAAATTTTTGTTTGGCCTAATGATAAACAAAACAAAACTTGTGTCATTTTGTAGTTATTTATAGGCACATATTAATGTGTTGAGCACTTGTACACTTCTAAGACAGTGACTCATCCAAAGTCTTTTAAAAAGCCGTTGTTTTCTGGTTGAATTTTTTTTTATGTCCACTAGATATTTTTCTCATTTGTTTAAGATGTTTAATACTTGCCCTCTCCAATAAATGTCTTGCCAGGATGTTGGCATCTGACTTGAAGTTTCCCTGCCTATAAACCTTTTTCAGTTCATCAGGTTTACCTCCCTTATGAAAGGTGTCTGCCATATTTTGGGGATCAACCTAACATTTGAATTTTTCATATGCTGGTATTATGAGATAAATACATGATTAATTCTGCCTATAATATTGGTTATTTACAAAATTATTCTTTCTTTTCAATACATACAAATGTCCTGAAATCACTCCCATTTTAATGGAAAGAGTGGTTCCAATGTATTTGCTAGGGCAGACGACCATAAAGGTGGTTGACAGTGACTGAAAGGGATGTAATTATAAAAGTCTATGACATCATACGTAAAGTATGTATCACATGAACAGAGTGGCCTATTTTTCTCAACAAGTTCTCCAATGTCATCAAGGTGTCTTTCACAAGGGGTTAACTAAAGTGTATGCTTAATCATCCCAATTTCAATAGGTTTTTTTTTAAATTACAACTTGTACAATAATTAAGAGACACATAACAAATTCATCTACTTATTAGGTTCTGACCATGTAATTTTGGGGTGGGGACAACTGCAATTTTCTCCTGATCCTAGATATTTCATTTTCTTTTATCTCAAGATAATAAAAAAATTGTCAAATAATTGATATACATGTAATATGGTTGTATTATACTATATGTCAGAGGAAGATATTTCTTCCAGCTATTGACAGATGAAAGTTAAAAAATGAAAATGTATTCAGTTCATATCATAAAACATTCAATTGTTTACTCATAATATGATGGCGGTAAACCATTGTACTTATTGTGGTATGTTCAGAAATACTATGATATACCACAGTACACAAATTTTGAAGTACCCATTTCTAACAGCTATCCAAGTCAGCCTAAACAAGCTAGGAAACTTCTTTATGTTTTTTATGTACAAGTTTCCACAGCTCACTGCTATGATCGCCTAAGGGACATCTTTGTTCAAACACAAGTTCTGCCAAAGTTTTACTTTCTTGAATTCATTCTTTGCAGACTAATGTGCCAGGTTTCTTATCTGTTCAATGATGGTGTATTGCGGTCCACCTATGTCAAAGTCTGCTTGTACAGACATTATTTTTTTATCAAAATAAATAACATTTTTAAACAATTTCTCTATTCTTTAATATTAAAATGATCACAATCCTAAGTTAGAGTGCTATATAGTGTTGCAGCACAAGATCAAGCAGACATCAAGAAATAAAAGCTGCACTCTTCATTAAAATTGCCTGTATTTTAAGTTAGCTTGTCATTCAGCCTTATGTATTTTATTTCAAAATACCAGTGAACTGGAGCTTGACAGGAATGCCGCATTTTTTGTGCATCCAGCAGGTAAAATTGACTCATATTCAACATCCTTTTCAGATTCAAAATCAGTCACTGGTATTTCTAGTAACACTTTCTCCAGTTTCAAAAATGTTATATACATACTTCTGGCCTTTCTAAGTAGCCTGTATATTAAACAAGGATTTGCAAAACTTCTTGATAAATGCAAAGTACAAGCATGTATAGAAATTGCTTTTTCCACGGCCTCACATGCAGATCAAATTTAGATAATAAACACTGATGTATGTCCTATGTAGGCAGACCTGTAAACAGTTGTCCACAGAAAATAAATATACCATATATAATCTCTTTTAAGTTCAGTCAAACTACAAACAACAAAGATTCCTATCTTCCATTGCTTAATGTATCTGCAGATCAGGATCTATGTTATTTATTCTCCTAATTACTCCTAACAAACTACACAGACGCAGATCTTCTGTGCATGTGACAGCAGAATTGCTCTGTGCAGTTTGCAGTTCAACTCTCATTAAAGGCAAGTATATACCTTATATATAAAAGTGTTGAACACATGAACACTGTCAGACTGCTACTAATGGCATGAATTGTTATTGCTTCAAGCACCTGAAGAGTTAAGAGTTAAATACACACTGTATGCTGTCAAAATACTTGTCTCCAAATACAGAGGGTATTGCAATATTGTGACATTATACTCTCTTACCTGCCCCACAGCTACGATGTCGTAGCCTCAACTTGATTTGTTGTGGTTGAGGCTACGAACTGATCCCATATCATATTAATGGAGCAAAAAAATATCATCACTAAAGTGAGAAAAACAAACAGTGTAGAAATCAACAACATAAGTATAATCATGTTGTGAAAGAAGTTTGGCTTATTTTGAATTTATTAAGCCCTTACACGATAAAATAAATTGGCATGGTTACTCTAACCGTATCCTGTCCACCATGACAGATAACGCGAGACTCTCGCCGTGGCCCCTTTCCTATGTAAGGCTTGGCAGACCATATTTTGGATATTCTACGCTATATTATTATCAATCAAGTGCGAATAATCGCTTCTTGGTGGAATTTCAAAGTTGCAGATAAACCGTATTTACTTTTAATGTGCAGAATTTCTGACCCAAACTGCACCAAATTTTTACTACGATTTGTTTACATTTCCAAATAAGGCGTTAATGTCCTTATATGGCACACAAACAAACAAGGCTGAAAACGGAAGTAATCATTAACTGAAATAATATGGTGGACGATCTAAACGAAAATATCGCCTAAAAAAGGTAAACGAGATTTTACAACTATTTCTACAATGATTTTCGATACTTCCAGTATTGAATAAGAGGACTACTCAATTTATTGGATTATATGCAAGGAATATGTTTAAAGTGTTATTATTAGGCTAAAAGAGCGCCGGGTGTGAATCACACCCAACTTGCTCCATTAACACATATATGCTCATGTTAGTACCCTGTCCACGAGGTACGAGTAAGGGTACTAATATTAGTACTAACCTGCCCCACTAACTAACATACTAGGAAACAATCATGCTGAACAACAAATTAAAACAAATGGTGCATTAACAAACTGATTATTCCTATTATTAATAAAACCTCACTTGAAATAAATATTTGTGATATGATACAATAAGATACGATGATGGGGGAGGCAAATGTTTGGTGTATATACAGGGACGTCATGAGGGGGAGGGGGCATATCCCCCCTTCGTCGAATTTGCATGTGCTGCAAAACTGATGTAGCCTATATATGAAAATTAACAAGCAAGTCAAGTTTTGCCCCCCCCCCCGAAAAAGTTGAAATGACGTCCCTGTGTACATAACATAGTGGGAAAACACACTAATTTAATAATGGCAACAAATATATGATCCTAATAATATGATCTTGCACTGTCTGTGCTGTAAATTAAATAAAATTACAAACTAGCAACACAAAAAAGAAGTGTAAAAAATCCAAGGGATAGCAGTACAGGCACTTGATTATGTGGAAACTAATGAGGACACTCACCATATAACCACGTTACTATATGGTAAGTGCACACATTAGTTTCAACAGAATCAAGTGCCTGTTGATATCACTATGTGCATATATGTGAATCGAATTTGTTCTACTTTTCTTTAATGAAGACTATTCGTTTTGTTAGGTATCAATACAGCTGCACCCTAGAATATACCTGTGACTAAGTTCCTACTTGGGGATTCTCACACTTAAGACGACACTAAATTCGAGATTGTTAATGTCACTCGTAAAAAGTGGAATGTTTCTTTATCAATGAAAACACAAAACCAAATTGTAAGCAATATCAAAGTTCTATTTTTAAATCTGAAACTATGAACCACAAAATCATAAATGGCATAATAATCGTAAAATGTGATTCCATGACACTGGTTAATCTGAACAGGACCGTTGATTTTATCAAGTGTCCTTGAAAGTTACCCAAAGATTTAAGCTTGCACGTGTGCAGGCTTGAGTAATGCTTAAATAAATTTAAATCCTATATTTAATTTCTGCTGCTAAATAAAACCAACAAATTTCTCTTATATAAATATGACACGTGGGATAATTTGTGTAACTAGTTAATGACATGCATGTACATTAATGACCTAAAATTTAAATTCAAAATGGCTGTACTGGTATGCCGGCCGGTCTCGTCTGCAAATACCTGTTTACAAATTTAAAGTGAAAGTTTATTAGAACTAAAACATGAGCAAATCCAATGCACAGAAATTAATTTCTGCCAAATATAATCAAAAGTCTTACCTTGGTGCGTAAAGAGAAAAAGTCCCACAACTAATAAAATGACCATTTTCCTGCACTATGATCAACAACTTCAAAAGATTGATTTCTGTACACGCGGATGACGTCACCTCTGAGTAACAGGTGCGTCCTCTAGGTGTCAGGTACAAATTAGCGCGAAACGGGTGATGCGCTTCAACGCTTTAAAAAGATCGTTCACTTCCACACTACAGTCTCCCAAAAGCAACAGAGTCGAAAATAAAGAGAAATGTAGCTATACTGTCAGTATGGCCCTAAATAAATTGATCAGATATTTCAGGTATGTACAGCAGATATAAATGTATCCAAAGCTAACTCTCCCTGTGCGCGACTGACACAAATCTCCCAGCCAACGCTGTTGTTATTCCCGGAGTCAAGTTCGATCAACTGATAAAGTTACTTTCCTGTCCAAAATTTTAACGACATCGTATGGGCTTCTTTTCTTACTAAAGGGCGTTCAGCGTTGTTTTGTTGGGGGGGGGGGGGGGGTTACCTTTCTTTTATTTTTATTCCAAAAGTGCAGTTAGGTAATTACAATTTAAATGAACATGTTTTTTTCTGTGGTGTTCTTAAAATAAAGAGGGAATCTACAATTTTGTAGCAAATAAATGAAAGTCAAAATGTGTCCTGTCCCCTAACACGATTAGATTTAACAAGGGAGAGGGACGTCATCTTTTTCTTCCTTGCTATCGCTTTTTTTCTCTCACCCTATCTTTCTTTTTTCTTGGGGGGGGAGGGGTAAAGTCGAAACGTTCTGATCAATAAGTCTTAATGATTTGTGTCAATTTTACTATATTTCCTGTATTTCCTTACTTTTATCTGCAGTTACGGTATAAAATCCACATTTAAATGACACAACTGAGGAAATAGTTAAAAGTCGGAGGAAAATAACGGTATACAACATTTTATGGTATTTTACTGTAATTGTTCCCTCCAGCTTGCATTATTTTCAAATACTTAAAGCTTTTTGAAAAAGAACAGTATGCAGTTTATGCAGGAAGTTAAAAGAAAGTGTCAGTTTAACAAGATACATTTTGGTCATGAAAAACTCCACACTTTTGCATGGTATATGTCCTTAAAACCGCAATCACGAGGGAAAATATCTAAACCTACGGTCATCGGCCTATTTCGTTCCACGTGGCATGTGATGTAGAACGAACTGGATCGGTGAACCTTGCTAGCGAAGATGATCCGCGTCATGTTCGGGGCAAATTGCGTGTAATTAATAATAGTGATAGCGCAGCGCGTGAGATTGTAGTAGTGATAGAGAATTATTAGTAAAAATATTATTCATTTGATAAAAATCACTGGCGGCCTCTCATAAAACTGCTATCAGAGAGATGATCGTGCTGCGGCTGAAGTGATAAATCAGCACCAGTTACGCAACAGGTTATGTACATATATCTCTAGTCTGCAGAGTTATTACGTTCGCGAAAATAGTGCGCAGTATAGATAGCATCTCTTAAATCGTAAGTCAGTAAATCGTAGATGCATTGATGTTGAGGTCTTGTTTCTGTAGCTACTATTCTGATGAAGTTCTGCGATTCAGCTATGAAGGATTTGATTGCTATCGCGATTGAATCAAAGAGGTAACTTAAAGATTTAATTTTGTTTTTCTTTTAAAGTACTGTAGTTCAAAATCGAAGTGGCTGACCTATGGACATTCTCATTGTTACCGCCCCCGTAAAAAATGGTAAATTGCACTTGTCATTATTGAAACATTTGACCGTGCATTTTACAAGGCGTATTACTTATTACGCCAGGGGCGGGGGACATCATACACGATAAATACGATACTCCGTTGAAGGGTATCGGCAATCTTTACTCTCATCGCGTTTTTAAAAACTTGAAATATAATAATAGTAATAATAATAATAATAATAATAAAATGAAATTATTACCCTACTTTCACGAAGTCGTGTAAATGTATCTATGTATTTTTGCCTTGTGTTAAATGTTTCTATTGAATGTATCTCTAGATTTGTACCTTGTCTTAAATATGGTGTCAATTGAACGTACCCATGGATTTGTACCTTGTGTTAAATGTGTCTATTAAATGTATCTTTGGATTTGTACCGTGTCTTAAATTTGGTGTATATTAAACGTATGTCTGGATTTGCACAATGTATTAAGTATGGTGTCTATTGAATGTATGTCTGGATTGTGGGGATCTAATGGAATCTCGGCTCTCAAGAGCTAGGCCAAGCATCGTCATTTCATCTGAGTCTGCATACGAATATTGTCATGACCATTGTACAATCTTCAGGTTTAGCAGTCCTCATAAACCTAATGTTCTTACAAAAAAGTCACAACAGATGTGGCTAGCATCTTCAATCAATTTATTGAACTGCGTATATATATGCATAAATACATATGTATGTATGCCCTGCTGGAGTTGGATATCTACCATCGAATGGGCCATTTCCATAATCTCTCTCTCTCTCTCTCTCTCTCTCTCTCACACACACACCACGCACACACACGCGCGCACGCACGCACGCAAAAGTTCGTCGATGTTGTTTTCAAGTCTTTGTCCGACATCATGATTTACCTAGACTATACAGCAATTACGCTGAGACGAAATTAAATGACATACACTCATATGTCTTGAAATCGATCGTCATTTAGCAAGTTTAAATATAAAGGTTTATATTTAGCTGTAGAAATAATGAATGGGATCCTTTCATTTAGTACCATACTACTGTTGATTCGCTCCAAACACTGTACCTCAATAAGGAAAACGTGGTAATAATAGCGATAGCCAAGAAACTCTAACTTTCGTAAGTCTAGAAAGAAACTCAATTTAAATGTGCTTGGTATTTATTTTTAACGAAAACTTTCGTCCCCCAGAAAGCTGCATAAATTAGTCTTGCTCTAGCTTATAACTAAAAAGAACAAATTATGTCTGTTATATTCGCCATAAAATTTATCTTGGAATTAAACAAAAATAATAACTATGTTCGAAAGAAAATCCCAGACCCCAGCCCACTAGACCCAATGAAAATAAAATAGTCCATCCCTTAATAAAACAGGAAACGAAGGATGAGAAAAGCATCATATTGATATAGCGATGAAACTGAAACGTTCCTAATTATACCAATTCTTCATTTTATGTTTTTTGTTGGGTTTTTGTTGTTGTTGTTTTGTTTTGGGTTGGGGTTTGTTGAATTATTTTTTTACAGTGTGGTCTTTGTCTATTATACAATTTCTGTACTGGTTAATAATGTCCGCAGGTTCAGTTCAGAGATAATTAGGTAGAGTATGTTTATACTGAGATCAGATTACAGAAATTTATATTTGTATTTTAAGAGGGCGTGTTCTTATTTTTCTTTCATCTGTCAGAACAGAACCTGTCAGCTCCATTTACAAGGTTAAGTTTGACTGCATATAACCAAGAAACCAACAACAACAACAACAACAACAAAAATATCGTGAGTGCCATCAATAATAAAGTTCGCATTGAAAAGACCAAAATCAGGTATGACGATTTTATATCAGTGTACGATGCAGATTCATTGCTGTCTTTCAAGTTAATCTCCAGTGGGTGGAAAAAGTAAACATGTCCTGCTAAATATCTGTAAACAAAATGTTATTTTTAAACTAAATATGCGCGAAATGATTTTCTGTCAGTGTTCGATTAATGAAAACAAAATGACACTTATTAATGATTTCGTAATATAAACCTGCCATGGCGGCAGCCATTCTTGTTTTTTCTTGGTCTCTGCAGGTTCTTGTTGTTCGGTCTGCGCTTTGAAAAAGGATACGTAATGTGGTCTAAACGCCACCAGTGTTCCACATATTGCAGTGTAAACGCCACCAGTGTTCTACGTATTGTGGTGAAAATGCAGCTAGTGTTCTACGTTTTGCAGTGTAAAAACCGCCAGTGTTGCACTTATTGCCGTATAAACGCTGCAAGTGTTCTTAGTATTGTAGTGTAAAAGCCGTCAATGTTCTACGTATTGCAGTGTAAACACAGCCAGTGTTCTACGAATCAATCTTGCTTTGAATTATTGGAACTGAGCGCTTATTTCTTATATCCATCCTATGGAAGGTATATAGGACTCATCGTGTCCATCCGTCGGTCACTCCTCCCCTATGGAGGATATGTAGGAATCCTCGTGTCCACCTAGCTATCTGTCAGTCCGCCCCTATGGTGCGCATATAGAGTACCTCGTTTCCATCCGTCATCCCGAACCAGTGGAAGGTATATAATAATCCTTGTGTCCATCCGTCCGTCATTGTGCCCCATTGGAGGGTATAGAGGAATCCTCTTGTCCATCCGTCCATTAGTCCAACAGTCTCGTTAGGGCAACTAGTCCCACAGTTTTTCTTGACCGATTGCCGTGAAACTTTTAGGTTTTTAGGTTGCACTGACGTCATCTAAAGATGATTATATCGACAAATCATAGTGCACCTGCAACATTTTAAAGAATTTTTACACGTTTACACATTTTCGCTCGATGAAGTGCATCACTGAATTTTATGACTGCAACTAGTCTCACCTTTTCATAGTATATCACCATGAACCGGAAAGGGCGGACTTCAACAATCACTTTAATCTGGCAATGGTATTTAGAGTTATTGTCCTTTCTGTTTTGTGGCTTAGGGGGCAGGGCATAGTTTTTATGTACAAATGTAATGCCTCAATTAGCGGCCTAGTATAAAAACCATACAAAATCAAAGACACAAGTGAGGTCAACAAGGTCCATATTTTATATACCTATATTAAAACAAAGCATACAAATATTATCCACGTGACCAGATAAATCAATGGCAGTTCATAGCAGAAAAAGTTTATGCACCCAAATCCCAAATTTATACCTTTAATTTTCACGTCCGAAGGTCATTTTTGACACTATATGATGCTCACAGTGCAAACACAAGCCCTTTTCCTATATGACAGTTCTGAAAAACAGTGTGTACTAAACAGGCTGATGCAACTGAAAATAGTTGTCATCCAAGACGTTTTTGAGATATTCTACTTGCCCCAAACCCATGTGTTTCCTGCTATAGAAGGTTAGCTCTTCTTCCTAGCCGACTTTAGGTATTTCGCTGTCAACGCCGTACTACACAGTAACTATGGAAGTTGTAAATGCCTCGCATCAGTTTCAAGAACAATACAAGCCCGAAACGCCTAATTCACAAATGTATCCGTATCGTTAACTAGTAAACAATAATAGCTGAAAAGTCACACCATAGCCTTAAGTTAAGATAGTTTCCAGGGACCAAATTACGAAACTGTACCCTGCCACCTCAATACAGTGTATGACGCAATATCGATAGCTCAACTAGTCGTTGAGTTTTTTGATGGATTGGCATTTTAGTTGATAAATATTATGAAAACTGGCAAATATCAAGGTCATCACCAACTGATGCGCATGTTTACAAATCCATTTGCCCCGCCTATCTTTAAAAACGTTATTGCCCTTTTTGACTTGCCTTTTTCTCTACGCGGAATCTCGTGAACGCAACAAGTCTCGGATTTGTATGGATCGCCATGAAACGTTGGAAATATTATCGTCTTCGTCATCTGACGCAGCTTCGATAGTCAGAGGTCACCACGTCGCTACATCCACCCTTGGGATATGAAGTTAGCCGAAAAAGTTCGTACTGCTTCGCTCTGCCAGTGAATACAGCTGAAAATAAACATAATTTGTTTTTAAATTATCAAATTAGATTTCTCCTTACATTTACATACGAAGATTGATGGGAATAAACATTGTGGCTGCTGTAGACAACAGCACATGTCAGATTCCTCGAATAAAAACGGTCACACATACGTTTTCCTTTTCGATTCAAAGCATCGCTGAAGTTGCTGTACTGAGAAATTAACGTATATCGAATTATCTCTTCGGTAAATTGAGTACGCCTACTACGGTAGTAGGTTTAAGATGCGCTCTTTGACAAATTCCTTTCCCTCTTTTTTTTAAATAGAGTTCTGGCCGTTATTTATTGGAACCAGATGTAGTGTACCGCAGACGCTTGGAAATACAACCAGTCTCAAGCTATAGTAAATATTTGAAGTAGGGCATAATCCACAAACTTTGTACGAGTTATTGTCTATTTTTTTATACCTAAAAATGACATAATATTTTGAAAGCAACTAATGACGCAGTTTTTGATGCATCGTTATGAAATCGGGCACTTATTATGGTCATCATCGGAAGTTACACATATTGACCAGTCACGGTGCTCGTTTGCATGAGTTATTGCTCTTTTGCTCTGTTTTCATGAATCTTTGCTCTTTTGTTGTTTTCATGAGTCGTTGCTCTTTTGTTCTGTTTGCTTGTGTCATTGTTCTTTCGCTAAGTTGCATAAGTTATTGCTCCTTTGCTGTCTTTGCATGAGTAATTGCTCATTTGCTATGTTTACGTGAGTTGCTGCTCTTTTGCTATTTTTGCATGAGTTATTGCCCTTATTGAATTAGAACTGGACATAGCATATAGTGAATATTTTAAAATCAACTTGACTCACGTGGATCGCTATGAAACTTAGTAAATAGTATGGCCATCGTTTTGAGATGCGCATATCGGCAAATCACCGTGTTCGAAGACTGTTTTTTATACTTTTTGCCATTTTGTCAAATGTTTTGCTTTACCGTGATTTTGCTTGGGTAAACATGTTATTACTCTGTAGGATTTGCGCCCACATAAACTATATGACATGCAGTTTTCATTCAATTGTTTTGAATCTGAGTACATATTATAGAGATCGTCATAATATGACCAGTCATTGTACTCGGGCTATTTTTAGAAGATTTATGACTCCTCTTTTTTTGGTAGTTGACTCAACTCTTTCATCGAGTAAGAGTGGGATGCGGGAGAGGTTGTGGCATATTTACAAAAGAAAATTGCTCACCACCATTCCCTATAGTAAGGTAACTGAAAACTATTCTGAAATACAACTCCTTGTTTTTTTTTGGGGGGGGGGGGGTCGTAGTATTTCACGCATAAGTATTTTTACATCTTGAGTCTGCACCTCCCCAGCAATGTGTACATATTTTCTTAGGAAATAGCTCACACACACATACAGACAGAGTCAATGGTTCCTTTCTAAGTTTGAATATTTGAATCACACCATATCTAACAAAATTTTGTAAATGTTGCATTATTATCGAGAGCTTTTCCCAGATGTAGATGACACTTTAGCCTTGATGGTTTGCGATTATCCTGTTTAGATAGCTGCCGCGTGCTTTACGCCGAAAGGTAGATCGCTCCGCCTACCGACCACGTGACTTGACAACCTCTTAACCTCTGACAAACATTCTGTGAAAATGGCGGGCGTGGTAACATTAAAAGATATACCAGACGATATTAGTGAACAATATTTGCCGTATGAAACAACATTGAGACAGAGACAGAAAGCGATAGCATTTATCCATCGCTTGCACTTCTCTAAGGTACGTCGGTATGTGGAGAACTCGCCCCAGAGTGACTGGAGAAGTCGCCCCAATTGGTTGGAGAAGGACTCACGGTACTAATTCCACTCCAATGGTAAACATATGGAAACACTGTCATATTCAAAATTCAATAACTTAAAATGTATGGGTGCTGATAATGACACCTATAATTTTTCGTGCACATCTAACCTTGGTGCAAGCTTATGTGTGGAGAACACCATATGACCCGCGGCAATTTGTTTACATACATGTGCATGAAACACGTGTTATTGATTCTGCACCAAATGAATCAGGTGCTACTTTCAGTATTGAGTACTCCTGAGTCAAGCCTGTAAAAATGCTAAAATTGCATCAGTAGAAATTTGTCAATATTTTTTTTACATTACATATAGGACAAGCTCTCAAAAGATATTTTTCCTAAAATTTTAATTTTCATTATTAACCAATTATGGACCACCAAACCTGTAAATACTCTATCATTTCTTCACCCATTTCTAGACTGGTTCACAGTTCTTCCGTATAATTAGTACCGTGTGTCCTATAACCAGATTTAATTTTTTTTGAAAAAGTTGTATTTTACTCCTTGATATTAGAGCATAATTGTAAGAAAGAATTGGCCATGCTTGTGCATGGATAATAGTGCAATAGCATTTTATGTGATACCAATATCTATAGTTAAATTGCATCCGCATCACATGTTGCTGTGTTGTATTGTACTTATCAATGGCTTATTCTTGTTATTAAAATAATTGTTTTCTGCCTTTGTATCTTCATGTTATCTTTCTATGGCATGCATGCTACACAAAAGAAACACAAGCATGCTGACATCAGCAAGTATGACATCACAGGGTATCAAATTACATGACGCATTGTATTTTCATCTCTCACTGGCTATAAGACAAGTTTTAAATGTTTTAAATTTCAAAATTGCATTTCTTTTCTTGCTGACTCTCACAGAAATAAGATACAGTGCATCCCTATTCACATCAATCAAACAAAACAAATAAGTGTGCCACATGACAGGTCAAAATGATAAGAGGCCATTGCCCTTTTGTGACTGAAACATATACACACACCCATGAAGCATCAAGAGATGCTGACATTCCAAACTTATTTAAACTATCATCACATGTGATTCATGACCCCCAAATGTTAATAAAAAGGTATAAAAGCCAAGGAAGAGTTCCATAAGCTTTATTATACTGAATAATTAAATAACATAGTGCTACTTTTTAGTATAAAACTATGGGGAAGGGTGAATAAGCAAAGAATAGACAGAGTAATTTCTTCAAGCCTGGTAATGTTCCCCACAACGGGGGTGGGGGGAATGTGTATCAACCCAAATAACACATCAGCATGAGGTATGTTACATAAGGACAGCAAGAGACAAATTTGAAAAAGCTATCCAAAGTTCCTATAATGCTGACATTGATGTTGGAGACAGAAAGTGTATGCACAAACTGTTATGACTCAAGCTATTAAGTATGCTGGAGGTGGAGAAATGTGTGAAAAACTTTGCTATGCCAAGACAAGTTCATGTCTCTATGCAATATGCAGACACTGATAAAAATTGTCACTGAATACACTACTTGTTAAATTTAAGTAATAGAATTGAATTGCATATTGAAGTTGTCTAATACATAAACATATATCTACATTTACCCAAAGCTCATAAAAAGTTAAGAAAAAGTCTCAAAATCATTACTGTGGCTACTTTCCACTATAAGCAGTGTTAAATTACTTACTTTTTAATATAAAGCTGAAAAAATGCATACATTATTGAACAAAAGAGAAACAAAGCAAACATTGCAATCACTCAATTACAGTCAAAGGGGAGGTAATACACCTTGAATTGGCAAACCAAATAGCAAGCTCTAATTTACAGCTAAATGATTCCTTACTATTACTTGATGGTAAGAACAGAGCAATGTAGGTTTAATAAATAGCTTTTGTTTCAAATATGAAACCATATTTCTGACATGAAGCTTGTTTTCATTTATTCACAACAACATATATGGTGAAGAAAACCCATATCACTTAGTGCACGCAGTAATCAAATGCTGAGATTTGGAATAATGTGTTCTGAGAACACAAGTTGCAACACCCTGAGTATAAAGGTTTTCTATCATGGGACTTGGTACATGAAGAAAAAAGAGATCTGGTTTGGTGGGAGAGAGCAATATGTTCACCATGCAGTTATACATCAAGAATGTTTCAACTGTATGAAGGGAGGTTGGGGAAGAAAAACTGCCTGTGTAAAGAATGCAATACAGATAGGACTTTTGCAGACTTATATTGGGAATGAAGGGTTGAAAACTATTATTTTAAGTGAAAATGTCCCTCCCTGCTCCCTCAACAAAAGGAATGCAGAAAAGTTCCAATACTGTTTGCCCAAAAATGTAATGTACCAATATGAGAAACATGCTGAACATAGAATAGGTGTCAAGGAGTTTAATTCTAGGATAAGAAATAAGACCGGTATAATTGATATTCAATGTGACTCGACATATAATAATTCAATTTACAGGTTGAGGCAATGCAGCATGTGCAGTTTTGTGCACAGTCTTTATTTTTACAATGTTCTCTGCTTTGATCTGCTGAGTGTGTCTCTAAAGTTAAATGATCAGTACTGATACATAAGTGATTGTGACATAAGTGGCTTACATATAAAATCTACCCCACCCCACCCCATTTTGGGGAATTATTGCATGTGTTAAATGGTATTTAACCATACAGGCCAATCTATGGGTACCATCATATGAAATTCTGCCATCAGGCCATACTGTGCTCTTTTCCCTATGGCCTGAGCTATATACTTCCACTCTCCAGTGTATAAAACCATCCCCATCTGTCTTTTGTATAGAATTTTTCTCCAAAATCACATGCAAACCATGATAAAAAGACTCCATTATCACTGTCATATGTAAAAACCACCAAATTGATACCCTGGATGCACGTGGTAACCATGGAAACAACAAACTCCTATTATGGTATAGGTCGCATATAGGACTCACGGTACTAATTCCACTCCAATGGTAAACATATGGAAACACTGTCATATTCAAAATTCAATAACTTAAAATGTATGGGTGCTGATAATGACACCTATAATTTTTCGTGCACATCTAACCTTGGTGCAAGCTTATGTGTGGAGAACACCATATGACCCGCGGCAATTTGTTTACATACATGTGCATGAAACACGTGTTATTGATTCTGCACCAAATGAATCAGGTGCTACTTTCAGTATTGAGTACTCCTGAGTCAAGCCTGTAAAAATGCTAAAATTGCATCAGTAGAAATTTGTCAATATTTTTTTTACATTACATATAGGACAAGCTCTCAAAAGATATTTTTCCTAAAATTTTAATTTTCATTATTAACCAATTATGGACCACCAAACCTGTAAATACTCTATCATTTCTTCACCCATTTCTAGACTGGTTCACAGTTCTTCCGTATAATTAGTACCGTGTGTCCAGAAGTCATCCCAAAACTTGTCACCCAAATAACCTTTTTATAACAGAATTAAGTAATCTTTTACGTGATTCATTATATATATATATATATATATATATATATATATATATATATATATATATATATATATATATATATATACGATCACAAAAGAGATATTAACTAAATTAAAGCAATATCATAGTAATATTTATAAGGACGAAATTAAGTCTGTATATAATCTAATGAATGGCGACAGTATAGTGATTAAAAAGGATGATAAGTCAAACATTATTATTATTGTGAATCAGGATGATAATGCTAAAGAAGTTGAACGTCAATTAGAAATTAAATAAAAAATTTCAACATGCATTAATGAGATCGCTAAAAATAATAATTCCGTATGTGAGGAAGTTGATACTTTCCTTCTCAACATACGTACACCTCAGTTCTACATATTACCTAAAACTCATAAAAATCCTGACCATAATTTACCTTTACATTTTCCAGGACGACCCATTATATCAGGTTGTAATTCATATACTGAAAACCTATCCAAATTTATTGAGTGTTTTACAACCTTTAATGAAATCAATTCCTTCATACATTAAAGATACAACTATTTTCATTAAAAAGTCGAAGTTTATTCCACATCTATCTGATAATTTCAATCCTGGTGTCATTAGATGTAACATCACTATATACCAACATTCCGCATGCGGATGGTACTGAAGCGTGCAAATATTTTCTTGATAACAATCCTAATAATAACACACTATCTAACGAAGATATTTGTAAAATAATAAAATTTAATAATACAAATTACATACAGATAATGGGTATTAACATGGCTCCTGTATACTCTTTCCTTACATGGGTGAATTAGAAAAGGATTTTATTCAAAACGAAAAGTTCAATCCATCTCTTTGGTTCAGATTTTTCGATGACATATTTATGATCTGGAAACATTCAACTGAAGAACTGAAAAAAATTATTGATATATACAATAGACGAGTCGATATCGACAGAAGCAGCTTGTCGGAGGAAAATGGCGGACGTAAACAGTGTCTGGAGGTGTGTATAATAGCGCTCGCTGAATGGTCAATCGAGCAGAATGATTGACAACTGGCGATACGTCATTTTTGTTGCGCAATGACACGGGATGTAGATGTTATTTCATTTTATTGGGTTGCGGTAGCATATTATCGTCTGTTGATTGATTCTGTGCTATAAGAAAAGAAGAAAATGGCATGTCGATATAGAATACACAGTTTTATGTTGTACTTATGTCTATTTTGCACAATACCATACAATGTTTAATTATCAAACAAATAGAATACACAGTTTTATGTTGTACTTATGTCTATTTTGCACAATACCATACAATTTTTAATTATCAAACATAAAAATTTGGATTATTTTATTCCCAGACACTAGACAATAGCTTTCTATATATGCTTCACCATGCTTTTATTTACTGATATCATAATCTTAGTGGCATTTCAGGCTCCACTTAATACGGCCACTTGAATGGTGAGGGATGGTTACATTGCTTTCTCTCCTGGGAACCATGCTATCTTGGTCAATAGATCGTCGGACTCGTACAAGGGTCAAGAGTTCAATATCTGCCCAGACCATCCCAGGTCGCCTGACTCCGTGTATCGTTGGGTAAGACCAGTGGCAGCATTAGTGGGCTGGAGTTTGCGGGGAGGGGGGTTAATTTTTACTGCGCTCCAAGCTAAGGGTACACAGTCGGGAGCTTGTTTGTTTATCGTTTTTTATTTAGCTGAAATTTTCATATTATTTCACCTTCACCTTATTGTAAAGGGAATTCTTTTTCACCAAACATGTTTGGGGGTGGGGGGAGCGAGGTTGGGAAACTTACATAAAAACAGTTCTCTGTAGCAAAGTAGGGGCACCACCAGAGAACATTGCTCACAGGCGTCTTGAACTGTCCGGAATGACATTGACTCCATTATCCTCAGGCGATGTAACCAGTATTGTCATAAGCTTGCCGTTACAAAGCAGAAAAAGAAATAAGAAATAAAAGAAAAGAGAAACCTTGCTCGCTCCATAAGAAGAAGCCGGTTGTGGTTGAACGACAGACATAATTCTGAAACAGTACAAATCATATCACAGTCACAAGTAAGTGTCAATACCAGCAGAAATAGACACTTGAAACTGGGTAAATTCGTATAAATACACGCATCTGGAATTGAATATCATTTCTCATGTATAATTGTGCTTTCATATCATTGTTTTTTTGTTCAAAATATTTTTTACCATGACATAATATAGTGTATTTCTCGATGACTGGAAGAAATCTCTCTTATTTTTCTTTTCTTTTCTAGTCAGTTTTTTTTAAGGACAATTAATCGCTGTTCGTCTGTTATGAATTATATGATATTACCCATGGTGGTATTAAAATAGATAATTCAGAAAGTTTTCTTATAGTGCAGCTGTGATGAATCAACGTTGTTTTAATTTCATAAGAGATTCTGTTTCGTTTATCTGCACGGTTGGTACTATTACGTAAGAGACAAAAATGTCTAGGTAGCACAGAAAAAGAATCTCCCAGCGGCGGTCACAATTATTAAATAAAATAGGGAGAGAAAAAATGTCAAACCCAAAAATTCGCGTTTGCGATCCTTGTCTGACCCAAACAGAATGACACGGCGGCATAATACAAGCGATTAAGATGGATTTGCGGAAATGATACAAGGAACAAAGGATATTTGCTCACTTTAAATGACAGATTATCTGTCTTTGTGGAAGGCTTATTACTCTCCTAGGTTGGAATTTGGTACAGGGATATGAATGGTATAACAAATCGTAGAAGAACATTGTCGTGATCAGTAAACTTATTTCATTTGTGAAATAGATCAACAATTCTACTTCTGTTGAACATAAAAGAGTTTTTATAAGCAAATGACTAGATTCCAGCCATAATTGACCTTACGCGAGACGATAGAACACTCCGCCTACACTACGCCCTGTTAGCCTCCGACAAACATGCACTATTTGCCCAAGAAATATGTTTCAGCTTCAGTGATACGTATATAGAGAATGATTTATTATTCTTAAAAACGTAAAATTTCAAAGTTGCATAAATTAAACTGCAGTAGGCAATATTTATATTTGTAGTTCAAATTCGTATGTACTAATCAAAGTGTTTTATTTCAGTAAATAATAAAAGAATAAATTGTAAAGCTGCTCGAGAACGTATTCAGGTACAAGGAAATTAGCTCCAAAAGATGATCATGTATTTAGTAATTAATCTTATCCTTATTAATTTTATCCGGCTTGTGTTCATGCTGCCTTGGAAGTAAATGAATTCAAAAATTAATAACAAAATCGTAAATAATTACTGTTTAGAAGTATACGTTGTACATGACAATTTTAAAGATCTATAATGTTCATCAGATGGGATTTCGATCAATGATATCTGTTGATGTAAACATGTAGATACATGCGTAATATATCGGACGATAATGATCTGAAACCAGTTTTTTTAAATTTCTTTATTATTCCATTTTTCTATCCCCACCCCTCCCTCAGCCCAATGCGAAAGCAAAGAATCACTCAAGGGTCTGAAAGATCGAGACGATAAATCGTTGTTTTTGGGACACGCCAACATTAAAGTGTAACTTTTCAAACTTTAAAATAATACAGCCTGGGGTTCAGTGCTTCCTATACAAGAAAACCAAGATACATCAAAGCCCGAATGTTGGGAGAATTTCCTTTTGGTGTGCTTTTTCATGAACATTTGTTTGGGAAACTCGTGTGCTAATGAACCGAACACTTTCTCCCTTTTATGGGGGCCCCGACCCGAGTGGCCGAGTGGTCGAAAGCGCTCTCCGTTACGGATCACTGCCATCTCACCTCTGTCTGCGTGGGTTCGAGTCTAGGATTCGGCCAATGTGTGTACGTGAGAAAGCCTGCCATTAGCTTCTCGTGGGTCGGTGGTTCTTCCAAATTTTTTTCCCGGGTTATTCCTCAACCATTAATACTGGCCGACATGCATAGCCTAATGTGATAGTTAAAGGCGACCACTTTAGCCCATTTGGCCTAATCCTTATGATTGTAAGGATAAGGCTAAATACGCGATATTTTGATCTGTTAAAACTTATTTCGAACAGAGTGGCACATCGTAGAAACGAAAACCCGAACATATATACAAAGTGCCATACGCTGCAATGGTTCTCAAACATTCCTCACCGGTGGCCACTTCCTGGTATTTTTTAGTATGGGTAGTGTATCACCTGCTTCAAGCCGGTGTCCCACAGGTGGACCGCAGTGATGTGGTACAGTGCGTTCTGCTTAACATTTAAAGAAAAAATAAATTAATTTTGGATTAATAATTTGTTTACCTGTTGCCGTCGAATTTTGTTTAAAGGAACTGATTTACCTATGACTCCTTCTAAATTTAACATGAAGTGTTAACCAGAGTCCCCCCCCCCCACTACATCAATACCATTGAGCCACTGAGCTCAGACATGAGCAACTTCCTCCAGGACGCGGGCCTGATAAGGGATTTTAAAAGTCACACCCTATGATGTAAATTCACAGATAAAATCTGGTCACGGGCCGTATCCGATCACCAGGCCACATTTGCCCACCCCTGATAGCTGGTTTGAGACAAGGTAACAACATACGTCCACATTTCTTTTCCAAGCACAATACGAAGTTACGTAAATAAAACCGTCGGAAGGACCAGCTCGGTTACGCATTAGACGGACAACTAATGCAGACGACACAGCAGGCCATCCTAATGAAATAGACTGTTTTCTTGAATGTATCAATGCTTAAAAATCTAAGGCCGTGATTTGATCCTTTCCTCATTTATATTATATTTGAACCCACCCACACTAAAAAAAAAAAAAAATATGCATACGATGAATTGGTAGCCGTTTTGATATTTGTACAAGACAAATTTTGAACCACGTACACACAACATCTGTGTCTGTCGAAACGAAAACGAGAAGAGAAGTGGACGAGAACATGGGCAAAATGACGAAGTATGTTTAATTGTTACAAACAATAACTGAATTAGTTACTTGTGGATTTATTGTAAAGTCGATTACGTATTTGGCAGTACTGGCTTGCGTTACTTTATCACGCACATTGACAAGCAAAATAAATGTTGTATACTGTACTTTGGTGAACATAAATATATGGGCACGTTGTTTCTTAGTTACCACAAAGACCTCGTGCCAAAAATAGGATACGTTTGATCTCAGGATCAAACATTCAAAATATGATACGTCTGATCTCAGGATTAAACATTCATTTTCCAAACAGCATTATTATTTTACAACGAAGGCTGGTTAAGACATGAATCTTCGGGTTGGAAAAAAGATGAAAGAATAAAAAGTAACCCGACGAAGCATTTTAATTTAACTAAGACATTTAACACCTCTAGTTAAGTAAATGAGTCATAAGTGAGCACTCATTGATGACTACTGATACCTTCATTGACTGGCCGACGGCGTCACCTGGTAATCAACTATAGCATAACAGATATTCCAATGGACCGCTGGCGAATGTGATCGCTAGACAGGTGTGATTTCATGCATAGTTGTGAAGCCGGAGTAAATCTTACACAACAAGCAGGGTGCAAAATATGTAGTTTGTAACATTCCAGAAATGACATGAAGAATTTGTACAAAGCTATTGGGCCACAGTCAACAGAAACATCTCCAAGATGGGTGTAGCGCTCCCCCACCCTTGACAAAATCCACCCAGAAAAATGAAAGATAGAACACAATCCCCTCCACAGTATAAGATTTTAAACCTTTTAAACCGTCACAAATATACTGGCCTATTTTGAAACAGGATATGTAGAAAAGAACAAATCTGAGATATGACTAATATTTAATTTCATTACGGGATTTCAGGTTTAAGAAATATAAAAATCTGGCTTGGATTTTAAGTACTTAAACATTAGGGGGAAAAGAGACGGTCACGTGTAAATAATTACGATCAATGTTTGTTGTAACTTCGCCCTTGCGTTGGCGTGCCTCTCTTTGGTAGCACACATATCTGACCAACATTCGATTCTCATCCTTCTTTGCATATGTATCCATCATAGCAGAATGTTTCACCATCCTTATTACTCCTAATTATTTCCATATTGATTATTACGTTTCATTTTTTTTCGCATACTCCAATATACAGCTTATTATATGACGATTTATGACGATTAACATGGGAGTTCGTATTCCTCCGAAAAGCAAAATAATTAGCAGATTCTTAAGATCTACAAAGTCACTGTGTTGCCGATTCAGCCGTATGGCTGAAAAACCTGGAAGTTGTACAGATACGCCATTCCAAGAAGCTGAACCATTTTCACATGGGCTGCCTGAGGAAACGGTAGTTTTCGTTATTATTGGTGATTTGGGTATCTGTATTTTTGTAATCATGTTCGTCTTGTGACGTTATCTGTTGTACTTTCATTTGCCTAGGGTTACTTGTTACTTCTGTTTCTGTCTGTTCTACTGTTGTTTTTGTTTTGGTCTTAGCTGACTGATTCAATGATTGGGTTTGTTCTTGTTGATGGTTTTGCTTGTCGTTGTTGTTGTTGTTGGGATTGCTGGATTTGTTTCTTGATTTCCATGTGTTTGTTTCTATATATGACCTTGTTGCTGCTGTTGTTCTAATTGTTGTTGTTGTTGTTAGAATTTTGGTCCTCTTATTTGCTTATCTTGCTGTTGTTGTTCTGGACTTTGCATTTCTTCCTCTGTCTGTTTCTTTGTGGATGCTTGTTGTTGTTGTATCGGTATTCTATGTTTCTTTGTTCTTTGTTTCCTGTTGTTGTTTCCTGTTGTTGGGGACATTTATGTGGTGTATGTCCAGTCTGTTGGCATCTGCTTCATTTCATGTGGCAGATGCATCCTTTGTACCATTATTTGGCCAGAAATCCGTGAAGAAAGGATGCTCTTTTAACCTCTGGAAGTTTACTTTCTTCAATCACCAATATTCTTGTCCCATTGTATATCGATGTTAAAGGGATTGTTGCTAATCTTGATGAGATTACTTTTATTTTCAATTTTGCCTCAAATGTTTCTACTGTAGCTTCCAAAGGTATCTTCAGCGGTATGTCAGACAAGTGTAGTTCCCCAGTTTTCTTTTTTATTTTCCTCAAGACTGGTGTCGGTTCCTTGACTCTTACTCCTCTCCCTGCTGTATTCATTTCTCCAAATGTTAGTACTGGTTTGTTCCCTTTCGGGCGTACAATATATCACTGGTACCCTTTGGGTTGATTGAGTAGATTTTTTGCAGGTATTCCGGGTTTTGGTCTTTAATGTGTATCACAACTGCTGATGTTCCCGCTATTTTGTCCCTGGGTATCTCAGACATGTCGAGCTCTTGCGTTCCTTTTTATAAGTGCATTCCAGAAACGATCCCTCATTTGTTTAAAGCCGTCTTGTTTGAAAGTATTTTTCTAGTTCTCTAGCTTGCCTGTTTGCCCTGACGGACGCCATTTTTTCACGTGCATCATTAGTAGCTTGTAGTTGGTTTTCCATGTATTGTAGTTTTCTTCACAATAAATTTAGATTTAGTATAAATGTGATTCCTATCTCATTTTATGAAGTATGAAGTTCCGTCAAGATGTTATTGTGGTCACTTGTTCAGAAACAGGTGGACTTTCTTGCGGTTTGCTTTGTACGTGCCATTGCCGAGACTCTGCTTTTCAAGAAGGAGTATCAGATTGGGATTTTTCCGCAGATCGGTTGTTTTATGTTTACGTAATTCAGCGAGTCCACTGATAATTTTCTTGTTAGTTGAGTCCGAGTATTACTGGCTCTCTCCGATAAATGTCTTAACCGGGTGTCGACATCCCACAAAGTGGTTACACTTCTATTACATTAATAACTCACCTAGTAAATTATAGGCCTCGATGTCAATACTTCTCTATATATCAACAAGCCCTCAAATACCAACATGTTTTACAGGGTGTCAAATCTATTGTAAAACTTTATCGCCTCACTTTAGTTACCATTGTTTAGAAGACAACTTATACAGCAATAAACATGGCAAATTCATCTACTGTATAGTACTGCCCATGTAAGTTTCGGGACGGGGAAGTTGTGGTGGCTTCGGTTTTCTTTTGAGATGATATATTTTCTTCTCTTTTCTCTCAAGCCAATTATTGATTTTTCAAGCAATGTAATGGATATAACATTGTGTTATTTTGCTATAAATCAGAGAAGTTATTTTTTCTGCTATATGATATCTGGAAATTAAAAATAATCCTCAGGTTACTTTTCCAGAAAATTATATATTGTTCCTAATACAATTACGGCATACCGTGGTAAGTATCGTGGTATGTTCAGAAATAACGCGGTATACCGCGCTACATAATTTTTTAAATAACCTGTTAATATTGTTGACTCGGTCGCCGTCATAAAAGTAATCTCTCTCTCTCTCTCTCTCTCTCTCTCTCTCTGTTTTAAAGCAGGCAGAACGAACAGATGTATACGAGTAAATATTAAGACGAGAAAGAAGTGATTGAATACGTTTTATGTTGAAACATTCATTATCTGTAATGAGAATAACATTTCTTGATAGGAACAGTATGCTTACATCAAATTAGTGCTATAGACAATGCGTAGACAATGGCAAAACGGTACGGTTATCATCATATCAATGATATACAAAGTAGACAATGACAGTACAGTGTGATTAGCTCAGATCAGTGTAATAGACAACGTGTAGACAACGGCAATAAAGTGTGATTAGCTCAGACCAGTGATATAGACAACGTGTAGACAACGGCAGGACAGCGTGATTAGCACAGATCGGTGATATAGACAATGTGTAGACAACGGCAGCACAGTGTGATTAGCTCAGATCAGTGATATAGACAACGTGTAGACAATGACATGACAGTGTGATTAGCTCAGATCAGTGTAATAGACAACGTGTAGACAACGGCAGTACAGTGTGATGAGGTTATATCAGTGATATAGACGATGTGTAGACAACGGCAGGAGAGTGTGATTGGCACAGATCGGTGATATAAACAATGTGTAGACAACGGCAGTACCGTGTGATTAGCTCAGATCAGTGCTATAGAAATGCGCAGACAACTGCTGGCAGGACAGTGTAGTTAGCTCCGATCAGTGCAATAGACAACGTGTAGACAACGGCAGAATGCTACAATAAACGAGATAGATTTATCCGTACCCTGGCTGACCGTTTTGGTGACTAAGATGTTGGTCGTACGGCCAAAGTGAAACCGGACTTTGCCACTGTTATGACAACGTGTCAAGCTGAGGGAAAGGAGAGCAGCTTAAGGTTCAAGTACATATCATGTTACCAAAAATACTTTTAACATTGTTACATTGTTAACTTGCACAGTATGTAGCATTAATGTAGATAGTTTGGCTCCTTATAAAGGATGTTAATGTGTGAACGGTAATTAATACAAAAAGAACGCGTGTGAAATAATTATTTTACAAAATATATAGCAGGAAAACTCGTTAGGGTCCAGAGCAATGACAGTCAGCATTTGTATCTTCATGCAGAGCATAGCTAAACATTTACGTCGTATCATGGATTCATAATACATTAAAATTTTCTGCTAAAATAAAGCTTGTTGATGATATATTAATTTATCTCCTGATACATATAGTCATATTAACATATAGTCATATTGACATAAATATATTTCAATGAAACGCTCATTCAGGAAAATAAAAAATGGTCCCTCACCATCAGTATCTCCGTAGTAGTTTCTTCGGGGAAAAAGTGACTCGCGTAGGACAATCAGAAAATCCTCGGCTTTTTCCCACAAGTCGGAAAGGAACATCGGGTGTAATTCTCCGCCATTAACAACTATAGTATATTCGGAATGACTTCTTTTATCATGGCACAATATGGCGGCGGAAAGGAGACGATATCACAATTTGAATATTGTAGGCCTTTTCGGTTATTACATGTGGCGCACTACGTGGGAAGGGAAAAGCCAAACCCGTACAATTTGTCTATTCCTACATCAACGGCCGAGGTTATTTCTCGACTTCAAAGAAATCGCCCATATATGTAGAATTTCCAAGAGAAAATGTCCCGTGGAGTAGTAACTTTTTGTTTTCCGGAAGTTAAGATTTTCAAGCTTGAACTTGGCGCGAAGGGTTCTTTTTAGTGAGCAAAATATGGCGATGTTGCAGATCCAAGTTTTTAGACGAGTCATTTCTGTTTAACCACGACTTTTAAAATGGTGTCAAGAAGCGACCGCATTATCGAGCCTACGCTTACTTGGGTTAGCAGTTCAATCTTTATCCGTCATAACTTCGCTTAAATAAAAACAAAATGGGGGAATAAAGGAAACATGCAATAGCGCCACTCTGTGTGTGTGTGTGTGTGTGTGTGTGTGTGTGAAAAGGGGGACGTGGGAAATGTTGCGCTCAACTTTTCCCCCGACTGCCACTTTTTTTCGGGGGAAGAATTTCAGCATAGCAAAGATTGGCTCTGTGACACCGATGCCACATCAGTTGAAAATTCCTTTTTTTCAGAATGCACTATACTACTAATAAAAAGAATGGACGTTTATGCATTAAATGCTATGCGATACAACGTGCTGTGTTAATGTTTTCTAAATTCCACCAAATTATTATGATAATTTATATTGATATCTTATAAAACACTGACACGCTGACTCTGTAAATTCTATACTAATGGCAGTATTAGCGAACTGCACACTATCCATCCCCCTTGGAATCTTATGAACGGAACGTTCGATTTAAAAATGCATTAGTTATGATAGCGTCAACGATATGCGGTGCTAAAAGTTTTCACACACAGGACTTCCTCAGACATGTGCGTAGCCAGAGGAGGATGTAGGTGCGATTACACCACCACCACCCCTTTCCCCTCCTTTCCCGTTTCTCTGAAATTCGCGATGGATAGCCAGACAATTTTAAAATGCACGTAGGGAAAAAAAATCACACTGTAGATACTTTTATTTCTTCATTAGAAAATTGACATGCTGCAAAAGATGCGTGACACTTATATGGCTGTCTACATGTTCCCATCTCAATCAGTGTTATGTGTTAATGCACCATTTATCAGAACTGTTTGTCGTTGCCTTTTAAAAGTTTCATGACATCCCTCTGTGAGCACATTTGGCTACGCCATGACAGATTAATTTACGTTTTTGACTTCGTCTAATGGTCGACGTAAACGAGAGCAAGTAAAAAGGTGAATAACAGTGTTATGTATATTTGATCTAATTATATCTGATTTAATATATATTTATTTCAATTTAATTGTTTGCTTGTCAGTTTTATATTTTTTATATTTTTCATTACGTGCTATTTTAATGTAAATTTATTCACTAGAGATGATACCTTTTCCAGAAAGTAGTTGCCCTTGCCTGTTCGTTTTAGTAAACACCAGGTGTTGACCTAGATCCTGACCTTGATTCTAAATTAGTAGCAACCACGTACATAAGATCTATTTTTATTTTAAAATGATTGGTTGTTGTCGAGATCATGATGGGACTACGTGGTGTAAGATGTAAACAACTTTTTTTGTGTTTTTATTTGTCAGAGTAAAATGATTGGTCTTCGTCAGGGCCACACCAAGTAAATAATTTCGACGAGGTTCTGGAACATGATCACATGTCCCCTTTTTGCGTTGTAGAATACGATATAACCTTTGTTTTTGGAGAGATATTATCAGTAGTTTGGCTTTTTCTTTACACTGGAAGATGTATGTTGTGCTGTTTGGAGTTATTTCAGATTACTTGGATTCAAAAGGATTAATTCTTTTTTTCATGGAAAATACGTGTGCTCGTGTGAAATTGTTGAACAAGGACAGTTTTTATAAAAATGCACATGTATTCAGATTTCCAAAATCGGAGTGATATTTCTTGTTTCTACACTACAGGTTACAGCATACGTCATCTTCTGCCATCTTGGAATCTTCGTCGGGACTCGAACTTGAAATCATTAGAACATTTTATTATTAGGACCTCTAAAGTAGTATTCGTGGATTATTCTTGGATTATTTTTGGATTTGATTCTTAAAACCCGTTAAGTTCATATTTTTTAATTGTTTGACAGAAATTTTCCAGGGAAATAAATTATTGTATTTTCCAATCTTGTTTTCACTCTTTCTTGTGTTACTGTTTATTCGGACCTAAACACGTAACATAAGAAACAGCTTTGTGTTTTTTGAACCAACACATCTGAATCAGTGAGATATCTGTGTACAAACTATTACTTGTACTTGTCGACAAGATATACTGCAAAATTTTGTCTCTCTTCCAAAGTTACATTAAAACATACATGAGAGGCATTGTAAAAAGTTCTGAATATTAGTACATTTTACACAAAACTATTTTTATAGTATATCCACTCTGAGTAAACTCCATGGAATGTTGATTAAAAGTTGGAAAACTACGTGATAGCTTTCAGATCTTCCGCCTCTCAGCTTAATCTATGATAATGGGATGCAGGCAAAAATCACTTGACCCTAAATCAGGGTTGAATATTGAGTGTGGCAGTGTTTGGATGCACTGTAATAAAGTAGACGAATACCTTGTGTACCTGTGCACGGTGGGGTGGTTCAGTGGTGTTCCACAACTTTTAGGAACACTTAGGAGACAAATAGGCCAGTGACAACTAGGCACAGATACCTCCTAGACGACTAGTCACGGATACCAAGACGACCGGGACTTCGGCACCAAACTAAAAATGCGTCTCAAAACTCTTTTCACAGTCTGACTATATCAAGCGATTTGTGGTCTCTGTTCGTTTTCACCGATCCAAACTTGAATAATTTTTCTTGAGTTGGGTTCAAAAATATTTTTAAAAAAATTGTGATCACCTATAACAATCTCATTCAAAGGAATCTGGTCAGTCTTTTCCTATTCGTATAATCTGCGGATCATTTTATTGAACGTTATTTTGTATATCGACCTGAAAATAAATTTATCGACAGAATTAAAAAAATTGTGACGAAATAATTAAAACTTTTCAAATATTCGTCGCGCGCGTGTGTGTGTGTGTGTGTGTGTCTGTGTGTGTTTGCGTGAGAGAGAGAGAGAGAGAGGTGCTGGAATGAGGTGGAATGGAATTGCATTCTGATTCATTAGCCGACTTTGAAGCAGTTATGTACATGTTATACGTGTTGGTTATATAACATACAGATCTGTCATATAGTCTGGTTCAGCGAGCAGACCCACGATATTTTTCATCCTGACCTCATTGTGTTAAACTGTATGCCTGTATTTCTCATTATTTATTTAACCTGTATATGTGACTGAACATACGCAAACAAATATACTTCTGGAAATCTCGTACAGTCTCGGTGTATGATCACTTTTATGGAAGGTAATTGCCGTTATTAAATTGGATCAAACAAAGAAAATATTAAATAAAGTAAGGAAAGCTATACAAAACAAGTATGCTTGAAACAAAAAGACTACACTAGGATAATAAAGGTAAGTACGCAAGTAAAAACAAAATGCGACACAAAGAAAGCATGCAAGAGCTGTATGATGTAAATAGCGGGAAAAAGCAAACACAGAAGCAGAAAATGCTAATGACGTCTAAAACAGACGAAACTAAGATGAAACAAAATAGCATGCAATGAACCAAGCAATTTTCATAACAAACAAATGTCAAATGAATTTAATAGAATGGAATGAAGTTGTTGTTGTGGGGTTTAACGCCATTTTTCAGCACACGATAGGCTATTCATGGCGGCCAGTATTAATGGTGGAGGAAGAACCCGGGAAAACCCCGGAAAGAACCACCGACCCACGAGAAGCTACTGGCAAGCTTTCTCACATACCCACATTGGCTGAATCTTAGACTCGAACCGCCGAAGACAGAGGTGAGATGTCAGTGATCTGTAACGAAGAGCGCTTTAGACCACTCGGCCACTCGGGTCCCCCTAATAAAGCCAGCATAAAATGAAACAATTTAACAACATACAACTTAAAGCACTTTTCACAAAATAAACAAAACACGACAGTCAAATAATTAACTTGTCAAAAGAACAGAGGGCACCTTTGCATTGCAAAGGGATGTTACTTTCATTGAGCCAAGAGCGCAGAGCCTTTGTACACGGTTCATCCATTGAGATAAAACAATTCATTAAAAAGTTGATACACTTTAGATATAGTGTGTAGTTTAATATTTCTGATTTAACTCTATATGAACCTGATTAGTCCAAATAAGTTGATGAAATTATTGCGCAGTTTTCTCTTTACTTGTTGTGTGCGAGCTTGGGAATTTTCTTTTCCTTACCAAGCCTTTTGTAACTTTTTTCTGGACTATTACTGTCAACATTTTGGCGGCCATTTTAGTAACTGATTGCCCAAAATGGCATTTGGTAAACAAAGTTTACTGCTTTCGGAAAGTGTGACCAATTTACCTGACAAGAAGGGGTTGGTTACAAATTTAGTTACGGGTCAGTGGATTGAGAGCTGTGTGGGTGTATTAGCTTGTTAACCTAGAGGAGTAAAGAAACTCGCCTTTATTTAAAGTAAATGCCGGTTTCCCAACTGACAGAGAGCTAAATCAAATAATGCAAATATCCGGTCACAAATGCATTAAATACGAAACTAACATACTCAGCAACATACTTAGTGTAGATTTAGTACAGTTTCTGTATCCATTAATCATCCCTTTACATGACTGAATTGCTTCTTTTATGCGTATACAGTACTGCATCTATAGTAGTAGTATGGAGACACTTTTGGTGGGAAACATTATAAACATTCTCATCGAAATGGATGTACATGTATATATATGGCTCGTCTACCCGAGTAAACAATTGCACAGGAATTTCCATCGGAGAGCCAGAACTGAAAAATGATTTTGTCCGTGTCAAATGTTTGATTGGTTTGGAGAGACAGTTGCTCTTTGAATTATAATTCGTATTTTAAAAAAAAAAAAATCCATCTTTGCTGGTTATAGAACTGCAATTTTTTTATTCAACTGACGTCTGAGAGTATTTTTCCCTGCAACAGTTGAAAGGTACACGTATGTGAGTATTATTTTTATTGCTTTAGTTGTATGTCCCATTTATTTTGAATATTGATCGTAATGTCTGAGCTTTATATTGTTTACTTTATAAGCATTGTTGTTTATATTAGCCTTTCTTAATTTATCTGTAATTTACTTAGTTTGTTATCATGTCGTATATTTGGCTGCGAGTCTTCTCTACACTTTAATAGGCCTGTATTCAATGCTTCATATGTAAAAGTTCAATGATTTGCATGTACACACGTAATGTTAAACCGAAATCTCCACATCTATCAACTTTTCACTTCCTTTACAAACGAATGATTCATAAGACTAAACAAATCTGTTCCATTTCTATGCAGGTGTTACATATAAAGGCGGTAGAGTAGGATTAGCTTGAATGTTCATCGGCAGTCAGGTGTTACCACCAGGACCTCATTATCATATGCCAAATGTAACCGGCAAAATTCACCAGGATTGAAAAATTCTACATGCTGGATATAATACCTCAGAGACATTGTTTAGGTTTTCTTCAGAGATTTACGCCACTCCTCAGCGAAGAACAACCACCGAGAAATGTATTTTCTTAATTCATGGACAACATGGGCGCCCGCACATACGGGCAGGGGGTGGGGAATGCCTTTTCCCCACAATGTTTTGTCTTACATTGGTAAAATTTAATGTCTGACCACTACATGTTTGTCCCCCAACCACCCATCCCCGCCGAAAACAATTCTGCTGGCGCCCTTGATGGACATCGTTAAGGCCACTTACCTTGCGACGTTTGACATTCTTGTCTTTTGTTGGTACAGGTTCCATCAATATGGGTAATTTGAGAGTGCTAGTATCTATCTAAACAATTTGTTAAGTACCTGACACAATAAATCTACTTGCCATTATTTCACATTTCAACACATATTTCGTACTGTGTCTCAAAAATCGCCACGAACTCTCATGCTTCACTGCCCCATAACCATACGTGATACACATCATACAGACCCAAGTACAAGCTACATCTAATCTTAAATGCCAGTCGTTTGCTATACCATACGAGATACAAAGTACAGACCCAAGCTACCATACTGGTCAGTTTTGCAGTGTAAAATTTGTATGAAAATGTAATTTATGTTTTAAAAGCTTTTCATTTTCTTTTCTTTTTTAATTTGTAACTGTATTTATGAATTTTTATTTTAAAAAATTCAGCCAGAAATTGTCTTGTGTTATGCATAAGTTGTTACTGCTTTGAAACGTTTCCATAATAAGGAAGATGTGGCAAATTTAGTTTTGGGGTCTTAAAAGCGTATGATCCAAAAATTGCACATTGCTGAACTCCGTCAATTCACAAATTTCAGATAGTTATGTGAAAGGTGTAACACATGACAATTTTTCTTTCCTGTCCAGCTTCTTCATAATACAGGCAGGATGACAGCCTACGACAAACACTGTAAATGTATTCATGAAGATCTTATGATTAATGTACGATCTCTTTAGACACACTGAAAAGTTCAGTACAGAAGCAATATAGAAATTATGTAGGGAATCCATTTGTGTACCAAGTTCACATTTTCGTCAGACGAGCCAAAGAATGTGAAGTTTTCTGGAAACTGGGCGTAGGTTTGGTTGAGATTAAAGTGACGAGGAATGAAAAGTGATGCATGGAAGAAAAATCACTTGTGAATACATGTATTCTAGTAAGACGGGAGAGTTGTTTTTTTTTCTTCTCCGTGGTACTTGATCTAATACAGAGTATTACCGTGGGTTGGATACCCAGGGCCGTAGAGAGAGAGAGAGAGAGATCACGGCCCCTGGGGTAAGAAACACCCGGGCCTCTACTAGTTCTTGTTCAAACAAAACTTTCATTTATAAAATTAAAAAGTGTTCGTTCTGCCTGGGCCCCCTTACAAGCCCTGGCCCAGGGAATATATCCCCGGTCGTCCTCCCCACTCTTGTCGGCCCTGAGGATACCACTCCAATGTACTCAGTGAGAAGGCTATATTAGACTATATGGCGTTTTACTCAACCCCTCAGTTTACATATATGCGAAAAATCTGACTCATTTTCGGCTATACCTGCTCCTGTCTATTACTTGTTTACATTGCATATTGATCAAAACGATTATATAGACTGCTAAAACGTCAAAAAAAGGATTTTACTTATGATTATGTGTATCACGTGTCAAGCAAATGACGAGTAAAGTTTGGGCAGAACCTGTTTGTTTCTTCTAACAGTGCTTTTCTGTTTATAGTCCGTTGGTAGAAATAATGGATCAGGCATTTCAACCACAGTGCCTGAATACAGCTCAAAACACACACACACACACACACACACACACACACACACACTTCGCAGTTAACCGGAACAGTAAGTGCCCATTGCCCCCAAAAGAAGCAAGAGAGTAAATTGTATCACAGGACACTATTATACCACTTTCCCGATTCAACTCAACTTCATTTAGAATCTGGTAAATTTAAAAATGACGTATGAGGTACATTTAAGAGCAGTGTAGGTGGATTGCATCAATTTAATAAATGACACAGAAAACAAAGCATGCTATAGTTTGCATAAAACAACTGACATTTCTTAACACGTTATCGTGAATAATCCTGGAATACACTGAAATTTCAAAATCTGTTAGGATGTAACACAATCTAGCTTTTTTCTAAGTTGACCAAAATGGCAACATTAAAGCAAGTGTGTAAATTCATTTATAATCATCGTACGGTGTTTTGCCGTATACGCAGTGCCCATATAGTATACGAGCGGACAAGGCTTGAATCCCTCTCAATGCATAGCAGAAAGAAAGAAAGTACGAAAAACGAAAGTGATAAATAATTGAAAAAGCATCTAACGCAGGCGATAATTAATTTTTTTTCGGCATATTGATTGTGAAAAGTATTCGAGTACACGTATTCTCTATGGTAATAAAGCAATTTCAGATGTACTCTCATGTGCATCGGTTTCATAGTTTGAAAAAGGTCATAGAGGTACATGTTGCATTCAGATGACGAATGAACACGAAAATGAATTGGATAATCTATAATGGTCTTTCGCTGTCTATGCAAGCGTGGTAATGAATTGCGCCGTGAGTGGGGACGATTAAGACTTCATCACAGAATAGAAACTGTTTAAAGTTGTGATGCTTTTGAATAGCATAATAATAATCTACATGACGAATTACGTCAAATGATAGACTATTGTTTGATTGAAGTTTCTCTTTAGATTACATAATTAAAACATTTTCTTATAGACGCTGGTTTGATGAGCCTCCATCATCCTGTGTTTTTGCCGTTACCGTTCCTTTTATAGACCTCAAATTCCGCCATAGATATGACACTCGGTCTTTCTCTTCAACCATCGCGCTTTCATCAGATCATTAACAAGGCTACTTTCGAGCATAGTTAAACCGTTGTAGAATTTCGCCACGAAATACTGCTGAAAATGGATTTATCGATCATGGAATAATATATGCTTTACAATTATCCGTTGAGTTTGATCGATCATTAGCCCACCAACGTGTACATCCAGACAGATTGCCAATTTCAAGTTGCGTCAGAGACTTGATTCATTGCACAAATTGACACCGGGGCAAATGAAAGCTTGTAATGTGTACTTTAAAAGACTTCTTGTCAGAAATGTTTAAAATGTTTAAAATGCAATTTGTTCAAAAATCTGTATCATAGTCCATGTCAGAAATAGCTTGATATTGTATGTTGTGTTTTGGGAATTTTGTTTCCTTTGAAGGGAGAGAGTGGGGAAGTCTATTCAAATACGCATATTATTTAGCTAAAAAGCAAGATATATAATTAATTGAATCTGCATTAATTGAACGTGTATACATACATACATACATACATACATACAGAGAGAGAGAGTAAAATAACCACATTCTAGATTCTTGCAGGTTTAGATATCAGTCACGTGTGCAAACTATGAGTCATAGAGTGAGTCAAGAGAGACTGCATGAGATTGCATTACTCAGAAAATCCTTACACAATCTATCGTATATTCCGGTCACAGAGAGAAAATAAATTGAGACCACCACTATGTAATGTAATATTCGTCATAGCAAATAGTTATACAATCGTTTTTATTTATTTATTTATTTTATTATTTATTTATTTATTTATTTATTCTCTTTAATTAGAAAACAATTTGTTCGCCTTTGCAAAATATTCCCTTGAAATTTTAACATTAGTTCAAATTAATTTATTTTCTCAACGGAAAGTAAAGGAAAAATAAAACTGTTCCGTCAGACGCCCACATATATACCTCTTTTGCAAACTGCAAATGCAAAATGTCATCACTTAGAGGAAAAGGAACATGTATATAAAACATTTTCGTGCCTACAGGTCATAACATCAGCTAAGGCAGTGCTGTCCAACCTGCTGCCCGCGGGCTGATTTTAAATGGCCCGCCAGAGCTCGAGCAGCTATATAGTCGTTGCTTTTCAGTTTTCTGCTGCGGCCCTCTGCTTCAAGAAAAACACGTTTCAGTGGCCCATGGTATCAAAAAGGTTGGACAGCACTGAACTACGGTATTGAAACGCAAGTACCTATTTGTTAGTAGTAAAGGGGGATACATTAGCGACAATGGGAATTAGCATTACAGACACCCCTGGGACAGATTAGCGACAAGGGAAATTTAACATGGAGAAAAATCGTGGGTCAGATTAGCGACAAGGGAAATTAACATGGGAATAAGTCGTGGGTCACTCTAGCGACAAGGGGAATTTAACATGGAACTATAGTGTGGGTCTGTCTAGCGACAAGGGGAAATTAACATGGGAATAGGGGACTGTATAGCGTCAAAGGAATTTAAACAGGGTGGGTCTGTCTAGCGACAAGGGGAAATTAACATGGGGAATAGAGTTTGGGCTTTTGGGATTTTTTTTTTAAATTTAAATTTAAATTTAAATTTAAAAAAAGGGGTAGGCAATGGAAAGGCTATCTCTTTTCGAGAAATATGGGGGCCCTGAAAAGGGCCTTTGGATTTATGTTAATATGCCCTTAACATAAAGGGCATCTGTGGCATCTTCCTGTCCTCAAGCTGCGTCTTACAGCAGGGCCATACATCAGAGTCCTCTTGAGGCAACCTTGTCTCTCTATGTAGACTCTTCGTATCCACAAACTGCTGGTGGTCCTGTGGACAACGGTCCACTTGGATCGGACATACATGAGCATGTCCGTCCTGAACATCATTGAAGACACGAAGGTGGAAGATTCAACGTCAGTCCACATCTTGCGGCTACGAGAATAGCTGAGTGAGTGATTGCACTGAACTGCGCTTATTTATAGGTACAGGTAGGATTGAAACGGATTGAGTTCATTCACCAATCCAAACACGCGTTACAAAATTCAGTCAGCCCGCATCCAATCCGAAGAGAGCAGTCTGTGACGTCACGTAGTCTATATAGATTTGCTAGCGCTTGTGTGCAGTCAATCTATGCGACAGTGATTCAACATGACGGAAACTCAGAAAACGATCCATTGGGGTGCACCAGCAGGGGAGACTGCCCAAGGGAACCCGGACTTACTTTCAGAAGAGGTACATTGGGATTTTGTGGATTTTCTTACCTCGCAAGAATTTGTTCCGGAACCTTCGTTACCATCTTCATTACCGCAAGTGGAGAATTTTAGACAGAGACAGAAAGAAGAATTGGAGAAATTTATGCAACGACAAAAGGAAGCGGAACAAGCTTTTCTCCTACAGCAACAGCAACAGCAACAAGAAGAAGTAAGAAAAAAACAACAGCAACAACAGCAAGAAGAAGTAGCAGCAAAGAAACAAGAGGGTGAAAATCAAACGGCTACGGTACTGTTGGACATTTTAGCGGAGTTAAGAAGTCTGAAACAAATGTATCAGACTTCTTTATCACGACCGAAGAGAATACGACCTTCCCGAGCTAAACACGCCAACCCTGTGACTAAGCCTATCGTACCACCCTTAGTGATTTCAACCCAATCATCAGAAGTAGGCCTTGGCCGTGGCAAAGGCTTAAGGCAGTTAAAGTTGATTGGTTAAACTCACCCCTACACCAAAATAAAAAGGCCCTTTTCAGGGCCACCCACATTTCTCGAAAAGAAATACAATTTCAATTTGCCAATCACTCAAAAATAAACCCCACCCATTTTACCTTATAGTACGTGTCTGTGTATGAGTGCGTGAGTGTAGCTTCTTATTTTAAAATCAAAACTCAAAGACACTTACCTTATATCATTCATGTATTCTTTTATCCATTTTTTTTACAATCCAATTCACAATTCACCACAGAACACTTTAATTAAAAGTTCATTGACTTCTTCTTTCTCCTTGTTTAGTCTCTCTGTTTTTTGAATTTCTTCACCGTTTTTTCCTCATTTTCTTCCCTTCTTCTTTTCTTCTCCTGTTTCTTTGCTTCTTTTAAATAGAATTGTCTTCTTTCTTCCTCTTCTTCCTCTGAAGAATCCCTCTCTTCTTTCGAAGAATCCCTCTCTTCTTCTGAAGAATCCTTCTTTTCTTCTGACTCCTCTTGTTTCTTTTTTGGGCAATCTGGAGACCAATGTCCTTTTTCTTGACAATAATAACAGGTATCTTGACTTTTGTCTTTTTTAGCCCCTGTTTTTTTTCTTTTTTGACGGTCTGGACACTCTGAAGACCAATGCCCTTTCTTCTGACAGATATAGCAAGTATCTTGACTTTTATCTCGAAAGGAAGGAGAGTAGTCCGTAGGCTGGTCTGAAGAGAATTTTCTAATGACCCCTCGCAAAGCTCTGACGAAACGTTCCATCTGGGTAGTCTCTTCCATCGTTGTGCTCGGCTTGAGAGTGAAATGAATAGTGAAAGGACAAGACACACACCCTTTTTATATACGCTGGTTTGCCAAGACTATAAATTAGTCTATGGTGTTTAAACTTGAGTCATTTGACGTTTTGCACTCAAGATGAAACGATCCCATTCATTCGAGAAGAAAGAAGAAGAAGAAGAAAGTAAGAGGCAGAAACGTGATCTATCTCCTCGTACCAGGGCTGAAATCTTGGCACAAATTCATGCCAGTGATTTTGAAGAGGACATGAGTGAACCAGAATCCGAACCCTCTAAACCAAGTTCACCACCCTTAGTCAACCCTGAAAAGTACTATTCCATTCGAGAGACGGAAAAGCGCTCCTCTAGAAAATTTAGAACCACGGCTTACACCTACACGGTGAAGTTTAAAGATTTCAAGGCCGACGTACCCTTGGAGAAAGCAGAAGGGTTTATCACCGAGATGTGGGATTCTTTGCTCACCGCACTCAAGCGACAATGTCAAGCCAAAGAAGACGATCGCTTGACACTATCGATAGATCACGACGGTTTGAAATCCCCTGTTTGGATCGAGTTTAGCAGACCCGCAGAACTGACCCCTTCCAAAGTCATGGACAAGATTCAACACGTACAACAATCTAATGACCAGTTTGACATCACCGATGGTAAAGCCACACTGAAAATGGCCCACGTCTCTCCTCCTCAAGGAACTGGATGCAAAAAGATGTTATTGGTGGACGACCTTCGCAACACCAAAAAGAGTCTCGTCCGAATTAACAACCCTCAAGACCAGATGTGTTTAGCCCGTGCCATCGTGGTGGGACGAACCTATGCCAACAAGAACGACACGGTAGAATGGAAAATAACCTGGAAAACTATTCAACGATGCGATCGAGCCAAACAACGAAATGAAGCAGAACTCCTGTTGCAACAAGCCGGACTGTCCAAAGACACACCCTGTGGCATTCCTGAGATGCAAAAATTGCAAGATGCCCTAGCTCCACGCTACACCTTGAAAGTGCACCCTCAAGAAATGCGCGGGTCTCTGTCGTTTCGAGGCCAAGACTTTAAGGACGGAAAATACATTCATGTCTATCATCACGATGACCATTTCGATACCATTACCAGTATCACTGCATTCCTGGGATACGGTTATTACTGTGAGAAATGTGACCATGGTTATAACAATCGAGAGCAACACAAGCATTGTGGATTGAAATGTTCAGGATGTTTGGCCTCTTCACCCTGTCTGAGCGAAGAACCAGTGCCTTGTTCAACTTGTCTGCGTACGTTTGTCAGCCCTACCTGTTACCAACAACATCTGAAAACGCAAGGTTCACAGAAGAAATGTTCTTGTCAACTCCTGAGATTGTGCTCTACGTGTGAACAAGTCATACGTACCAATAATACCAAGGCACACGTATGTTCAGGAAAGAAAAAATGTCACATTTGTCACCACATCGTGGACTTGGAACACCAATGCTACGTGCAAAAATACCAACCCCCACCAGAGAAAGAGGACGGTCACAAGAAGAAAGGCAATTTCATCTTTTTCGATTTCGAATGCATGCAAGAGACTGGCATTCACATTCCTAATTTCTGCGTGGCTCATCGAGCGTGCGAGAAGTGTATTCAAGAACCTATCTTCAGTCATTGCCCTCACTGCAGCAAGATACCCGGAGGGCGTGAAAAAATCTTTCGGGGACCAAACACGTTAGCCGATTTTGCCCAATGGGTCTTAGACCCCGTCGACAAGACGTGGAGCCAAGAGGACATCGAACGTTACGGAGATTGTCATCGTCATGCCACGGTGATGGCTCACAATTTCTCCGGATACGATGGACAGTTTCTTTTGAGGTACTATACGGAACAAGGCACCGAGCGTCCTAAAGTGACTTTGAACGGAGCCAAAATCATTTTCATGCAAGTGGGACAAGTACAGTTTAAAGATTCGATGAGTTACTTGGCCATGCCTTTGAGCCGAATGCCTAAAACGTTTGGAATGACAGAAATGGCTAAAGGGTACTTTCCACTCCTTTTCAATACGGAAGCCAATCAACACGCCGTTCTACCCCATTTGCCTGAGGCTCACTATTACGACCCCGACAACATGCGTACCGAACAACGAGAAGCTTTCTACCCTTGGTACCAGGCTCACGCCTCGGACCCTTTCGACTTTCAGGAAGAAATGCTAAAGTATTGTCGTTCCGACGTGGACATTTTACGGCGTTGCTGTGGAAAATTTCTAGAACTGTTCATGGAACACGGAGGGGTCGATCCTTTGAAAGAAGCTTGCACCATTGCCAAAGCGTGTTCCTTAGTGTACCGCCAACGATTCATGCCTGAAAACACCGTGGCTGTCATCAGTCCTCAAACGACCCACTATGTCAAGCGTCAATACTCGGTCAAAGCCCTACGTTGGTTACATTACTTGTGCGACAAGGAAGACAAATGGATTCAGCATGTCCGCAACGGAGGAGGCGAAAAGACCATCGGAACGTATTCGGTCGATGGCTGGGACTTAGAAAACCCCAAGATCGTGTACGAGTTTAACGGTTGCTTATTTCACGGATGTCCCGTCTGCTACCCTGACCGTGACACTAAAAATCAGTTTTTGCAACGAACCATGGAAGACTTGTACCAGGACACTTGTCAGCGACGCCTAAAGTTAGAACAGCAAGGATACCAAGTGGTGGAAATGTGGGAACACGAGTACGATCACCGTTTGAAAACCGATCCCGAGTTTAAACGCCTCGTGGAAAGTTACCAGTTCATGGACCCGCTGAACCCGAGGGATAGTTTGTACGGAGGAAGGACCAATGCCACCTGTTTGCTGTACCAAGCCGACGAAGAGAAAGGAGAAGAAATCAAATACTTGGACGTGTGTTCGCTGTATCCCTACGTGTGCAAATATTGTCGCTTTCCTGTAGGGCACCCGCAATTGTTGACGGAACACATCGACCTGAAAAACATTCAACAATACGAAGGCTTGATCAAGTGCAAAGTTTTGCCTCCCACGAACCTATACCATCCCGTCTTACCTCACCATTGTCAAGGCAAACTGATGTTTCCCTTGTGCCGTACTTGTGCCGAAACGTGCAACCAGGACCAACCTTGCCATCACAGCCAGGAAGAACGTGCCTTGACGGGAACCTGGGTCAGGGTGGAATTATTCAAAGCTCTGAACATGGGATACCAACTGTTAGAAGTGTACGAAATTTGCCACTTTCCCAAGACACAACAGTACCACAAGGGTGACCCTACTCAGAAAGGCATTTTCGCCGACTACGTGGATGCCTTTTTGAAACTGAAGCAAGAAGCCAGCGGCTATCCTTCCTGGTGTCACACTCCCGAAGACCAAATACAATTCAAAGAGAAATACTATGCACAAGAAGGCATCTCTTTAGACCACATCGAAAAAAACGAAGGCAGGCGATCGTTTGCCAAAGTGATGTTAAATTGCTTGTGGGGTAAAATGGCACAACGACCGTGTTTACCCAAGACGGAATATTTGACAGAACCTTCCCGCTACTTCCAGATGATTCACGACAAAACCAAATACATGAAACACGTGGACGTCGTTCGAGAGGATTTGATCTTGGTCAATTACGAAGAAGATCTGGACTTTGTACAAGACGACCCTTTTGGAAATGTCATCATTGCGGCTTACGTGACAGCTCATGCTCGCTTAAAATTGTACGAAGCTTTAGAACTGTTAGAAGAACGCGTCCTGTACTTTGACACGGACAGTTGCATTTACATCCATCACCCGATTCAACAGCACCCTGACATCGAAGGAGACCGTTTAGGAGCCTGGACAGACGAGCATCCCGACGACAAGATTCTAAGTTTCGTCAGTGGCGGTCCCAAAAATTACGGCTACGAATACCGGGACAAACAAGGAGAAGTGCACACGACGTGCAAAGTGAAAGGACTGACTCTGAATCATCGTACCAGTCGAGTGGTCAACTTTGGGGTATTGAAAGAAGCCTTGCAATCGGGAGAGGATGGAAACTTTAAAGTGACCACCTATCAACCGAACAAGATTGTACGTTTACCCACTCACCACATCGTCAGTCGACCCTTGGAAAAAGTCTATCAAATTGTATACCAGAAGCGAGTGCGACTTCCCAATCACTTCACCTTACCGTACGGTCACGTCGGTATTGGTCTGTATATGAAAAGGAACCCTAGGCAAGATCGATAGTTCATTGTTCATTGAAGTAACTTACCATGTCGTTGACGAAGAAGAAACCAGATTGGTTAGGAGTCAAATGTTGGACATCACCGAGACCAGGGTTTTGAGGCTTGGACACCAGAGGTGGCTCAGTATGCACGAGAGTTATTCAAGGAAAAAAGTTACTTTTCAACCTGTGTTAGTGACGGTGCCAGAAGAACCCGTCACCCAGGACAGGACTGTCGTGGACAGGCCTGAAAGACCCATTCGGGAGGACACTTGTGTGACCTTACCCCTACTGTAGAACTGGTTAGAACTTTACCCAAAACATGTTGTACAGACACTTGTGTTTATTCCACGTTCATGGTTATCATGTGCCTTTTATTCTTGTACTTAAGCCTTTGGCTTTTATGCATTTTTGTCTTTCGTATTCATGTTTGAAAAAAAAATTCAATAAACGTATTCTGAAAAAGTATATAAACTCTTGTCTTGTTTGTTTTTTTCGTGTCACAAGTGACATTTCTCACACCATGGCTACCTCTGCTGTCTCTGCTCCCTCTTCCTCTACTGTCAAAGTCATCGACGAACACTTAGATCGTGCCAGTTGGGAGGCTTTGTATCTTCGCCATCCCTTTAACATGCTCATTGCTGGACCTAGCGGTTCAGGCAAAACCGAATTCGTCAAACGTTTGATCGAACATAAACATCATTTGATCGATCGGCCACCTCAACGGATCGTGTGGTGTTACAAAGAGTGGCAATCGGCGTACAGCCTCTTGCGAGAAAGTCAAGGCGATTCCATCGTGTTTGTGGAAGGCATTCCTAAAGAAGACGACGGCATCGTCTCTGACTCCCCTCTAACCCATTTGGTCATTTTCGACGACATGTTAGGAGAAGACGAAGAAGAAATTAAACTGTGGTTCACGCGCAAAGGGCATCACCGTAATGCCAGTGTCGTTTACATCACCCAAAATTTGTTTCAACAAAGTAAAGCCCATCGCACCATCAGTCTCAATGCGCATTACGTGGTCTTGTTTAAAAGCCCTCGAGATAAATCGCAAGTGCAAGTCTTAGCCAAACAGTTAGGAACGCCTTGGCTGACTCAGGCGTACGACGATGCCACTCAAACACCACACGCCTATTTACTCGTCGATTTGAAACCTACGACTCCCGAGGATTTGCGATTTCGTACCCACTTGTTTCACCACTGGTGCCAAGACGGAGGGCCTGTCCTGTACACGTCTCCGTCCTCGACTTCATTTCACTCCCCATAAAAAAATCTATAAAAACCTCAGACCCTTTTTCGTCTGTCTCACTCTCAGTGCGAACATGACGTCCCTTCAGTCGCATCTTCCCGTCAAATTGATTCGTGCCTTGTATGGCATCAGTCGAGAAAAAGATCCACAAACACGAGCTCGTGTCTTAGAAGCTAGTCTCAAAGAAGTCTTACGATGGTTCACGGTGACGGCACGTCAATTACTCCAAGGAATCATTCAGATTCCTCATCAAACCCAACGCTTTTTCGATCGAAACAAAGTCGCTTTGGTCCAACTGGCCGATCCCCGCATCGACACTCAAACCAAAAAACAAATCATTTTGAAACCTGGAGGGAGCGGTACTCTAGGAGGGGTCATCATTCGCTCACTTTTAAGATGGGATCCTAATGCCCCCAAAGTTATCCCCAAGACAAAAGTCCAAGGAAGCCCCAAGAAGAAAAAGAAAAAGACCAGGTCCCCAAGAAGAATAACTTCTCCAGTGGCAGGACCCTCCTCTGACCAGACACCACCACCCCGGAAAAAGAAAAGAAGCCCCCAGAAAAAGAAACAGAGAAAAAGTCCCCAGAAAAAGAAAAGTCCACAGAAGAAAACTAGTCGCAAGAGAGGCACCTCGGCCAGGACGCAACCTTACACTCGCAAACCACGACCTGCCACAGCGGTGACTGCGTCTCCGGCATCCTCACGTTTGTCCACTTCTCCGTTAATGACACCAGGAACTGAAGAGTACTTGGAGACGTTGATCACACCAAGAACTTCTCCGTTGATGACCCCCAAAAGAACTTCCCCAGTGGCAGGACCCTCCAATTTAGCGGCAGTGGCTGCTGCTCACAAAGTACCTTCTCCCAAAATCAAAGTCCATGAAAGATCGGGCATGTTACAAAGTTTACTGGATTTGTCCAAACAAGAACTGGCTCGATTTAGTCCGTTGCGTACCCCTGCACGACGTGTCATGCCTGTCCTCAAACTAATACGACGTCAAGACAATCAGTGGCGACGCGTTCCAGTATAAAAAAGACCTGTGACCAAGTCGGATATCAGTGTTTTTTGGTGCTCCTGAAGACTCAAAGATGTCACCCTTCAGAAAACCCCAAGGAAAGAAAAGGAAAGGATTGCCACCACGTTTAGCCAAACATGGGGACATGTTATCTGTCCTGTCCAAAGCTTCTCCACCCCTACGAAAAAAACTCATTCAAACGGCCTCCAAAGAGGTCATCGATACCGTGTGCGAATGTTGTTTGAACGTTTTGAAAGGCACGATCCCTTTGTCCAAACACCAGAAACAATGCTTAAGCAAGCATCGTCACGTTCTTCGCCAAATGGTTCGAAAGAAAATTCCCATTCGTCAAAAAAAGAAGATGTTAGTGCAACGTGGAGGTATTTTACCTCTCTTGTTAGGCCCCATACTGAAAGGAGTCTTGGGAACCATGTTGGGAGGACTGGTGGGAGCAAGATAAAAAGGCCTCGGAAGTTCCAAGATCTCAGAATCGACCCCTGACAACCCCATGGAAGGACGAAAACTAGCTTTAGTACCTTACAAACGATGGATGGAATACCATCGGTGGCAAGAACAACACACCCCGCATTTACCTCCCAATCCCCATTTGAGCGAGATGTCCCAGTTACAACACGAATTGCAGTCCTTGATGGATCGCCAAGATTTGTCCGAAACAGAAAAATCGCAAAAGTACGGTCAACTCTTGCAACGACTGCAACTCTTTCACCAGAAAGCTTTAGACGAAACAGCTCTACCCACTCTGAAAGATTTTAAGACCTTGATGAAAAGTCCAGCACCATCACCAGTACCAGTACCAGTACCAGTACCACCAGTACCCGTGACCAAGACAGAAATAGGAGAAGAAGAGGAAGGGTTTCAAACTCCACCAGAAAAAGTACGCAAGTTAACAACACCACCTACCTCCAGAATTGGATGGATTAAAAAGATGATGGCCACCCCTTCTTTCTCACAAGAGAAAAAGAAAGTGAAGACAGAAGTGAAGACAGAAGTGAAACAAGAACCGATATCCCCCGCTCAGACATCCTTCTCCTCTTCGACACCTATTGCTGGCCGCACACGCAAAGCATTACAATCCAAGAAAATACCCCAAGAGAAAAAGAGTAGCATCCTCCAAGAGTGGGTGTCTTATTAACACACCAACCAACACAAAAAATGGAAAAAGTCTTAGCCAGCATTTACTACGATCCCTCCCATCCTGCAGGTTACGCAGGAGTTCAAAAATTGTATCGTGCTGCCAAAACGCGACTGAAAAGTCTCCGTTTACCTCAAGTGCAACGATGGTTACAAGAACAAGCTACCTACACTTTACACAAACCCATTCGACGCAAGTTTGCCAGAAGTCGCACCCGAGTGGAAGGCATCGATCATCAATGGCAAGCCGATTTAGCCGACGTCTCTCATTTGGCCAGCTACAATCGTGGCTACAAATATTTGTTTTGTGTCATCGACGTCTTCTCCAAATTTGCCTGGGTCGTGCCCTTGACTTCCAAATCGAGCAGCGAGTTAGTGCGAGCCCTGCAACGGGTGTTGAAACAAAGCGGTCGTCACCCTCTTCGTATGGCAAACGGACAAAGGCACCGAATTTCTGAACCAAGCTTTCCAAAAAGAATTAAAGAAACGTGACATTCATTTTTTTACCACCGAGAATCCCGAAACCAAAGCCAGCATCGTGGAACGTTTTCAACGCACTTTGAAAGAACGCATGTGGAAATATTTTACGCATCACCACACTCTGAAGTACATCGACATCTTACCGCACCTGGTGCAAGCGTACAACCAATCTTACCATCGAAGCATCGGACGTGCCCCGCAAGACGTGACTCCCGACAACGAAGTGCTGGTGTTTGAGCGCCTGTTTGGTACGTCCCCGACGAGGGCTGTCCCCAAGAAAAGTGGAGAGTTGGCCGTAGGAGATTGGGTGCGCATTGGCAAAACCAAACGCACTTTCGACAAAGGTTACTTACCTAACTGGACGACCGAATTGTTTCGCGTCACTGGACGAGTGCATGGCCGTCATCCTGCCGTCTATAAATTGGAAGACATGAACGGAGAAGTGCTCAAAGGAACGTTCTATTTGCCCGAGTTACAACGTGTCACCAAAAAAGAAGACGACGTGTACGACATCGAAAGCATTCTCGAACGCAGAACCCGTAAAGTGGGCAAACGACGTGTCAAAGAAGTCAAAGTACGTTGGAAAGGATATCCACCCAGTTTCGATTCTTGGATCGACGCTTCGCAAGTCATCGACTATAAAAAGAAGTGACCATCATGCCCTTTCACACAGCAGACGCAGCTACGTCGACCACTCCTCCTTCACCTAGTTCTTCTGTGCAAGATTTACAAAAACAACCCTTGTGGGTGTGGTGTGGAGAACGTGTGCCTAAAACGCAAATCGTCTTTTTCTGCCAAATCTTCGTGGTGTATTGTGTCATCGGGGCAGCCATTGCCAATTTGAGTTTGCAACAAGGAGACAAACAATTGTGGACCATTTTATTGAGCAGTTGCATCGGTTACCTGCTTCCTAATCCCTCCCTGAAATTCACCTCGAACGGGAACCCCGGGAACCTTGTGTCCAGTGCCAGTGCCAGTCACCACTTCAATCACAACCAGAACCCCATTTTGGGCGGAGACACGCCTCTGACGTCCACTAACCCCTCGGACAGCCACAGAACTCTGGAATTATGAGTCACCAAAACCAATTTTACTTAACCTTACCCAGTGACAGTTCCATGGAGGTGTTTCCCAAGAACACGTTGTGCTGTTACACGGCCAAATTACCTCAAGCCATCCAGTTAGATCACGAAGCCCATTGGGAAGTGGCTTTAGTAGAAATGATTCACCCGACCCAAGTCCTCAATGTCCTTCCCAATCAAAATTTTTTTGATGTGGAAGTTCATGACGAGCAAATGCAACAGTGGATGGATAGCAATGTCAAATATGACAAGAAAACCCGTACACAAAAGTACACCACCTATCACTTGTTCATTCCCCCAGGCTATTATTTTAGTGGTCAACATTTGGTCAGCACCATAACCTCCAGGTTTAATGTCGTGTTTCTGAAAGCTTTGGAGCATGTCAACAAAAATGTCACCATGGAGTACCACAAAGCAGCTCGTCGCTTCTTGATGAAATTTGAACGGAGTAAAATCCTGTCCATTTTATTTTGTCCTGAATTGTATGACATGTTGGGCGGAGACATGGACATGAGAAAGACCATGATCAAGAAAAACGAATTACCCATCGTTTACGACAACGAGTCTTTTAGCAAGTTATTTCGTGCGCCGGTAGAACTGAACCAAGGACTGAATTTGATGTTCGTGTATTCCGATGTGGTGGAGTACAACGTGGTGGGACACACCTCCGTACCGTTACTGCGTGTCATTCCTTTCAAAGTGGATTCTGCCACGAACAATGACGAGGAAGGTGGAAACACTTACCACGTCCACCGCGAATTTGTCCATCCTCACTATTTGCCTGTCAGTAAGTCGTATTTGGACACGGTCAACATTGCTATAAAAGGAGATCTGGGACAAAATATTCCATTCACCAAAGGAAAAGTCACGGTGAAACTCCATTTTCGAAAACGGTTCTCTCACGACTCTTAAGTCATGTATCCAGTGTACCGAGGGGTTGCTCGACAGCGAGGACACGGCTTAGGAGACATGTTAAAATCGGCCTTTCGTTCGGTGGCCCCGGTGTTGAAACCGATGGTGACACGCGGATTGCACGCCTTGAAAGATGCGGCACTGACGCAAGGCAAAGAATTTCTCCAAAATGTCATCATCGACAAACAAAACCCTAAAGAAGCCTTCATGAGGGCAGGCAAAAATGTCTTGCTGCAAACGGGAAAAGACATTTTAGGCCAACGAGAAACACCTATAAATGCCCTGCACGCTACCGAGTCAGGCATTCAGCAAGGACAAGGCAGAAAGAGACGACGAAGAAAACACCCTTTCACCAGACTTCAAGCGAGAAAGGCCAAGAAAAGAAGAACCGTTCGAGACTTAGACGTTTTCGATTATTGAGAAAAGAGACAAAAAAAAATGATGCACCGAGAATCTTGCGCTTGTTCCAAGACGGAACTGGATCTGTTTGCCATGCCCCCCACGATGATGACGATGCAAGAATCCCAGTGGGTGGAATTTCACCCCGTCTCCTCACTGACCGATTCCGCTCCCATCGAGTTTGAAATCAAAGGACAGCCCGAAGATTACATCGATCTGAATAGCAGTTACTTGTACCTGAAAGTCAAAATTCTAGATAAGACTGGAGGTGCTATAGACGATGAAGCAGTAGCTCCCGTCAACAATTTCATGCATTCCTTGTTCAGTGGAGTGGACTTGTACTTGAATAACAAACTGGTCAGTAGCAGCATGGATACTTACCGTTATCGTGCCTACCTGGAAAATCTCTTGACGTACGGAATAGATGCCAAGAACACTCATCTCAATGCCTGTGTGGTATGGGAAGCTGACGAACCTACCAAGTTTGAAATATTGGAAACTGATGAAAAGAAAGACAACAATGATGGATTTGTAGAACGAAGAAAGAGAATCACGGGAGCCGACACAAGTTTAGAACTGATGGATCGTTTGCATTTGGACATGTGGTTGCAAGAAAAGTATTTGCTGAACGGGGTGGATGTCCGCCTGAGACTGAATCGTAGCAGTGCCGCTTTCCATTTGATGGCTGATAGTGACGGTTACAAAACCAAAATCCTAGAAGCCAGACTCTACGTACGCCGTGTGGAAGTGTTACCTAAAGTGGGAAACGACATCAGTCAGACGTTGAGCAGAACGACCGCCAAGTATCCCATACGACGCGTGGAAGTGAAAACCTTCACCATTCCCAAGGGACAGCGATCCATGATCGAAGATCATCTGTTCCAAGGACAGTTACCCAAACGTTTGATCGTTGGTATCGTCGAGAATACAGCCTTCAACGGAGCTGCCGAAAAAAATCCTTTCTACTTTCAACACTTTGGCGTGTCCAAAATCGAAGTCAGTCGCGATGGCAAGACCTTGTGTACCCGACCTTTCGAACCTGACTTTACCAAGAAGAATTACTTGAGATCGTACTTGTCCCTGTACGAAGGCACCGGACAGTTAGGAACCAATACCAGTCACGGTATTACGTACGAGGATTATGCAGGAGGCTACGCTTTGTGGGCTTTCGATTTCACTCCAGACCAAGGCAGCGACGAGGGACATTTCCATCCTATAAAATCCGGCCAGATTCGTGTGGAAATTCAGTTTAAAGACCGAGACCCTGATTGATGAAACGGTGAACGTCATCCTGTATGCAGAATTCGATAATACCATAGAAATCAACAGTTTGAGAGAAGTCATCCTAGATTACTAGAAACCATGGAAGACTGTTATCCCTCTTTACCTAGTGGAGAAACGTTTAGTGTTGGATTATTGTTAAAAAATGTTAGAGTTCTTGTTGTTTAGTGTTAAGTGATTTTTGAATAAAAAAATGTTGTGTTTTGAAAAAAATTGTTTGATGTTATATTGTTGGATTATTGTTAAAAATGTTAGAGTTGTTGTTTAGTGTTAAGTGATTTTTGAGTAAAAAATGTTGTGTTTTGAAAAAAATGCCTTTGTCTTTTGTTTAGCTATAAGAATGTTGGATTGATGCTCTTTCATTTCTTACTATCCCTCTCATGACACTCACTAAACGTTGCGACTCAAAAACCGTATGGGGGATGTTTTCCTTCACGTCCGCGCTTTGACTTTAAGAACCGGGTTGTTTCCAGTCTAACCATCCATTGTCGACTCATCCTCCTAAGAAGATGTGCTCCAAACTAGCTAAACTCAACGAAGCCTACGTAAATTTGCATAGGGTCAGACACAGTCTGATACCGAAGCCAGAAGAAATAGAGAATGTGAGAATGTTAAAAATCACTGAAGACCTGATAGAAGAGCTCTTCAGAGAAGAAATGAACAGGGAAAAAGAAGAATGGACAGAGAAGTACAGACTTCAGAGACAGCAGCAACAACAACAACAACAAGAGCAGCAGCAGCAGCAACCTGAACCTGACAGAGGCTTTGTCGATTGCCGTATCGACACCAAAGAGTTCTTCTTTTCTTTCCGAAGAAGCAGACCTATCGCCAGAAAGTCTATCCTCAGAGGACATCGCATTCTTAGAAACTAAAAAAAGAATGCCATAGCAAACAAAAAAAAAACAGCCCTTTTCAGGGCTACCCCAATACTCTAGAAAAGAAATAACGATCGATTTGCCAATGTGTGTAGGTAGAATAGTGTGAAAATAAACACTAACTCTTTTTTAAAAAATGTGAGGGTATGTGTTTGTGTGTTAGTAAGTGCTTAAGTAAGTTGGTATGAATAGTAGATTAAAATCATGTTTTTTTTGGTGTTTGAGGTGTATATTTGGAGTTAGATTGGATTGCTTTGCGTATGTGGATAGTCTAATGAAGTGATTTATAAAAAAATTTAAAATAGTGATGGGTAGCATAAAAAAGTGAGTGAGTGTTTCTTTTAGGTCCGCGCGTTGTTGTTTTTGGTCATGATGTAGGTAACATCAATTTTATGTTTTTTAGGGGGATGTTTTCCTTCACGTCCGCGCCTTGTTGATTGATCAACACCAAAAATGAACACGAGACTGTCTAAACTGTTGGAACTTCATGTGCATCTGGAATATGCCAGGCGCCTGTTGAATGAACTGGCCGCGGAAGCCATTGTGGAGGAGGGAAGGATAAGAGAGGAGGAGGAAAGAAGAAAAAAAGAAGAGGAGGAGAGAAGATATAAAGAAGAAGAAGAGGAAAGAAGATACAAAGAGGAGGAGAGAAGAAAAAAAGAAGAGGAGGAGGAGGAGAAGGAAAAGAAGAGAAGAAGAATAAATTTCAGAATCCCAGAGAGCGAAAATTGGGATTCTGAAGCGACATATCCTGCCTCTGCTCTCTCCCCCAAAAAAGTAAAAAGTAACTGGGGGATAAGATGTGTATGTGGCGCCAGGCCTGGAAGGTGCCACCATTAACCAGGTGTCCATGAAGTTCCAAAAGAACAGCCCTTTTCAGGGCTACCCAATACTCTAGAAAAGAAATAACGATCGATTTGCCAATGTGTAGGTAGAGTAGTGTGAATATAAACACTAACTCTTTTCTAAGATAGTGTGAGGGTATGTGTTTGTGTGTTGGTGCTTGTAAGAACTCAGGTATGTTTGTGTGAATAGTAGATTATGGGTTTCTTTATTGTTTCTTAGCGTATGTGGAGAGTATAGTTTGGGTTTTGTAAGCGCTCACGTACGATTGTGAGGATAGTAGATTATGGATTTTGTTTATTGTTTCTTAGCGTATGTGTTTGTGTGTTTGTGTTTGTGTGTTTGTGTTTGTACCCGCTCACGTAAGATTGTGTGGATAGTAGATTATGGATTTGTTTATTGTTTCTTAGCGTATGTGTTTGTGTGTTTGTGTTTGTGTGTTTGTGTTTGTACCCGCTCACGTACGATTGTGTGGATAGTAGATTATGGATTTTGTTTATTGTTTCTTAGCGTATGTGGAGAGTATAGTTTGGGTTTTGTAACCGCTCACGTACGATTGTGAGGATAGTAGATTATGGATTTTGTTTATTGTTTCTTAGCGTATGTGTTTGTGTGTTTGTGTTTGTGTGTTTGTGTTTGTACCCGCTCACGTACGATTGTGTGGATAGTAGATTATGGATTTGTTTATTGTTTCTTAGCGTATGTGGAGAGTATAGTTTGGGTTTTATTATATGAAATGAAAAAGTAGGGGATGTTTTCCTTCACGTCCGCGCGTTGTTTGGTCATGATCTAGGTAAGATCAATTTTACGTTTTAGGGGGATGTTTTCCTTCACGTACGCGCTTTAAGTATAAGAACCCACAGTATTCGTCGTTCAAACCATTCTGCAAAGAATAAAAAAAGAAGATGGCTTCTAACCAAATGGACAAAATACAAACATTACAAGACGTTTTAGACAACTTAGGAATGATGGAGCAGATGTTGATAAGACTGGTTGAAGACCATTATTCCTATAGTCCCCATCGTGTAAAGATGGAAATTAATAACTTAAAAAAGGTAAAGGACAAGATTAGTGGTGTCATGAAAGAGATAAAGGAGGAGAAGGAGGATGAAGAGGAAAGAATAAGAATAAGCAAATGGAACGAAAAGATTGAAAAAGAAGAAGAAAATGAGAAGAGGAAGAAAGAAGAGGAGGAAGAGAAGAAGAAAGAAGAGCAGGAGAAAAAGAAAGAGAAGAAGAGAAAGAGTGTTGGAGATAAAATAAGAACTTGGTGGAGAAAAAGAAGAAATTAGAAGCAGAAGAAGAAGAAGAAAACCCAAAGGCCCTTTTCAGGGCCAGCCATATTTCTCGAAAAGAGATAGCCTTTCCATTGCCTACCCCTTTTTTTAAATTTAAATTTAAATTTAAATTTAAAAAAAAAATCCCAAAAGCCCAAACTCTATTCCCCATGTTAATTTCCCCTTGTCGCTAGACAGACCCACCCTGTTTAAATTCCTTTGACGCTATACAGTCCCCTATTCCCATGTTAATTTCCCCTTGTCGCTAGACAGACCCACACTATAGTTCCATGTTAAATTCCCCTTGTCGCTAGAGTGACCCACGATTTATTCCCATGTTAATTTCCCTTGTCGCTAATCTGACCCACGATTTTTCTCCATGTTAAATTTCCCTTGTCGCTAATCTGTCCCAGGGGTGTCTGTAATGCTAATTCCCATTGTCGCTAATGTATCCCCCTTTACTACTTTTGTTGTTTTCCACATTTTATATTATAATTGTAGTACCAGACTTTCTAATTATAACTAATATATATATATATATATATATATATATATATATATATATATATATATATATATATATATATATATATATATATATATATATATATATATATATATATATATATATATATAAAATCCATTAGGTAATAGTTTTCGTATAGGTCAAGTAGAGGACTAGATAATCTTGTTTATCTAGAAAGGATTTATTCGTGCTGTAACATCGGAGCAGAATCAATTGTGTTATTTCGGATTTATTTCGCAATACCTTACGTTAATTTTACATTTTTCACTTTGTATTGTCGGGAAATAAATTATTTGTTGAATTTTGCAAAGATTTTTGCTTCTCACTCTTTTCTATTACTTCTTTACCTCTGCATTATATGCCATCTTGACGTATCAGTCCCTAACCCTCCACCTTTATCTGCTACTAAGAGAAACCTCCGTATGATAAATAGAACCAAACTAATGCACGACATCCAAACTAACCTAACAACTTGCTTACCTGCTACCGCAGAACAACTCGATAACTGCCTGCATTCATTGCTTGACAAACATGCACCAGCTACCAAGTGCAGAGTATCAATTCAAAAGTGTTCTCCATGGTATAGCAGTGTTAGGGACCAGCTTCGCACTGCTAAAAGAGACTACCATAAAGCTGAGAGGCTTTGGCTTTCCACCAGACTCGCTATCAATAAGCAAATCTATGAAGCCACTAAGAAGAATGTCACAAATATAGTCGATGCAGCGAAATCAGCCCACTACACTACTAAGATCATGGAAAGTTCCAGCTTCAAAGAGCTCTTCGAGATTACTAACAAGCTAATGTCAATGAACAAATCTACACCACTTCCAACTACCATCTCTCCAGTCGAACTTCCGGACATGTTTGCAAATTACTTCCGTGACAAAGTACAAACCATTAGAGATAAGCTTGACACCACAATTTCAATTGACTAGTCGTCACCATACAGTTGGGATACAGAATTTGAGTGGCAACCATTAGCAGCATTTGAACCTGTCTCTATGGATTTCGTACGTACAATCCTGATGAAGAGTGCACCAAAGTCATGTGAACTTGATCCAATTTCAACATCACTGCTGCTTGAGTGCTTAGATCCAGTATTGCCTTCATTAACTGATGTTATTAATACCTCTCTCTCATTCGGGGAATTCCCATCATTTTTCAAAACTGCCATTGTAAAGCCTCTGCTGAAGAAACCAACACTAGACCATAATGATTTAAAGAACTACCGCCCAGTTTCTAATCTCCCATTCATATAAAAAAAATCTTAGAAAAGGTTGTTATATCCCAGCTTGTATCTCATCTAAATTCAAACAGTCTTTTTAGCGATGTACAATCTGCATATCGCCCTTGCCACAGTACTGAAACTACTCTTCTAAAAGTAGTTAATGACATTCTCTCTGCGTTGGATAGCAGAAAGATTACAGTCCTCACCCTCCTTGATTTATCTGCAGCATTGGACACAATAGACCATGATATATTACTTCACCGTCTCCAGCATGTATTTGGCATTCATGATACAGCCTTACTGTGGTTCAAGTCCTACTTGGTCCACAGGACACAAATTGTGTCTGCAAATGGAATACACTCCAGCACAGTTGATCTATGTTGTGGTGTTCCGCAGGTGTCTGGTCTTGGACCTGTTCTCTTCATTCTAGTGTCATAGATCATCATCCAGTGTCTCACCAATTGTACGCTGATGACACCCAAATATACAAATCTAGCCACCCAACTGAAGTTGATGCTACCATCCAAGGTGTAGAGAGGTGCATTTCTGATGTGAAATCATGGATGACATGTAACAAGCTGCAGATGAATGATGATAAAACTGAGGCCATTCTGATCACAACACAAAGCCTTTCTCATTCACATCCTTTACCTCAAGCAATAAATATCAGCAACACCAACATTAAATTCACACAATCAGTACGAAACCTCGGTGTTACTCTGGACAGTACTCTCACATTGCACCATCATGTCATGAACATATGCAAGGCTGCATATCTTGAGCTGAGACACATCAGCTCCATTCGCAAATATCTTTCAGTTGATGCCACTAAAACACCTGTGTGTTCATTAGTACTTTCAAGACTAGACTATTGTAACTCAATTTTGTCTGGTTCATCTCAATATCTGCTCCAGAAACTTCAAAAAGTTCAAAACACCGCCACTCGGATCATACTTAGAGTACCACGATCAGAGCACACCTTCCCGCTGCTCTGTACCCTACACTGGCTATCCATTCGATCCAGAATCAAACACAAAATTTGTTCTCTGTGCTACGTTTCACTGTCGGACTCTAGTCGAACATACCTATCCGACCTCACCCACGTGTACACACCAGCAAGATACTTACGCTCCTCTTCTGACAATCGTATATTCATTATTCCCACTATGAAAACAAAGTCATATGGACAGCGTTCTTTTGCATACCAGGGCCCTGCAACGTGGAATGAATTGCCCACTGAACTTAGACACAAAGATACAGTGATCACATTCAAGAGGGCTCTCAAAACTCACTTATTTCGACTGCAAGAACAAACTTAAAGACCTAATAATGTTTCCTACCTTAAATATTCTCAGCGTGTTTTTTTTAATGTTTTCTAATTTCATGGTGATTGTTTTTGTAATCATATCATTATGTTTTTTTATCTTATAGGTGTTGTCTAATGTTGTAAATCGCTTAGAGCTTCTAAAGATCAGGCGCTATACAAAGTCCTCATTATTATTATTATTATTATAGGGGGTTTCACGGTTGCAACGGAGTTACTGATCGTAGCGCCTAAAATTACCTCCATTAGCTCCAATGCGCATGCCCACAAAAAAAGTCCAGTTCCGGATAGTTCACCGTTCTACACTTGGTTAGCGAAGCATAAAGTCAACAAAGTAAGGTATCTTAGCTGTACTACATACAGATCATTATGGTTAAACCAATAATTCAATTATATCTGTCAGACATCTTTTGTTCATACTAGGAGAATAATTATAGACATTAAATCAGATAATTAGATTCAGTGTCCATACTTACATTATATCAGATAATTACATAATATTTACTTTCCATACTTAAATGATATAAAATAATTAAATTAAATACACTGTCCATACCTGATGATATAGATTCATTATCCATAATTTCAGATACATTTGTTGGAGCATTTCACTCTGCTCTCCGATTTTAAACATTTATTGCACATTTTTGGTTATATAACTTTAACGAAAACAATCTCAACAATTTGCATTTTTCTTATGTTGATATATCCTTCTTTCTCAGTTACTTCCGCAAGGCTAATAGTTCGTTTATAACACGAGTTAAGAAAGTTAAAACAAAAGTTCGATAAGAAAATTATAACACGAATCTGATACGTCAGCTGATTTGTAATGCTGAATATTTTAAACCAGAAAAGCTTTTAAAATTAAAAAGGAACACAGTATTTTAATGTGTTCAGAGGAACTTAACAAAGCAATAATTACATTAGCTATCATAACGATAAATGAGTGTAATTAATGCAGACGGAATATTTATTCATATTTGGGTGTAAATATCGTACAATATTCAGATTAATTAACATACCTAATGACATGATTTTTGTTTCGTTTTCTTTTTGACTTTTTAAACATCAAGTATCGGACGGTACATGCAGTAACTTTCAGCATGATTTTTCTTTGCTTATGCTGACACGCAATAACTCTCAAATTTGCTGGGGTCTTTATACAACATTTCTGATTGCCACCAGCAAATCCATCTAGAACAGCCTTCTTAAAATTAGTTTAATTCTATTTAACTTTCCTTGCATCAAATATGTAAGTTTTAAAGATCCAATTATTTCACAGATTCCGTCATATTACTTTGGTTCGCCTTTTAAATCAATATTGATCCAAGTGACCGGATGTAAAATTGCAAACAGTATGATTTAAAAAAGAGACTGCCTGTAAGAACATACTTTAAAAGTCAATAATAAATGGATACTCACAAATATTCATATTTGTTGTCTTTATCTATCAGTCACTCTTTCTAACTTAGCATCATTTTTTACTCTTTTTAACCAGAAGTATGTTCATGTGATATACGTATGCGAACACACATTCATTTGAGGATATACATACCCATACACCAGGTGAAAGGAGACAGACATACATACAGACAGACAGGCAGATAGGTGAGAACCACAAATGTCCTATACATGCATAGTGTGTCTAACATCGATATTTCTCCAAATTGTATACTCTAAAATTTCCAACCGTTCAAGGAAATAAAATTAAAATAATCATCAAGGAGACTCGTACGTGCGCCTGTCTGTTCAAGCCTGGTTGACATTTGTGCATTTTGAAAAAAATCAAGTTATTTCATGAAATATATAATGAACATTAATAGAAAAGCAACAGTCTAAATCAATAATAAAAGAACCTTAAGAAGTTAGAATTTTTTTCTCGTTGTCGTTCAACCTCCATTCGCTGCTATGATTGAAGCTGTACAAAATAAACATATTTTCATTATTCTTCAAGCGAGATAAATAGCAAGAACTTTTTACGCAGCGATACACTTTCGCACAATCAAATAATACAAACTAGAGCATAAGGTAGTAATGGAACGATAATAAAGTTCTGAAATGGGCAGATAATATTTATTTGAAAGCTGGGAGCAGCGCAAGTTAGTGAAAAAAATAAAAGATGTAAAAATAATTGATCAAATATTGATAGAATTTCTTTTTAAGATAGTGAGATATCGATCCTGCTTGCATAATGTGAGCGGTCTGTCACATTTTCTTGATCTACGTCTGTCATCTTAATTGATTGAACTATTCGGAAGTGAGTTGCACCGATATGCCCTCTGGTGTTTTCAAGGGGAGATACTAACCCTGAAACCCCCGATAAAGTCTTAATAGAAAATTGTACGGTTGTCCTTGGAATACGAATTTCTCTAGAATATTTCAGAAAACTTAGCTTTTGATATTTAAATAAACTTTGTTTATCAATTTTCTATGTCCCATGTATTATTTCACAAAATTTTAGTCAAACCAACAAGTTTTTACAGTGTCATCTAAAGTGGAGAACTTTATTTCAAATCATACCCAAGAACGGTTGGACTCCTTGAAAAGGGATGAAGTGGTCCAGTTTGCCAGAAAATATGATCTTTCTAGGCGAAGGCTTCTTTAATGAAGTAAGAAATGAAAAATATTTTGGTTAAATCTTTGGTTGATAAGAATGTTTTGGATAAAAATGCTTTGGATTCTATTAGTAAGTCGCCAAATGCAAAACGAAAAAGAGGAGAGAAAATAAAGATGCAGGGAGAAAGAGAAAAGCAGAGAGAACGAGAAAAGGAAGAAAGTGAATTTCGATTTAGCTTAAAAGAATTAGAGCTGGCAAGTGAAAAGCACATCCGCATTTTACACAAGAATTCAAGGTTTGATATTACTAAAAATTGCGTCCATAGTGATGTTAAGATGTATCTGGATGAGCACAAGGTCGAAACTTTGGAAAATGTTGCACGCACAGCTTACGAGTATTTCTTAGCGCATAAAGTTTCTTTTGTCAGTAAATCTTCCACTCAGTAGTATTTTGGTAAAAAAAAAAAAAAAAACTATTTCAGTCTAACAAGAGCACTTCCAAATTTCAGTCTGGCACAATATTTTGAAATCAAGTTTCTGATAAGACTGATCAGAAGTCCTTATCTCTTCATACGTATACATATTGCAAGAAGAAAGGGCACGTTATTTCTGACTGCTACAAATTTAAACAACAGAATCCTACTCCAAATGTTCTTATTTCTAAGAGGTCAAAGTCGCGGTCATGTATTGAAAGCAATACATTTGTTGGGTCAAACAATCCGCAGTCTGATTTTATTATGGAGAATTATGAACCATTCATGAAGAAGGGTTCTGTATCATTCAAGGGTGATTCTGCCAATCCTAAGGGACACAGGAGCATATCAGGGTCTTTTATTATAAGGTACTTTGCATTTATCTGAGAAGTCTTCTTCTAAAGAGAACGTTCTTATTCAGGAAGTAGAGTGAGGTTTTGTTAATGTTCCTCTCCAATGAGTAAATTTATCATTAAACTTAGTATCAGGACCCGTTACGGTCTGAACAGTGACATCTTCACCCAATGAGGGTGTTCATTTGTTACTAAGAAAACCAAATAGCTGTAGATAAGGTTATGGTTGATCCAGATGTAGCTGACAAACCTTGTTTGGATCAGAAACTTGATCCTATTGAAAAAGAAATCTCTAATTTATACATAGCTTGTGCAGTTATTACAGCTATATCAGAGAAAGCGTTTGATTGTGATGTTGATCAGAAAACTATCCCTTTAACTGACACATGTATTGGTTAGGCTTCTGATGAGATCACTTATGCTCCTCGTTTTCAGCAATCAAAAGATATTGAACACAGTGATCCTCTTTTAACTACCCATCCTGTTTATTTTAATCAGGGTGACTAGCGAAACTGATGCCACAGAAGTACATGTTTGTTATTTTGTTAAAAATGAGGTCGTTATCATAAAATGGAGACCACTTAGCAGAATAATTGTAGACTGTGTCGGTCCCTTACCTACGACTAAGTCAGGCAACCAATACTTGTTGACCATAATGTCAGCGTCTACAAGATTCCCAGAGGCAATTCCTCGGAAGAATATTAAAACTAATACAATAGTAAAAGCTTTGATAAAGTCTTTTACACACCTTGGACCGCCCAAACCTGTCCAATCTGTTTAAGTGTCAAATTTTATGTCTGGAAATTTTCAACAAGTTATGCATGAATTTGGCATTCAGCAATTCAAGTCTTCTGCATATCACCCTGAAAGCCAAGGGGCTTTAGAAATATTCCATCAAACTTTGAAAAATATGATTCGGTCATATTAATTTGATACTGGAAAAGATTGGGACTAAAGTGTTCATTACTGTTGTTTGCTGTTAGGAATCAGTTAAATTATCTACAGGATTTAGACCCTTTCAACTTGTTTTTGGACATACTGTCTGTGGACCACTGAAGTTGTAAAAAGAGAAATGTCCAGCAAACGAAGATACAGAAATTAATCTTCTCGACTATGATTCTAATTTTAAATACAAATTTTCAAAGACTTGTGAGGTTACAAGAACTAATCTGCAATATACTCAGTCAAAAATGAAATTAAGATATGCTTAAAATACAAAGGAAAGGAAAGAAAGTAAGTGATTTAAATTATATCATTAATATTCCTGGGATGGGAGGCGAGAACAAAAACAACTTTGCCAGATAAAAATGTTAAAGTAGCAGGTTGATAGTGATAGCCATGTTATTCATTCAGTCAATTTAGTTGTACCTGTCGCACACATTGATGATTTAAGCGATGATATGCAATCGGACTGTAGTGACTTTGGTGTAACCTATCTTCGGAATTCAATAATTATGAATCAGCTGGACCAGAACCTTTCACATCTGCAGCAACAAGAAAGGAATAAACAAAAAACAGCTATTCTTTTAAATATGAGCACTTGTTTCCAGATTTTTCTACACAAATAAAGTCTACCATGACGTTGAAATTATAGATTCCACACATGTGAAACAGCATCCATACAGAATAAACCCTCTCAAACAGGAGTGTTTGAAAAATATCAGTATTTGCGGGAGCATGATTTCTTTGGTCCAAAAGTGACTGGAATTAACAATGTATTCTTGTACTGAAACCAGATAATACTTTCTGCACGTGTACAGACTATAGAAAGGTGAACAGTGTGACCAAGAACGTTTCATTTCCGTTGCCAAGAAAAGATGACTGCATAATTGGAAATCCAAAATATGTCCCCAAGTTTGACCATATGAAAGAATTCTGGTAAATTCCGCTGACGCAAAGGGCAGAGGAAATTTGGGCATTCGTAACTCCAGATTGACTTTATAAATATTTAGTGATGACGTATGGAACGAAAGGTTCGCCTTGTAATTGTCAACGTTTAATGAACACGATTACATCCGGTCTAGATGATTGTGATGCTTACAATTACAACTGGAAATTTCACTTTGAGACAATTCGGAAATTCTTTGACAGACTCACTGATGCAAATGTGACAATTAGCTTATCCAAACTTGAGTTTTGCCGTGCTTGTGTTCCATTTCTAGGATATATCGAGGGACATGGACAAGTTAAACATATAGATGCTGAGGTCAAGGCTATCTATGAATTCCCTGTACCTATCAGTAGAAAGCAAATGATGGGATTTTTGGGTATGGCTGGATATATTCGTACATTTTGCTCTAATGTTTCCATAATTACCGAATCCCTGAAAAATGTATTGAGTAAGAAAACGAAGTATCTTTGGTCTGAGAAATGTCAGGAGGCTTTGATAAGTTAAAGGCCATATTCAAGAATGCGCCAGTTCTTTAACTCCATATTTCAGACACTCATTCAAAATATCCGTTGATGCAAGTGATGTTGGTCTTGAAGCAAAATTGATTGAAGAAGACAAAAGTGGTGAAGATCATTCAGTGTGCTATTTTTTTTTAAAGAAATTAAACAAGCACCAGAAAAATTATTCTACAATCGAGAAGGAATGTTTGACTTTGATACTGCTTTGCAAAATGCTGGAGCGTATATTAGTTCAGCTCCTTCTCCTATTATTGTATTCAGTGATCACAACTCCGTTTCATTCAATGGCAAGATGAAAAACAAAAATCAGAGATTAATTATATGGAGCTTGATGTTGCAGGAATACAATAATGACTTCAGGCACGTCAAGCTAAAGAACAATTTAATAGCAGACGCACTTTCATGTGTATGGAAATGTTATATTGTTTCATGTATACTTTGTGTCATTCATAAGATTTCATCTTACGTAACTTTTTATCACATGTCATTCTGACTACAATTTGAAGGAAAAAACGCTTTCTTGCATAAATCTTTCTTTTGTTTTGTGCAGAAAGATATTATGTTCATATTAGTTGCATTGTTTGTTAGTTTTTTAATCATTATATACTATGGATAATTATATTTTGGACTTGACATTGTCTATAATCAAGTTCATTTTCCTCATGACCTGAATCATTGATTTGCTTTTGTAAACACCATGTTTATCTCAATCTGTGTCCAAAACATTGGAAATTCCACATGAGATGCTGAGTCTATCTGCTGTTTACCACGTTCATATTACAATTTTAGTAACAGACCTTCTAAATATAACTAAGGTTTTATCTTGTAAACATTTAGAACCTTCCAGAATGAAATTTCCATTAAGAAATAGTTTTCATTTAGAAAATGCAAATTGTGAACTGAAGTCAATTAGTGGACTAGAAAATCTTGTTTATCTGGAAAGTATTTATTTGTGCTGTAAGATCTGAGAAGAATCAATTGTATTATTGTTGGGTCTAGTATTTCATTTGGGCTAGAATTTATTTATTCAAATGATTTAATTCAAGTAATTATTCTCAAGAAATGCAAAGTACTCAACAAAAAAAACATTCTTGGAAATAAAGACTTGACTTTATAGTGAAATTTCAAGTAAGGATATATTCTTGGATTGTATTATTGTGATCCAACAAATGACTGTTGTCACATCACCACGACACGGGTCACCATAAGCATATCAATACTTCCTGCGCTGGATTTATTTTGGAATAACGCTAAAGTTTATTCAGAACTTATCCGAAGGACTTATGTTAACTTTGAGTGATCAGGTAAAATTTACACTTCGATGAATACCAAACCATGATCATTTAATACTTATAACTCATATTTTCCTTCTTTATCAAATAAGCGAATTCCATCAACAAATATGATTTTTAATCACCATCCAGTTTTCAGCCATTAACATCTTCACATGGCGCCATACCGCTCCGGTGGTCTAGTGGTTAGAGCGTCCGCCTCGGATGCCGGAGGTTGTGGGTTCGATCCCCGGCCGAGTCATACCAAAGACTTTCAAAAATGGTGCTAACAGCTGCCTCGCTGGCGCTCAGCATTAAGAGGTTAGTGTTAGGACTGGTCGGCCTGGTGTCAGGATAATGTAACTGGGTGGGACATCATGCTACATGTCTGCGGCATGATGCCCCAGTGCTAGACATCACTATAAACTGCCACACTGCAGATATCGTAGCGATATGACTGAAAGATTGTTAAAGCTACGTTAAAAATCCAAATCACACACACACACACACACACACACACATGGCGCCATAATCTCTAACCACATCTTCGCTAGCCAAGGGTCGTCGATGCACTTTTTTCATCGTTAATGTGGAATAAAGTCCATCAACGACTCTTTGATAGATAAGATGACCTAGCATGTACAGAATCACGACACAAAAGTTGATGTGAAACTATGTGGATCAACGACTCTTTTTTTGCTAACATGACCCAACCCAGGTGTGTCCAACCCACGATTCAGTCCTTCACATTTTGCGGCCTACGGCCATGTATGCAGTCTTTTTGAAAAATATGCATTTTAATATTAGTATGCATAATTAGTGATAAGGAACTGTTCTGGCTCATGCGGCCCGCGACCTTAATCATGTCATCGATTTTGGACCTCAGCCAAAAACGTTTGCATGCCCCAGCCTGCACAGAATCACAACACAAGAGCTGATGTATAATGTATTAATGTATAGTCGATTGTAAAGCATGTTTTATTCTTTGTTTGTCATCAGAGGTGACTGTTGGAGAGCAGAACGGATCGTGCCATTGCACTGTTTGAACGTCTAATCAGACACTTTATCCGGGGTTGCACGTATTGATCCGAAGCAACAGGGAGGAGGGGTGGTTATGTTGTTATTATCATGGAGATGACACAGAAAAAAGCATGACTTAAATTATACTGGAAATCGACTGAGACCCAGATGAAGTTAGTTAATTAGTTCGTCCTCTTCGTTCCGTCTGGGACATAAGTCCGCAACTATCTTCGGACATCTATGTCGGTCTTGAGCAATGGATTGTGACTCGCCCAATGAAAGTTCCCATCTCTTCCAGCTCGACCATCACTGACCTTCGCCACATTATCTTTGGCCGTCCGCATTTGTGCTTACCAGCTGGTGTCTATCTAAGGGCTACCTTGGGTATCCGTTCTTTGGGCATCCTCTTTACGTGCCAGAGCCATTTGATCCTGCGCATCTTGGTCTCTAGGTAAATGTTGTTACATCCCGTCTTTTCATATGGGTTCACATTGGAGATCTTGTTTGGCCAATAGATCTTGCAGATTTTACGAAGGCAGGTATTGTGAAATGAGTTTACTCTGCTCATGAATGTCTTCACTATTCTCTAACACTTGGAGCCGTGCAACAGTAATGACTTTACATTGCTGTTGTAAAGTCTGATCTTTGTCTTAAGATTATATAGAAGTTTTTAGAATTTAATGATGTAGAATTTTTTTTTAAAGATCTGAAATACGTGACAATTTACAGCCAATCACATTGCAGGAAATGAGGTCAATTCAAAATAACTGGACTTACTGAGATATGATACCTATACACTGTGCTTTGTCCTCAGCATTCTATTGCGCATTTTACGCGCACATATCTTTTCGCGCTGCTAATAATGGAAGAATTTACATTTATTTGTGATTATGACACAAAAATGAATAATTTCCTGTTATGTCAGTCTTAACAGATAAACAAACTTTAACAAGAATCTGTTCATAAAACAACCGTTTGATAGCTAGTGTTGCCGCGAAAACCAACACAACTATGTTAAACATGACTGACGCACAGAAACTATGCATTAACCTCGCGCTGTTTTAAACTCTCTCTCTCTCTCTCTCTCTCTCTCTCTCTCCAAAATATACTGTTAGGTTTCGACACACAAGCCCAGGCCTATCGTACGAAGCCTTTGATGAAATCAATGTGCATATGCATGTAACCATGGCAGGTATGGCGGTGGCAATTGAATCTGTGTAATATGATTGCACTTTGCAAATTGTAATCGGATTAGTTAGCATCCACTTTCCTCAATTGATGTCTCCGTTTTTAGGGCACACCATTCTAATTCAACTGACAATTTTATAAAATGACTTGTAAGTATAAATACCCTTTGCAAACGTTGACAGTATGTCATTATGCAGATACCCCAATCAGGCATGAAAAGTTGTCTCCCATTAACTTGATCTCCCGCTCATAGACGGTATTTACATGTTCTGATTATTATCGATTTTGTTTCTACTTCATTTGTATGATCTGGATTTGGATTTTTTTAAGAAAATTTTTTGAAGAAAATTCAGTCATATCGCTACGATGTCTGCGGTGTGGCATTTTATAGTGATGTCTAGCACGACCAGTCCTGACACTAACCTCTTAATGCTGACTGCCAAGCCAGGCAGCTGTTAGTACCACTTTAATAAGTCTCTGGTATTACTCGGATTGGGTTCGAACCCACGACGGATGATCTAGCCCCTAGGCCATCGGAGCGGTCACGAATATTTGTTAATTGGAGAAGAATTATAAACAACATGTGAGTTTTGCCTTTGCGTTGCTTTATATGATAAAAAAATTAATGTGTGGTTGATGTTTGTTATGAACTAAGAGGCATGATTGTGGATAGGGTCATTGAGATAGAATTTTAGGAAGTTTATTTTTAAGCTCATGCATGGAAATAAAATCTCTTGTTTTAAATAGCGTATATAAAATTGTTCACATCTAGCAACGAAATTCTTTGTCTCATTTAAGGTGAATGCTAACTGTATTTAGTATTTATGTGAAACAAGATGGACCTACTTTAGCCCTGCTCCTTGATGCATCGGCAAACGTTCCAAATTTTTTTTTTAAAAATGATATGAAATGGCGTGTAAAACCAACACTTACACCAGTGAATATATACTTTCTTCAAGTTCAAACTAAATCACATAAAAATGTATTTTGGTAGTTGCTGAACAACAGATACAGTGTTTTATCTATGAAGCCCCAAAATAGTGGCACACTGCCAATTTGGCAGTTAAAGTCTGTTCTTTATAATAACCATGTGTCTGCCATAGTGTCTGCTGTACTTCATAAGCTAAAGAATGTCCTTGAGATTACATATTTTGAACTGATATTAGAAACCAAACTTTAGCTGGTGATTGTATTTATTGCATCCTTTTATCGTCATACACTATTTCATTTTTTAGTTTATTAAGTGTCAGGTGTCCTGTATCATACGTTCCAGCACACAATATTGCGGCGTTCCTCGCCCACTCCATACCAGTTCTCGTCGTTCACATTGTGTCGCCGTAATGTAGTCGTATGATTTAATATTTATAGAACTCAGCATGTGTATTTCATTTTACATTGATATACCTAACCACTTAATAGCAATAATCAATAGAGGGGTGGATGGGGTTTATGAATCATCACATAATCGCTCCACAGTGCTACGCCTTTTTATTATTTATACAGAAACTGACTCGAAGACAGTAAGTTGTCCCTGTTTGAAAACATATTCTTGAGAATTTGAGCGAACATAATATTGTAAGCACACACATTTTACACCTTCTTCCTGGAACTATATACGACAATAAATGTCACAACAGCTTATTCTTTGATATTCTAGAACTTGTGCAGTAACAAAATTCTTTAAAAAACGGGAGACATGTTTTGAACCATGAAAAAGTATCATGAGATAAACAAGACCAACAAGACAGTATAAACATGCATAGATGTCAGTGAGTGCACCAAGAGTCTCTTCTAAACAGTAATTCTGTTTTTATTCACATGGTCAAGAGAAGGCCGGAACCCCGATTAAAAAAATAAAGTGTTGGCGCGAGGGTTCAAGGCTTTTAGTGGTGCCCCTACCAAAGTGCCTGAGGGGTAATGTACGTTTGGCGTCCCTACTTTGCCACAGATTACAGATTTTATATCAGTTGCCAGCCTTTCTCCTTGTTGTTGTTGAGTTTAATTATAGTGGCGTGCGCACAATTGTGCATGTGCCACTTTTTTCTGACTGCACCGCAGCCTGCTAGTTGTTCCTGGGGAAGGGGATGGTGCCACCTCCCCCAGGCTTTTATGGATTCAAGGAACCCTGATAGTTTGGCCTCAATCTGTGGGTCCATAAAGGTCCCTACAGTTGAATGGTTGGCTGTCATTAGTGGGAAGGAGAGCTCGGGAACGGTCCTGCTTGCTGTACATCGCTGGTTTCTTGTTGCATTTGCCTAGTGTTTCTTGCGGGTTTTTTTTTGTTTTTTGGGGGGTTTTTTTCCCTCGATTTTTTTTCTTCTTTTTTTTTCTTCTTCAAAATGTTCTAAAAGGAGGGGGGATGTTCTATGCTGTTTATAGAGGTTCTATGTAGATATCATGTATGAAGAGAGATTTTCAAGGTTATTATGGTATTACTAGTCGAGGTGTTTAGGGTGTGTTTCCTACGTTATGTTATTTATAAGTTTTTATATATTACCTCTTTAAGTTATTTATTAATTGATGTTTTTAGAGACTGAATGTTATTTATACTTTATTTAGCAAGAGACCGGAGTCCTAGCCGATTACACGGTTCGTGAAGGACATCTAGGACCGGAATCCTAGCTGATTACTCGGTTCGTTAAGGACATCTAGGACATCCGATTTTGCGGTTTCCTTAATTTTTTATAGGTGCTTCGTAAGTGAATTATTTATTAATACTTTCAAAAAATTGAATGATATGTTATGGGTTTTTATGTGGTGGCTTCTAAATTTATTTAGCTAGTTACTGAGTCTTTTGGTTTTGTGGGGATAGTAATTATCTTTCTCCTTCTCCCTCATACAATAAGGTATATCAAGACTTAACCCCTTTACACTAAGGTGAGGTAAAAAGATGAAACCTTCACCAAGAGAAAAGCTTCCAACGACATCCCCTTCACGTGGCTTCCTGGAGCGATTTTCACACCAGATTCCGGTCTTCACGCTCCCTCTTGAAAGAATGTCCCCGACAATCTTCAGCGTCCACCTACCAGTTTCAACGAACAGTGTTTGTTTTGTACCCAGATAACAATGATCTCTGGAAAATGGGTCTGAATAAAGTCAATAGAATACGTCAGTTGTTCAGGATTTCTCTGCAAGCTATTATCAGTCAAACAATGTAAGTATCAGGTCTGACGAACGAGTTCCAGATGCATATCAATCTAACGACTAAAAGCACAGCAGATAATCACGTGGTAGATCGTAAAATCTGGACAAGTCAGCAACCTTCCGTTGGGCTACAGCCCTTTTAGAAGTGAATGCTCATTCTGAGCGAATCACAGTTTCATATCTTGTTGAGCTGTTTATATGAAAAAGGAATCACTGGAACAATTTGACTCATCACATTTTATAACAGAAATCAACGGTGAGCCCAGAGTTATCCCAGTCAGCCCGTAAGTCAGCCCACAAACTTGAATTGATAAGTTTGTGATCTTGGATCTGATCTAATAATGTACATAAACACTGAAATCATTGCAGACAGATCAGCCTGCAACATCAATGCTTTTATCGACCATTTTCTATACACTTACTGGTATGACATGTGGCCTTGAGTTACGGTCTGCTGAAGGGGACGTTTGACAATCTAAAAGCATATTTCCGTATAAAAACCAATTGTTTGACAAGCTGGAATAACGATATCAAATTACCTGGTTACATCGGCTGATAATTTGCTATTCATCCAATAACAAGAAGCCACTCAGATGAGACTTTGCTCATTCGAAATATTTATTTTGGTCATGTGAATCGAACATCTGTGGATTTGGCACGTGGCTGTCACATGTTGAATATCTCGTGGTTTGAATAGCATTACGGTTTAACAACGCGCGAAATGTAAGCCGTGATTAATTAAGAGTGTTCTGAACAATTTGAGTTGCAATATAAAAGTTATCCTTCTATTTCAAAATGTGTATGCCATCAACATTAAATCTTGCATTCCATCAGACGGAACTTCCTTCTGCACCAGAGAACACTAGCAACATTGGACAAATGGACGACAATGCAGAATCCATCCAGTCTTCCAGAACCATGAATAAGATAAATGTTTATTTCTGAAGAATGTATCGTCGTGACAGCTGATATTTAAGATCAGTCTTCGAATGGTGAAATCTCACTCGAGTCTGTTTGTACATGTGAACTCTTCGATAACATACAGTGAAGTTTCAAAGCAAAGAAGCAATCCATGGCACAACTTCTAATGGCATCGAACTGGACACGGTATGTGGATATGATTGATATTCTCCACAGGTTCATAAAATCTAAGTGCACATGCAACTTGCATCTTCGTCCTTTGTCCGTACAAGAAATTTTACCGCAGATCGCGACTGCACAACAATGTTAAATATGGCTACAAAAACCGTCAAATGATGTCAAAGATTATGAGATATCAGCTGGAGGTCTACCCGACATTCACAGAAGGCCATCTTATACTACGAAGGAACGTTGGATAATGGGCAGGATTGTCGCCAGATCTGAGTGTTGAGCAGGCATTGATGAGAAGTGTAACCTCGGCAGGTGGTCTTGCTTGAGGACATGGAATGACAAAAGAGCACACTTTACATAGCAGTCTGAGCCGATAACGACACTGTCGTGCACGAATTAATCAGTTCCGAATATCAAGTAAATGAACTTAATTAAGAAGGCGTGAGATATTTGCTCGGGTTTTGTGGAGTGGACAGTATATTTAGTGGAGAACGAACCCAGGGAGACCCCAGAAAGATCCACCGGCCCAAGCTACTGGCAAGCTTTCTCATGTGCCCACGTTGATCAAACCGAGATTCGAACTGACGAGAACAGAAGTTAGATGTGTGAAGGATCTGTAAAGGCGAGCGTCCTTAGAACACTTTGCCACCTCGAAACTAAGACGTGTGAGCAAGCTAAGGAAGGGGTCATAAAGACAAAAATAATATACGTTGATTTCCTTCGAGAAACGAATCCTTTTGCGAAATATGTCTCTTATAGCAATATTGAAATAGGTTTGCCAGCTGATGCTGCTGTAAATATAGAAAGAACTCAAGAAGTGGGAATACAAGTTTTGTTGGCCAGGACAGGTCAGATAGTAATAGGCTTTTCATTCAAAAGAGATCAACAGGCAATGACTCCTATTACACAGTCTAAGGATATATGTAGGCGGAGAAGCGATTATAGATTTTATTCTCAATAACGTTTCGAATACAGTGTCGTTCGAGCAAGCATATTATCTGAGGATGTTTCGGAGATATTCTCTTTAAATTTTATAACGTCCCAGTTTCTTTTTTTTAACCCTGCTTTTGACGTAAAAGCTAGTACTTGCTAATACAGTATGGATTTTTGGGGACTGGTGCGGAGAAGCAACCACATGGCACAGTTTGATACATGCGTTCTTAAGGGATGATCACTGGTGCAGCGGATACGATGGACAAAGAGCGCCCCATTTTCTTTGATCAGGTAAATATATGTTAACTCTCTCATAAGAACGCGTTCTAATCAGATCGCTATATTTGACGAACATTTGTCGGGACCATCTTCAAAATACACATCGTATCTACAACGACGTAATTAGCCCAGATGTAATCTTCTCTGAGGATATGTTTTATAGGTCCAAGACGGAACGCCTCGTTATCCAACACTGAGAATAAACAAGCTCTCATAACAGTGCCCGAAACTGGACGAAATGGCATATAAACAGTCCACATAGTAGGTAATGTTGATCTGCTGATACTACAGAGTGCCGTAGCATTTAAATTTGATGATAGAAACGTTTTCATTAAAAAGACTTCTATAACCTTCTTTGCTATCATGCCAATAGTTTCTTTAGATATGTTGTTTAGATATGATGAGAGAGAGAGAGAGGAAGGGATAACCACTGGGTTGCGGTACGACATTTCCGTTTGCTTGTAACAACAGGGAAAAGTGTTCGACTAAAGAAACTTAAACATGATGATCATTCCAAGGAACAATCTCACGTGCTTTGTCGAAAGGTAACCAAGGAGGAGGTTTAAAAACAGAACTCGAGAAGACACATTTGTACGTCGTTACGCCGGTATTACTTCAGAATTATTAGATCAGCGATTCGGAATGTTCACAGTAAAAGTGATGCCTAGTACATATTTGTACTAGTTCGCAGGTTATCAATCTATAGCTTCCTAGTATTATTTAATACGAGTGTGTGAGATACATGCTACTACAGCAGTGGATGGGAGAAGGGAAAAATCTAGTTCCACGGAAAAGGAGCTAGTATGTTTCACAAGAAAAACTATCACTTTTCAATGCACATGTAGAACCAACAAAGCAAAACTACTACATGCTAAGGGCCATCTAGAACCAACAAAGCAAACCCACTAACTGCTAAGACACATCTAGAACCAACAAAGCAAAACTCCTACCTGCTAAGGAACATCTTGAACCAACAAAGCAAAACTCCTACCTGCTAAGGAACATCTAGAACCAACAAAGCAAAACTCTTACCTGCTAGGACACATCTATAACCAACAAAGCAAAACTCCTACCTGCTAAGGAACATCTAGAACCAACAAAGCAAAACTCCTACCTGCTAGGACACATCTAGAAACAACAAAGCGAAACTTCTACCTGCCAAGGCACATCTAGAACCAACAAAGCGAAACCACTACCTGCTAAGGCACATCTAGAACCAACAAAGCAAACAAACAAAGCAAAACTTCTACCTGCTAAGGAACATCTAGCTCCAGCACCAAAAAGGCTTCCAAACATAATATGTATCTGTACGACAAATTGTGATATGAAGTTCTCTAAGTAAAGAAGACATAGGTGGGCTGATCTATCTGATCCAAAGTTAGGGAGGCGTCATTTAAACCAATGAGTCAGTTCCAAAGGAAAGTCTGAACAAAGCAAGCAATTTTTCTCAAGGATTTGTGTCATAAACATTTTTGTATGATAGAAACACTACCACCTGATGCCGAATCTCAACAATTTAATATGTTTTAATGTACCATCTGCCCAAGGCTGTAAAGAAAATGGTAAATTACTTCACTATTCATTGAAATCTGTGTTACTCCTGTTTTTAATGTCTCAAATTGTTATAGATGATGGTAAATTAAGAAAGAAGGCAATTTGGAAATATATGGTAAACTTTTGTATTTCCTACCTTATAAAACGTGAGTTGGGTACTTTTCTGACATGGGTCAATTCTGATGAGACCATACGATGTCATTTTCGTGGAATCATCTTAAAGGCAGATCACTTTGCCTTCTGATGATACAATTTTTTGTGTGTGCAATTAATGATAAAACTACCTAAAACACACGAACAGGTGATTTCTTAAAATCCAAAAATAAAATTAAATCAGTGGGTACCACACTAAAAATACAGTTATCTATATTCCGTTCATTTTGTTACATTTCTTTACACGTCATTCGATTATTGTCCTTCAGTATGTTCCGGAGGTCAACGTCTCAGTCTGCGCATGTATAAAATCGTGTATCAGTCATTTTGATTTCAGCAAGACTGGCCAGGAAAATAAACACTAAAAAGATGATTTATTTAGTTGATTCTACCCTCAACCCTGCCGCACCACCACCACCACCATGACGGTAAAATTTCAAGTTTCAGTATAAGAGCATGTGTAACGTACTGTTATACCGGCTTAAAAGATGAGTCCAACAGCAAACTGCGCAGATCCAGGTTTGCCGTAGAATAATGCGTCGGTAGATCTGGGTCTATGTGGTTTGTTTGGAGTAGTTTGTAGAACAAACAGGATAGACCCTGATCTGTAGGCGCATTATGTTACGGCAGATTAGGGTCGATGTTGTTTGTAGTTAGACTTGGCTTATAAGCGAGTTATAGATCGTATACCTTTAAGATGAATAATCGTTTGAAGTCCTCTTACATCGTCTCTCATTGAAGAAAGGGAAGAAAAATGTTTAAGGACACATATAAACGAGGATTTCCTCGAGTCATGAAATGAAAAATTAGTTCAATATCAATGCTAGAAAGCTGCTGCAGATGTTGTTCCGTGTCATAAACATCTTGGTTGTAAACGTCATTCCTGTTCTCCTATTCCCTGTTATAAGACACTGCTATCGGACATCCTGTTATTTATATATTATCAAGGGTCAAATAACACATTTTTTATGCTATGAGCATCGCGTCCTTCAGGAAGTTTTCAAGGTTATGACATTGAAATATACACCCCTTCTCAGATACCGTAGCAAGACGTAACATTGTCTCCATCAATTTAAGGACCAGGTGGCAATTGCAAGATGTACGACAGGTTGCAGCAGGCTATGTTCAGGTTACGATATGACTTTTGTTCTGTGGATTGTAATTTTAATTCATAGTAATTCCGAAAATGGTTGAAAGAATCGTTGGTGGAACGCCTCGTGTTATATATATATATATATATATATATATATATATATATATATATATATATATATATATATATATATATATATATATATATATATATATATATATATATATATATATATATATAATATCATGGTATGGTACTCGGTTAATTTTTTTCGAGTAAGAGAAACCACTCTTTTAAGATGTTAAACAGACTTTCGAAAGTTTATTATGTAGATGTTTGTAATAAAGACCACTTGTTCTCAATAAGGTGCATACTTTTCAAACTGACATCACTATATAACTCCCTCCTCCCCCTGAACCCGAAGGTCGACTTAAAAATTAAATTACTTACTTTTTACCTAAAAATAGGACCGGCCGTAGGGAAGAACAAGGTGGATGCCTTGGGCCCTGCGCTTCAACTGACGACAGTTTATTATACTACAGTAACTCCATCGTCTGAGCCCCGCTGCCACCATGGCGCCTTGTGCCTCGCAAACTCTAATCCCGGGCATGCCTAAATACAGCTCCACCATGTCCTTCAGTTTACTCTTTCCAGTATGTAAGTGTGTCCTTGTCCCTATTAAGATTTGTTTTTCAAAACCTGATATTGAAAATTATAGTCATTGCTACAAATTGTCACAAGGAGTTAAGATCAATTTTGTTGACATGGTTTGATATGTCCTTATATACATTTTTACAGACGTGTGGCCTGTGGATATTATTTGAACTGTAATCATGGAATTTTTTGTATAATTTTGTATATGCATATTCAGGTGCCTGTATAGTCATGGTATTAAAGTTCTTCTCATCTCTGTTTTTTGTGCCTAACGCAAAAGGCATCCGGAGTTTTCCTAGCGTAAATGATTGAATTGTAATACAGGCAATCATGCGGGAGAAAAAACTGGAACGATTCGACGAAATAAACTAAAATGTTTAGAATATATAAAAGCTTTGTTAACGTAAAAACAAAGTATTAAACAAGTTGGGCTCAATCTTTGAAGTTAAAGTTTAAAAACCGAAAGAAAAATATATGTAAGATATCAAATTTGTCCAAATTTAATACAGATTTTCCAAAGCAAATGACGTGCAAACATTGGAACTATTCAAGACCCATTCGGCTTAAATCAGATGAGACAAAACTGTTTTCAAAGGTGAAGAGTAGAATTCTGTCATGAGGAGTATCTGCGTCTCTTGGTTATGAGCCTTTGTCACAAGACAGGCAGATATGGAACTAGTTCTGTTCTGATTTTTTTTTCCTGGCTTCAAAAAGGATTCCATGCTTTATATGAAGTCGTCGAGAACTATCATTGTTGTGATCCGTAGCAGTAATTGTATGGTGGTTTCTTGTTTGTTTTCTGGCTTAAGCACTTAGCGTGTTATGTATTATTTAGGTTTTATTTTATATTGTTTGTTTTGCATCCAGCTGTACTGAAGTGATCTCTCATCCGGCTAAGGTGAAAAGGTTTAATGACCTTATTTTGAAGTACTTACCGTACTACGCACTTAAATAATGTTGTAATGGTTTTGTTTGCTTATGTGGAGTTCAACGCAATTTTTTCAGCACATGATGGCCTATACTTTGCAGCCAGTATATTGGTGGAGGAAGGACCGGCAAAGATACTCCTAGTTTTGAGTGACAATTTAGAGCATATAAGAATGCATTATGTTCATTACAATTGTTGTTGTTGAAAACAGCCGCACTGTTTGATTATATTTATACAACGTGGATAGTATATTTCCTTAATTAAAAGGTATATACAATTACATTTGGTCTGGAAGTATAACTGTATGCTTGTATTGATGGAAATAGCAATACAGAAACCTCTGTTCTTAATGACGACAGCTTCTCTTCAAATGATACACATTTTACACACACACACACAGTATATATATATATATATATATATATATATATATATATATATATATATATATATATATATATATATATATAACGAGTTCATACAAGAGCTTTACTGAACGTAGATTTGAAAACAATACCAAAGGATGACAAAGAAATAAAATGTACAAAATTATTACTATACACACTCATATATTATAGTAGACTATATCAAAACATTACGTAGTGAGGGAAGTGCAAATACAAATAACTTTATTTTTGCCTATATGTCGTGAAGTACTACGTGGTACAAAGCGTCTCTTGGTGCTTTGGCCGAAAATAATATGGCGGCAGCCGGGCACAGTGATGTCATGGTCTAACTTTAGCAAAAAGTAGAATTTAGTACAAGCGCCGTACCCATTGTCTAAAGTGCGACAACAGTAGCTATTGACGTCACGAAAACCAGTGGAAGTGTTGAATGGAATGGTTTTCTTCACTTATGGCTATCATGCGATTATTTCAGCTGTTTTTGATGTGCGTGCGTGTGTGTGTGTGTGTGTGTGTGTGTTTGGACTTTTAACGTAGCTTTCACTTTAGCCACATTGCTTTTTCTACTAAGATATGTATATGAATTTTGAATTAGATGTTCCGGACTTGTGATGTTATCAAAGCTGATATGAGACATGTAAACCTCCCATACTTACTTCACGTGGGCTCGTATCATTGCTTAAAAAGGTATGTATACATTTTATCTATAGGTACATTGTAACGGTACGAGCCCCTGTGGTTACTTCACACTATCTTGACAGTGAAATATAATCGGCCAGGAAGCCGAAGTAGCAGTCCATGGCGGTAGACACTCTCGGCCTGGGTGCCATTTTGACTTGCATCGAGCTCTTTAGCATAGTGTTTTTCAAATTTATACATAGGGAAAGGCCTTGCATTTCTACTTTGAGCATCACTCTCTGTCACAAATGACATTAGGACATGAAAAATGCATGTATGAGTTTGGTAATGTGTGAAATGAATGATATTCCAATGTTTTGATTTCTTATAGCTAGTCACATTCTTGACAAGTGCTAACATTTTCTTTCATTACATCTCATGAATACAAATATGTCCTTATGGATGGTTATGGCGGCAAAGGCCTTCCGTGTGTACTCTTTCGGGACTCACGTTACTAAATTAAGTTCCCACAGTAAACGTATGCAAACACCATGATATTAAAAATTCAATAACTTCAAATTTCTGAGAGCTCGTGATCAAACCTATATTTATCAGTATAGATGAAACCTGGATGTCAGCTTCTGTGTAGACGAAAGGATACGAGCCACGGCATTTTCTAGATTTGCATGTATTTGAAACGTGCTTTCAATTCCGCACCAAAGAGTCAGGTGCAATTTTTAGTACTGAGTGTTCCAAACTCAAGACTGTTAAAGAACTGAAATTCCATCAATAAAACAATGTCTCTATTTGTTTTCACTTACAGCTAGGATAAGCTTTCAAAAGATTCTCTTTCCTAAAACATAACTTACATTATTAACCAGTCCTGGCCAGCCAAACCCATATATACTCTATTTTATGTAAACCCATTTCTAGGCTGGTTCTCATTTTTCCATCCATACAATTAGTACCGTGTGTCCTTCGCGTGCTTACCGGAGGGGGGGGGGGACCATCGCCTTATATATCTATCTATCTATCTATCTATATATATATATATATATATATATATATATATATATATATATATATATATATATATATATATATATATATAGAGAGAGAGAGAGAGAGAGAGAGAGAGAGAGAGAGAGATATTTTCCCCTTGAGCGGCGCCTTTATTAATGTTCAAGCCCATCTAGTCGTATGGTATTGTATTCATATTTCCCAAAGCTCACAAATGTCAAACACAATAACAAGGAGTCCTATAAGGCGTATTACACATATTGACAGAGAAATAAAGCCGTGAGATGCATTATATGAAAACCTAACCCAAACAATGACAACTATTTCGAAAATATTTTGACAGCAATATATAAACATATCCATTTACATTTAATTACTATGCTTCGGGGTTAAACACTGCACGCAAATATCAGTCGTTTCGAAATGTTTCTACGTTGACTATTAACTCGTCGGAATTGAGGGAGGAATGTTTATGCATATTCAAAGGGTTTGCTAGGAAGAATGACTTCCCCAATTATCTAACCAACAATTAAGGTGGCATTGAAAGACAGTAGCAAGAGGAACTGTTAAAGGCAACAGTTATTTACTCTAAGATAGAAACCATCCGTGGACATAATAGATATAAGCGATGACAACGGCACCGATGGTTATGTTAATGACAACGATGATGATGACAACTATGATGCGTCGACGATGACGATAACGGTGATGATAATAATAGTTATAATAGGAGGAGTAGTAGTGGACACTTTCTAACCTTTATCGGATTTGGTCCTAACGATAGCTGTGTCAGACACGGAATTAGGGACACAATCCCGTTTTGTTTTTCTTCTTATTTCCTACTATAAAAAAACAACATGGAAACGGTTTTCATCCGAAATTCGCAGTTAGAATTTTGTTCGAAAAACTGAATTGATTTTAATGAGTTTCCTTAACAGTTCATAGGGGAACGTACTTCCGGTTTGAGCAAGACGGAGCTGTATTTATCAAATTTGTAAAACATCAATTTTCTCTGATCTCAGCCAGGGGTCCATTTCAGCGAGATTGGTCAAATTATCTCGAGTAGGCTCTATAGATAAGGGACTTAATAATAATAATAATAATAATAATAATAATAATAATAATAATAATGAGCACTTTGTAAAGCGCCTAATCTTGAGAAGCTCTAAGCGCTTTCCAACATAAGACAACACCTATATCATAAAGAACATATATAATGACATTATGACACAACAAAACACCATGAAATTAGAAAACATAAAAAAAAACATGCTGAAAATATTTAAGGTATGAAACATTATTAGGACTTTAAGTTTGTTCTTGCAGTCGAAATAAGTGAGTTTTAAGAGCACTCTTGAATGAGATCACTGTGTTTTTGTGTCTAGGTTCAGTGGGCAATGCATTCCACGTTGCTGGGCCTGGTATGCAAAAGAACGTTGTCCAAATGATTTCGTTTTCGTAGTGGGAATAATGAGTATTCGATTGTCAGAAGAGGAGCGTAAGTATCTTGCTGGTGTGTACACATGGGTGAGGTCGGATAGGTATGTTGGACTGGAGTCCGACAATGAAACGTAGCACAGAAAACAAATGTTTTGTTTGATTCTGGATCGAATAGATAGCCAGTTTAGGGTACAGAGCAGCGGGGAGGTTTGCTCTGATCGTGGTACTTTAAGTATGATCCGAGCAGCTGTGTTTTGAACTTTTTGAAGTTTCTGAAGTAGACATTGAGATGAACCAGACAGAATTGAGTTATAAATAGTCCAATCTTGAAAGTACTAATGAACACACAAATGTTTTAATGTATCAACTGAAAGATATTTGTCAGTGAAGCTTATGCGTCTCAGCTCAAGATATACAACCTTGCATATGTTCATGACATGTTGATGCAATGTGAGAGTACTGTCCAGAGTGACACCTAGGTTTCGTACTGACTATGTAAATTTAACGTTTGTGTTGCTGATATTTATTGTTTGAGGTAAAAGATGTGATTGGGAAAGTCTTTGTGTTGTGATCAAAATGGCCTCAGTTTTATCATCATTCATCTGCAGCTTGTTACATGTCATCCATGATTTCACATCAGAAACGCACCTCTCTACACCTTGGATGGTAGCGTAAACTTCAGTTGTGTGACTAGATTTGTATAATTGGGTGTCGTCAGCGTACAAATGGTGAGACACTGGATGATGATCTATCACTCTTGAAAGCGGCTAAGTGTACAGAATGAAGAAAATAGGTCCAAGAACAGACCCCTGTGGAACACCACAACATAGATTAGCTAGGTTAGAGTGTATTCCATTTGCAGACACAATTTGTGTCCTTTTGACTAAATAGGACCTGAACCACAGTAAGGCTGTATCGTGAAGGCCAAATACATGCTGGAGACGGTGAAGTAACATATCATGGTCTATTGTGTCAAATGTTGCAGACAAATCAAGGAGGGTGAGGACTGTTATCTTTCCGCTATCCAAAGCAGAGAGAATGTCATTAACTACTTAATGAAAAGTAGTTTCAGTACTGCTGCAAGGGCGATATGCAGATTGTACATTGATAAAAAGACTGTTTGAATTTAGATGAGATACAAGCTCGGATAGAACAACCTTTTCTAAGATTTTTTATATGAATGGGAGATTAGAAACTGGGCGGTAGTTCTTTAAATCGTTATGGTCTAGTATTGGTTTCTTCAGTAGAGGCTTTACAATGGCAGTTTTGAAAAATGATGGGAATTCCCAGGATGAGAGAAAGGTAATAATAACATCAGTTAGTGAAGGCAATACTGGATCTAAGCACTCAGGCAGCAGTGATGTTGGAATTGGATCAAGTTCACATGACTTCGGTGCACTCTTCATCATGATTGTACGTACTAAATCCATAGAGACAGGTTCAGATGCTGCTAATGGTTGCCGCTCAAATTATGTATCCCAACTGTATGGTGACGACTAGTCAATTGAAATTGTGTTGTCATGCTTATCTCTAATGGTTTCTACTTTTTCACGGAAGAAATTTGCAAACAGGTCCGAAAGGTCGACTAGAGAGAAGGTAGTTATGAGTGGTGTACATTTGTTCATTGACATTAGCTTGTTAGTAATCTCGAAAAGCTCTTTACAGCTTGAACTTTCCGAGATCTTAGTACTGTAGTGAGCTGATTTAGCTACATGGATTATGTTTGTAACGTTCTTAGCGGCTTCATAGATTTGCTTATGAATGGTGTGCCTGTTGGAAAGCCAAAGCCTCTCAGCTTTACGGCGGTCTCTTTTAGCAGTGCGAAGCTGGCCCTTAACACTGTTATACCATGGAGAACACTTTTGAATTGATACTCTGCACTTGGTGGCTGGGGCATGTTTGTCAAGCAATGAACGCAGGCAGTTATCGAATTGTTCTGCGGTAGCAGGTAAGCAAGTTGTTTGGTTTGCTTGGATGTCATGCATTAGTTTGGTTCTATTTATCATACGGAGGTTTCTCTTAGTAGCAAATAAACGTGGAGGGTCAGGGACTGATACGTCAAGATGGCATATAATGCAGAGGTGATCTGATGCAAGTTCGTGGGATACCAATGAGGACCGTATAATATTATCATCAGGTCTATGAAGAATCGAGTCTAAAATGTGACCATGTTTATGGGTGGTTTGGTTAACTGACTGTTTGAGGTTGAAAACATAATGCAATCTTTGAGTTTTTATGTGTTTGGGTTTCCGGGACAGTCATAGAGAAAGTTGAAATCTCCAAGAATTATCAGGTTGTCACCTATCGAATTTCAATACTCCATGAGATTTGGAAACTGCTCCAAAAAGAGAGATTGAATCAGCTTGTTTTTTTTTCTACTAGGAGGAGGGTGGTATAGGCAGAACAAATGGACTGACCTTTGTTCCAGTGTGAGTGTGGTTTGGACTATTTCAAACGATGTGTGGTAGGAATTGAAAGTTGTGTGGTTAAGACGTTTGAGCATGGAGTTCTTTGTGATGATAGCAATTCCACCTCCGCGAGAGTGGCGGGGGAACGACTTGATGGAGTAACCGGTGCGTGTTAGATCCGCGCACTTGGGCTCATCGCCTAATGTTTTTAGCCATGTTTCTGTCAGGAAAAAGACGTCGATATTCTGATTGTTGATAAAATTAACTATTTCTGTGCGCTTTCCGGTGGTCCTACTGATTGGGCATTGAATAATGCAATACGCAGAAATATCTCTTGGATAGTTGACACAAGGGTTGACGATTTAATAGGGATTTGAATTAGGTTATCTAAATTAACGGTCGAATTTTTAAATTGTTGAGCCGGAAAGGGCATTAGGGAGATAACTGGAATTCTTCTTCCTGTTCTACGCCGGCCAGCTTTGAAACAACGTTTCTTTTTTCGCTTAAGGTCTCGCTGGATAGTTTCGTATTTTGACACCACCCTAATTTTTAAGGTAGAAGGCATGAACCTAATTATCACAAGCCTAGCATTTATAAATTCACACATAAGCTAAATCTATAATGTGGTTCAGATTTACTTTGAGTTAGGCTTGGAAATAGGTTGGCTTGTTGGTGACTGCCTGTCACAGCTAGATTTGCATTGGAGATCAAATGCGTAACTTGGGCTGCAAATGAGCTGTCGACTTGGCTTACGTATTTATGTGTGTCTGCTACAGAGGTAAATATCTAAAATTCTAGATGGTTGAGGGGTGATGAACAGTATGCTAATTTGTTATAGTACTAGTGAACTTTATTCATGCATAAGGCACATTCTGATTCTTTTAGCTGCCTTGTCACAGGAAAATATTCAAAATAGCTATTGCTTGTCAAAAATGAATGTAAAATTTAGGGGTTGGTGGCAGTGTTAGTTCAGTATAAAAACCACCAGTTGCATCAGGAATTAACCTGATTACTGCAGTCAAAATCTCACATGTATGCTTTCTACAAAAATCATTAGTTTGTTTTTATTTGTATCTTCAGTGTAAAATTATTCTCATTTTTCTATAATTGGTCATCGTCGGATGAAAATTCACCAGATAAACTGTCCAGTGAGACCTTATGTTTACATTTAACTAATGATGAATGTAGTCCCAGTTCGTTTAGTCTAGAGCACAATGTAGTGTGGAGAGCAATGGAATGGTCATTTAAAGCAATTAATGAGTCCATCATAGCATAAACGGGTTGACTGGCGAGTATCACGTGATGGCGGTTTGTTCAACAACAAAGGAAGGTGTAGCAGTGGAGCAAGACAGCTCAGAAAAAGTCTAATTGTTCTCGTTTCCAAAAGAGGGAGATGAAGAAACACATACGAACTGAACAGCCAATACATGATGAACACAATAACGTAGATAAAGACAGGCAACAAGCACATTTATCATGAAAAACGGCATAAAAGACAGAACAGCTGCTTCAAGCCGGTTAAGCGATAGCGGCTATCGGGACTTATAAAGGAGTTAGTAGATTAAAAGTAAATCATCACAAAATGAAGAAGTCAATAGGTCAAAAGCAAATCACCATAAAATGAATATCCCAGTGTACGTAAAGCAGTCTGCTTGAGGCAATGTTAATTGTTACAATGTAGCTATATAGTAGTAATAGTACTAGTAGTGGCGCTTCTAGCAGTACCGCTAGTAATAGCGTACAAGTAGTAATAGTTTAGCTGTTTTAATGGTAGTAGCAGTAGTAGTTTTTAATGATAGTAGTAGCTGTTGTTATGTTAATGCCATTAATACTAATAATGATAATAATAATAGTTATGGTGGTGTTTGTTGGTTATAGTTTGAGCTCAAAACATTTTTTAATTAGTGCATGTATTCTTTATCTACGCAATAATTCTATGTTCTCTTCAATAGCAATGTTTATAAATAAAGTAAACACATCTCTGAGTAATGCTACACTTTAGTTCACAGACAGGAACTTTTCTAACAAATTTTGATTACTCGAACTCTTTACAAAAGCCCAGATTCAATTTATTTATTTTTTGTGTGTTTTGGAGCGATGTCAGAATAACTGGTTACTTGATATATTGAAGTAAGCTTAGATTTGATAGTGTTGTGGGTAAATTAATTTATTTTCCTACCTGTGTACCTAATTGATGACAACGCAGGACGAATTACTGTACCGTGTATCGGCGCTTTGCAAATGAGTACGTGATGCATGTGTCTGGCACGTCTTTGGGCGATCTGTTTGAGATTCTCGACAAAACGAGAAGAAGAAATAGGGGCAAAAAAGTTATCAGATGTTCACGAATTGGCTTGCCCTAACAACTCTGGTTGATCGCGTAATAAAGAAACAAAAGAAATGGCGCATCAACGACTGGCATGTTCTACCATCTTTGTTCTTGTCTTCATCATAATCAGAGAAAGTTTTTGTTCTCTAGCGGCAGGGGATAGTTTCGTAAATTGACCCATCTCGAATTTCTGAACTTAAGGCTGTGGTGGGACTTTTTATCTCTTACTGTTTAATAGTCAAAGATATGGCTATATTCGTCAATTATGTGTTTCGGGCTAGTGTATTTTGTTTTCTTTCTTAAATTTGACTTGCTATGTACATGAATATTTTTGAATTAAGTGTTTCGGGCTAGTGGTTTTATGTGTGCTGAGGTGGGGGGGGGGGGTATTTATAATTTTACTTGTGGTATATACGTTTCCCAGTTACTTCATAATGAGTAGATGATGCAAAACCAAGTCAACAGGTAAGCAGAGCTTGCCATTAGAAGCAGCATTTAAATGTAATATCTTAAAAATGGCAAGTATTCTGAGCTGCATCAAGCTGTCTGGTAATAATTTTTATTCAAAACTATCACCTGGGGAAAGGGATTGCGTTTGCACTGTGAGCATCACTTTCAGTCAAAAATGACCGTCGGAACGGGAACACTCCAGGTATAAATTTGGGATTGGATTGTATAACAATCTTTTGCAATGAGCTGCCCTTGATTTCTAAGGTGAACTGAATAATATTTTTATGGTTTGTTTTATTATAGCTATCCAAATTATGAATCAATTTGACATCACTTGTGTATTTTATTTTGTAATGATTTTTTTATATCTTACGCAGGTGGATGCAGCATTTAATTAGTACATAAAGACTGTTCCCTCAAATCTAGAACCAGGTTCTTAACGGTTCTCAAACTTGGCGTCAGTGCGAGAAGATCCTCGAGAATATTGACCTCAGGTCAAGAACCTTGTTCTCGTGTCTCGCACAAGGACATTCCATTCATAGACTCATGCATCTAACGTTTGATCTCGCCATCAAATCGAGGTCACGACTTGAAGCTGTCCAGCGCTTGTTTTGACAGTGTTAATATTCGTGTTTACGCTAAAGGACAAAATGTAGGTGGCAACTAATTACTATTCAAAATGAAGTAATGCCCTTTATCTTCGCCTTTGGCATTGTTAGCCACAAACATGAGATAGATCATACAACGATAAATTTTACAATCGGAACCTCCAGTTGTCTGTTGACATTTGTGCACATTTTACCAATTTCTCACATTTATGAAAAAAGCAGCTCTTACCTATGAAAAACACGATTAAAAAGTCTGCACAAAATTTCATTGAAAAAAAGACAATTCAGGTGGAAAGGAGTAACGAAATATGAAGAAAAAAATCGTACATTTTTCAGTACTTTGTTAAATGGAAACATTTGTTCTTACGAGCTTTTGTACATGAATATAAGTCATTTTAGTTATATTAACTCGTTGTAAGTGGTAATGTCCGTCAAGGCCGCAGCCTTGTATAAAGATCGTCAGACGCCTGTACAAACCTGGGCCGATAGATATATATATCTCTGGTATGAGGTGGAAGGTATACAAGGTGAAAGGTGGTGTTTTCTATGATCGTCCAATTACTATATGATTAATTGACACAGTGCATCGTCTTTAATAAATCATGTCATGCCAAAGCACCATCCTGGCGACACTGCTGACAGAAATGATTATTCTCTTTCATATTAATATAACAATTAGGTCATAACAATTAATTGCATCGTTTCTAGTTCCTTTAAATCGGAAGACCCCGTAACGAGGGCGAAAAAGAAATCAAACATGAGTATCTAATTAAACTTTAAACCCTTACTGGGTAAAAATAAAAGCTACACGCCCCTCCCCCAAAAAAAAAAAGTAGTACATGGGCAATATAACAAATTACCAGGATCATCACTTAAACGGCCGCTATGACACTATATTTTCGGGCACACTCGAACGGGAAACGAAGAATTTAACAGGTGTAGCCGACTATTCAGATCACGTGAATAACATTGTTATTGTTACATAGCAATGAGTCATTTGCATATTAGACCAAATTTTAAAAAATGACAGTTTAAATGTTTAGAGATAATAATAATAATAATAATAATAATAATAATAAATAAATAAATAAATAAATAAATAAAAATAAATAAAATATAAATAAACAATTACAACAAGAGTAGTGTATGTGGCTGGCCAATGCAAATCCTAATACATCTTACTGCCGCCTAACTTGAAAGAGGCCTGCTCCGCAGACACTCCCCCCCCCCCTTATGACTCTCACCCCACACTCCATCTATTGGACCAAGATATTAGGGTTATAACATGTCTCAATTTCATGAACACAGTTTAGTTAAATGTTCCGGTCAATATCACTGCAAATGAAACTGTTGAACGTTCGGCATTGAAGCAGGTCCCAAATATCCCAAGAGAGAGAAAGAGAGAGAGATATGATAGTGATGATGTCTCTCATTTGGACAACTAATATAACTCTATACTCGATATAACACCATCTCCTACCGCCATCTTCAGTAACATTTGAACAAACAAATTATCACGCCTTTTCTTCCCTCCAGGCATTAGTCTCCTCCTCCTGTGGTTTAACATATTTTTGAAAACAATGATTGTCTTTAGTGTATATTTTACGCCAATGGCTACCGATAGGATGCTTAAAAAACACGCGATAATAATAATAATAATGAAAATAATAATCTTTATTTAAAGATGATAACGCGTTTGGTCGTGAAAGACCCATCTGCCCTGTGGTCCTTATTTTTTCATAGGTTACGTCATGAAAACGTTACTTACACACAGGTTTGTTCACACACGCATTCGTACCGATATATAATGGATTAATATATGTAACTATAGTGGTCAACATATACACATACGAACACTGTACTATACGCAAGTGTAATATATATATATATATATATATATATATATATATATATATATATATATATATATATATATATATATATATATATATATATATATATATATATATATATATATATATGGATTTTGAATAACCTATCCCTACACTGCCCTGTATTTGTATCAAAAAACGTTTTACAAGTTATAAATAGAGAACACTGTCATGCTATGAAAAAATTGGAACTACAGCCAGAGAGAATATAAATACTATGGGTGATTTTCTACGCAGTAACAATAAAAATTTCATATAAAATCATCAATGAACAAATTCAACTATAAATTAAAACAATAAAAGAGCAGCCTCTAATTATATTGTATCGAAGACAGTTCACATTCGATCAGTTAATCTACCTTGAACTGATAATAAATTGGAAAACAGTTTCGAAATAGACGTAGAGTTCACAAGCTGGTTACAAGAACTTAATGTCCTAATCATCAAGCCTAGTGTTTTGTGGGGTTTCTTTTAAGCCTAAAAGAAATCATGTAATAAAAATGGTTGATAACGCTAAAAGCGCAAAAATTTCAAAGCTGGAAATAATTTAATATAACTTTTGCTAGCAAGAAAAGCTGGACGAAACAAATGATCTTCCACCAACAGGAATTCCAAGACAGCAATGTCGAATATATTCATATCCCTACAAATTGTACTCAATGCTTTTATATGCTTTTGATGTGGAAAACGCACGTGGACCTGACAGTTATAATCCTAAAATGTTCAAGGATCGTGCGAACATTATTGCTGCTCCCCTACATGGTTTTTTGTTTGTGATATAAGAAAAATGTTTGATAGGGTTTAACACCAAAGACTGCTTTTCAGAATGACTTAAATACGAAGATCTGTTTTTCTTCTTCAATTATGTCGAAGTTACTTTGATACAAGTTACCAAAATAGTACTAATAGAAGCTCTAATGAATATATGAAAGCAGGAATTCCCCAAGGATCATTAGTAGGTCCTTATCGTTTCCTGGTTGATATGAATGATATTGTTATTGAGATACAGTTATGTATAAAAATTTGCTGATGATCCAGTATTGTAAATTGTAATAGACTATAATTACATAACTTCACATTAATTTAACAATGACCTGAACAATGTTAGTCAATTGACTAAGCATTGGTTTGTCACGTTTGATCCGAATAAAATTGAAACAATTAATACAAACTGGAAAACTGTTTCCCAATATCATCCGCAATTGTTTATGTACTCCACATTTATCTATACGTAAAGTATCATAAACGTTTTTTGCTTACATTTTGAGAATAAACGTCTTTGACATATTCATATAATTGAAATAACCAAACAGACTTCGCAATTAATGTCTGACGATGACTTAAATATAAGTTAGGAAATCATTGCAAAAATTATCGTTTTACATATAGTACACACATTTTTAATATGCTGACGTTGTTTCGGATAAGTGCAATAATAATTTAAAGGAACAGATAGAAAAACTATCAGAATGAGGCAGGGTGCGTCGTTAATGTTGCTATTAGACCAGTTTCAGCAAAAAGAAACGACAAATAACATCACTGTGTGTAGAGTACAATTCGTAGCTTTTTGAACAATTATACACAGTAATAAACTTATCTTCACGCATTTTAGTTCCTAGCTATGTTAGTCAAATTACTAATTTAGAATTACCTAACAATAGTAATTTATAAGTGCCAATTTATATAATCAAATTGCATTGTTCCCCAGTCGCACCTACACTTATCAGAGAGGAATCTGCTTCCACAGCGTAAACAATCTAACTTATTTTTTTACATTGTTATTTTTAAGATGTTTTATATTGAGATTGCGTGCGTGTACCCGTCAAACCCCAATATTACATGCCAGACACACGCATCTCAATGAACTCTGAATTATTTTTTATCTTCTTTTTAATTATCTTCTAACCCATACTCATGTAAATATGGCCAACTTCAGATTGCATACTATCTGCTTGACTAATACAAGTCGTCAGCACTGAGAAACACCAAGCGACACAATATATCATAATAAACATACATGTATGAATAGTATGTTGCATGGCAGTTTTCTACACGACATATCGTAATATAAATGCATATATGTTTTGCATGGCAGTCCACTTCAAGACAGATCATAATATAAATACATGGATTGATATTACTTCAGTGTGTGTGTGTGGGAGAGAGAGAGAGAGAGAGAGAGAGAGTAATCAAAGTTTTATCATAGCACACACACACACACACACACACACACACACACTGTAAATGATGATGCCCGCTGACAGCCCTGACACACACACGTTTTTCATAATAATACCAACGTGGAAGTTTGATAAATTCAAAGTTACGACCTGATTGACACTTATTTCAATGAATAATTTTACTCTTTATTCTACAATAGCCGTGTACTGTTCCTTCGTGTAATGGTGCAACATTTTGTAGAATAATTTTACACTACATTCTGTCGTGGTCAGAGTGGCATGTAACCATTAAGGCTGACGTATGGGCTAGCCTCGCAATAAATTTAGTAGCTAGCGACGATTGACCTCGCTTGTTTGGAAGTATGAATGGATTTTAATTAGGACTCGCTTGGTTATCGATTAGAGACAGATAGAGAGTTGTTGTTGTTGTGGGGTTTAACGCCATTTTTCAGCACACGATAGGCTATATATGGCGGCCAGTATTAATGGTGGAGGAAGAAACCGTGAAAACCCCCGGAAAGAACCAACGACCCACGAGAAGCTACTGGCAAGCTTTCTCACATACCCACATTGGCTGAATCTTAGGCTCGAACCGCCGCAGACAGAGGTGAGATGTCAGTGATCCGTAACGAAGAGCGCTTTAGACCACTCGGCCACTCGGGGCCCCTCCAGATAGAGAGTAATGTTTACGCAAGGTCAATATTGGTAAATTACAATAACTGAGACACACCAGATAAAATTTTAGGAAGTCTTGGGCGATTTTTAACAAGTGCATAAAATGATATTTTCCAGAATAGTTGTTAATAAAGGCGGACTAGAGATAATTATTCTGACTTCTATGGGAGTGATACATTTTTTGAAGGTTAGAGGGTGGAGGGGGGGGTCTCATACCGAATTCAAGGTTTAAAGAAATTCCCCTCGCGATATTAATCAGTCTAAGTTTCTGCGGCTAGCCAGAATTTAGAATGAGTTCGGATTTAGTTGTTTGGATGTACTAAACGGTAAGCTGAGAATTGATTTTTATATCTGGAAATGCATCTCAATGAAACGCTAATTAGCATGGTAGCGTGGTTAGGGCCAGGAGTGAAGTCTTTTAATTTTTTATGTAATTAAGTTGTGAATTCTTTTCAACTGAGAATCGAGGGTGTTAGCCTTAGGAACGTATGTCGACAGGCATAGTTCAGCAGGGAATTTATAGCTACAACCTGGTGTGATGGTTTATTTTGAGGACTATGTCATGGTCTCAGCAGGAATGCGAGAGCAGCTAGAAAATGCATTACTTTATATAAATAAGGTTGTGAGTGTATATTATGTTGCGAAATGACCATAGCTTAGTTCTGTTGACTTTCGAAAGATGATATCTGACGCAAAAAAGAGTGGGAATATTGGTTGATCCCAATAGAAGAATAATAAAACAACTGACAAACATTTAAGTTGGGTAATATATTTTTATTTGAAGAATAAATAGTCCGTGCCTGTTATGCACAATGGGAAAAGAGCACAGTCTACAACCAAGCGGTCGGTAACCCCATCAGGCTAGAGTAGAGAGAGAGTGAATTGCGGAAACACCGACCTATCACCAACAGTGATTATGGAAAGACCGGAAGCAACCAGGTTATGCTGACATGCCAGAAATTTGAGTTCGATCAATCACTCGATTATGTGGTGAAATTCGTTCAATCGATATGACAGAACAGATAATTGCATGATTTACTAAATCTATTTCTAATACAAAATGTATCATTCACATGTTATGTTCAATTTCATTTTGTTTATGTAATTGACCAAATTCTTATATTCTGCAAACGGGGGCTAGTGTATAGATGCTTCCCGGTAAGGTCACTAGCAGACGATACTCTGTCCATCTTACCTGGACGATAGGCAACCTGACAGTTTCTCCTATATGCGATCACCCAAATTTGCCAATTGTAACAAGGCACACGGATAAATCACCAATATTGATACTAACATAAAGCCTGATTTCCGTTCTGTTTATTTATGTGATTTTCCTAAAAGTATCTTGAGATTTAATGAATTTTCTTCAACTTCTAAACACCATATAAAGTCAACGGTAAATCTGCCAGCTGACCACAAATATGGCGGCTGATGACGTCATTCGGAAACTATCTATTTTATATCTCTGCTCAGAACTATGTTATTTAATCCCTTAATTGTAGACGAATTCACGTACCTGGGAAGCAAGGTCGCTACGGATGGAGATTGCACAAGGGAAGTCACCACAAGAATCAGCAAGGCCAACCAGGCCTTCGCAATGCTGAAGCCTATCTGGAGGACAACAAACCTCAGCGCCCACACGAAGATCCGTATCTTCAAGAGCAAAGTGCTGAGCGTCCTTTTGTACGGGTCAGAGTGTTGGAAGACCACTGCTAACATAGAACGCAAGCTCGAAGTCTTCCAGACCAAGTGCCTGCGACGGATCATGAGGATCTTCTGGCTAAACATGATCTCGAACGAGGAACTCCGGCACAGAGCGGGCGCAAGCACCATCGCTGAGACCATTGCAACTCGTCGATGGAGATGGCTCGGCCACGTCTGCAGAATGCCCCCTGACTCACTACCAAGGGTGGCACTGAGATGGACTCCACAGGGGAAAAGGAACCGTGGCAGACCCAAAGAGACCTGGCGCCGAACCGTGGAGCGAGAACTCAAGACCAGAGGCCTCACCCTGCAGACCGCCCCCATAACAGCAGCCGACAGACCAAAATGGTGCTCCCTTGCTGTCGCCTCAAGCACCAGACGGCGCAGAGAAGATTGATGATGATGATGATGAATACCACCGTAGTCTATTATCTCCTAGATAATCAAAAACAATAAGGTGTGTGGGATCTTTCACGTCATCACCACCTCCTGACACTTGAATTACTTCTGTACTTAGTTACTCACAGATTGTACGAGATTCTCAAAGTCGATCATTATTTTCCTAACTGAGCACTTTACATAACATCGATACTTTTTCTTTATGAGGGGGATAGCTCTACATGCAATGTCACTTCGTGTTGCTAAACCCTATAATTAATTCTGCAGGTATACGCATCTAACAGCCACGTACAATTCAGAAATAATATATTGTTTATCCGCTAGGATATGTCAGCAACTGGAGATGGCCATTAAGAGATAGGGTGGTTGATATGCGAGACTAAATTTCTTTATATCCAAATAAAAAAAAATTGTAAAACGATCATGTTTTTATATTTATTGTTCGACAGTTTGAGCAGACTCAAATTACTTGACTGTGCGGTGAACAACATGTGTATAGACAAGAATACCGTAAATTACAGAAGTTCCGTCATAGTGTACATTTCTGTGCCAATTTCAGACCAAGCCTAATGATTAGACCAACTGAATGCCAAAACATAATACGCATGCCAATTAAATATCAAGCCTAATACTTACGCCAGTTTTTTACAAAGCTTACTGCCTATGCCATTTTAAGATCATGTCTAATGCTAATGCTACTTTCATACCAAGCATAATGATTATGCCATTTTCAAACCAAATCCAACACGTATGCCTGTTTATTACCAAGTCTAATGTTGATGCCAATCTCATACAAAGACTAATGATTATGCCAATTTCATACCAAGGCTATCACGTATGCCAGTTTAATACCATGTATAATGCTGATTCCATCTCACCTCTGTCTGCGTGAGTTCCAGTCTCAGGCTCGGCTAACGTGGGTACGTGAGAAAGCCTGCCAGTAGCTTCTCGTGGCTCGGTGGTTCTTCCCGGGGTTTTCTAGGGTTCTTCCTCCATCAATTATACTGGCCGCCATGTATAACCTATCTTGTGCTGAAAAATGGCGTTAAACCCTACAACAACAACAACAAAAGATCCCAAATTCATACCAAGCCTAATACTTCTTCATCCATCGATTCAGCATTCTGGGCATTTACATTTATTATATCATCGTTTCAGGCCACGGGCATGGACAATGTGCTTATATATTAAATCGATGTTGTAAGGTGACGGAGCTTTTCATAATAATATTTGGAGGTTTTGTCTTTATAGTCATTGAATTCTTCACTATATGTCTTGATTTATTTATTGTTTGCTAGATTCGTCATTATACGCGGTGCTTTTGCTGTAATTGTGGTGGTCTTCTCGTTAGACATTATATGCGGTGATTTTGGCATTGTATGCAGTTGGGTTATTTATTTATTTTTTCATTATATGGGGTGGTTTTGTCATTAAATGCGATAGTTTTGACATTGCATGTGGTGGGTTTGTCATTATATATGGTTGTTATATACTGAATATAAAAACAAGACCATCCAACATAATAATGATAGACCACATAGGACAGCACTGACCTACTACACTATAACAATGAAAGACAACATACGAAAATACCTGCCTAACTACGCTATGATAATGAAAGACCACATGCGACAGTCCTGTCCCATTACACTGTAGATGATGGTGCTCGCTGACAGCCTTGCTCCACTACACTGTAAATAATGATGCCCGCTGACAGCCCTGCCCCACTACACTGTAAATAATGATACCCACTGACAGCCCTGTCCCACTACGCTGTAAATGATGATACCCACTGACAGCCCTGTCCCACTACACTGTAAATGATGATGCCCGCTGACAGCCCTGCCCCACTACACTGTAAATGATGATACCCACTGACAGCCCTGTCCCACTATACTGTAAGTGATGATACCCGCTGACAGCCCTGCCCCACTACACTGTAAATGATGATACCCCCTGACAGCCATGTCCCACTACACTGTAAATGATGATACCCACTGACAGCCCTGTCCCACTACACTGTAAATGATGATACCCGCTGACAGCCCTGCCCCACTACACTGTAAATGATGATACCCACTGACAGCCCTGTCCCACTACACTGTAAGTGATGATACCGGCTGACAGCCCTGTCCCACTACACTGTAAATGATGATGCCCGCTGACAGCCCTTGCAAAGTAGACTCTTTAGATTCATAAGAACAACAGTAAACACTCAATAGCTATTTTGCCGGGGTGAAGTGGCGCACATGACTGGTGGTTGGGTGGGAAGTGGCTAACTTTGCATTATAAACCATTAACTGTATAAACAATATGTTACGCAAGATGAGTGAACTAGTATTCTTCATATAAGTACAAAAGCACAGCATATAATAAATATTCTCATCTTAAGACAGCTCTGGCGTTCCAAAGTCCCTATTAGATTACCTAATGACGAAATAGTTTTAAATGGACCCTATTAAATTAAGTAATGACTGTCAAGCCATATCACCATCCAAGCCAGATATCTGACCCTATTAAATTAAGTAATGACTGTCAAGCCATATCACCATCCAAGCCAGATATCTGACCGCAGTATCTGCATATTTCTTCTTAATTGGATTTTTAAAAAAGAGGACCCGGTTGTGTTCATTGCAAAGTGGAATTTACATAAATAACAGTATTAAAAGAACGGCGTATTTATAATATGAGATACTAAACTAATTAAAATTTTAAGCACATGTGAATTTCAATATAGTACACACGACGGAAAAAGTTACAATTTAATGATAAGTCGAGAAAAATTGAATAGGGGGTCTAAAAACAGCACAATTTCAGTAACTCAAGGAGGGAGTCTAAATACAATACAATTTCAATAACCCAAGGAGGGACACTAAATAAAATACAAGTTCCATAACTCAAAACCTGAGTCTAAATACAGCACTACTTCAATAAATTAAGGAGGGAGTCTAAATACATTAAAGTTTTAATAACCCAAGGAGGGAGTCTAGTACAATTTCAATAACTCAAGAATGGAGTCTAAATACAGTACAATTTCAATAACTCTTTAAAGGAGTCTAAACACAGCACAATTTCAATAACTCAAGGAGGAAGCCTAAATACAGTAAAATTTCAATAACTCAAGGAGGGAGTCTAGTACAATTTCAATAACTTAAAAATGGAGTCTAAATACAGTACAATTTCAATAACTCTTTAAGGGAGTCTAAACACAGCACACTTTCAATAACTCAAGGAGGAAGCCTAAATACAGTAAAATTTCAATAACTCAAGGAGGGAGTCTAGTACAATTTCAATAACTTAAAAATGGAGTCTAAATACAGTACAATTTCAATAACTCTTTAAGGGAGTCTAAACACAGCACACTTTCAATAACTCAAGGAGGAAGCCTAAATACAGTAAAATTTCAATAACTCAAGGAGGGAGTCTAGTACAATTTCAATAACTTAAAAATGGAGTATAAATACAGTACAATTTCAATAACTCAGGGAGTCTAAATACAGTACAATTTCAATAACTCAGTGAGGGGGTCTAAACAGAGTACAAATACAATAACTCAGTGAGGGGGTCTAAACACAGTACAATTACAATAACTCAAGGAGGAAGTCTAAATACAGTAAAATTTCAATAACTCTTGGAGGGAGACCAAATACAATATACGTTCAATAACGCATGCTCAATCACGTAAATACTATTCATTATTTCAAATGTTTTTCACAGTCTCTGGGTCGGGCTTCTCTTACCTGTGACCCCCAAAACAACAAAGCAACCAAAAATGTTAGAATTTGAGTTTGAGAATCGCTACTGCATGTGAAACTTCAATGTGCCTGATATGACATTCCTAGACACCAACAATAAAAACGGCACCTTGATAAATGACGATTATGACCATCTAAGCTATTAAAACAGAACAATGTCTAGTTTTAACAGCTAACAAAACGGATTACAGAATTATGGTTGCTCCAGAATTTATGACCGCAATGTTATCGTTGTGAATATCTAAACAAAAAAAATATATATATATATATATATATATATATATATATATATATATATATATATATATATATATATATATATATATATATATATATATATATATATATATATATATAGTGACCTGACTGTTGTAATCTTAGGTTTGGCACAAGAGCACAGGTACTTTGGCCACATCACAATAACCAACTCAAGTTGATGTAGAAGTTGGATTTGAACTCGGAACCTACTGGTCGCGAGTCAGGCACGCTAACTATTTAATTCTCGTGACCGCTGTCTGAATTGGTTGTCCATTACGTATCGCTTCGGTGGTTAGCGCGTTAGCGCGTTTGCCTCGGATGATGGAATTCGTGGGTTTGAACCCTGGCCGAGTCATACCAAAGACGTATAAAATGGTGCAAGCAGCTGCCTCGCTTGGCGCTCAGCATTAAGAGGTTAGTGCTGTTACTGGTCGGCCTGGTGTCAGGGTAATGTGATTGGGTGGGACATGACATATCTGCCGCATGATGCCCCGTTGCTAGACATCAGTGTAAACTGTCACTGTGCAAATATCTTGGCGATGACTGAAAAATCGTTAAAAGCTACGTTAAAAATCCAAATCACACGTCCATTACGTTATATAGGAGGGCGCATCGGGTCTATTCCTGATACCCGAGCGCACGTGGCCTATTCTATTTACTCGGGGGGGGGGGGGGGGAACGGCTGTTGAAAACAGCTTAGATACATGTGAAAAACTGTTAATTTTTAAATTTCAAAACGGAAATCATGTGATCAGAGTTAACATAGCAATGATGTATAAGCTGGGTGGATGTGGAAGACCGAGCCATTACGTACCTTAATAGATGGGTGCATGTCCGAGACAGGTCTATACGGTTTCTGCGTTTTTGACCTGAAGCTGGGGAAAGACAAGCTTGTGAGTTACCTTAGGCCGACATAATCAGTCCCACACCTATAACGATAGTGACTGAAGTTTATGGGGATGATCTCATCTATTCACTAAAACATGCAAATATTTGCAGACACTTTTGTCTGCACACATCGGTGTACATTTTTATACACTTACCGGCATTTCTCGTGGCTGTTAAGTTACAGTCGGTTGGATGGGTTCTTTTGGTGAGATGTACATATATTTCTGGATCAAATGCTATGTTTGAGGACCTGTGAATCTACGTGGAATAGCACAACCCTGTGACCCGTTGCCATTTTGAATTTTGCGCTAGATTTGGCTGTTACCAAATAACGGTAAGTGTCTAAACTGTACACAGATGTGTCCCGAAAAGATGTGCTTGCACGAAAATTGCGCAATTTAATGAACAGGTAACCTACAAATCGTTCAGCAGTATCAACCCATATTTGTGAGTTTAATTATCTGACTAGAGTTACCTTTGCTTGATTGGAATTTATGAGCTGAAACAAACTGTAAAGAATGCATATATGATTTGTTTTTCTGGAACGTGATTTCCTATTACTCCAATCAAAGGTAATATCAACCACTAATTCCTTCCATAATAATTCGTCGTTGACTGGAGAATATTTTTGCTCTCTAATATGGTAATAATAGATCATATAGATCATGCGCCTGCATTTGTTATGAGAGTAGCTATTGTAATATGAATATGCATTATTTACCAGCGCTATTTATTGATTCAGGATGACACTTGACTCTAAAGTGCCTCTTGTAACGAAGTCTATGGTTTAATGGAGAAAAAAAACAGACAAGTAACGGCAATGAAAGGTTAACTTGAGACGTTTAAAAATGAAAGTCAGACAAAAAGGCAATATAAGAGCGTAGATCACTTCGAAATTAGACTGATATGATATATGGACTGGTGTCCAGGGTTCGTTTTGGCCGTTTCAGCGATTGGTAAGCAAGGAGTTGATTAGAGACAAGGAAAATTTCTGAATAATCTCTATGATTGAAAAATAATTTTTGTAACCCCCACCCCAACCCAAAAATTAACTTGCAATAATATGCTGCATCGTTTCTTTCTCTAATTCCTTTAGAATATCAGACTAACCGGTGGTTAATCTCATATAGAGGAGGAAATTAATGTTCGCTAATATTGCAAAAGAAGATCACGTGCCCTCGTTTATTATCAGAGAAGTTATTTAAATACGAAATGACTTCTATTTACGTCCTTAGGAGTCTTATTTTAGAAATATCGAGATAACACTTACAGGATATTGTCCCAAAAACCAGGGATAATAAGGGTCGGATCAATCATCTAGAGCAATCAGATATGGGAATGTCAAGATCGTCCTGTTTATCAGCCCTTATGTCAAGGGGCGACAATCACTATATTTTGCATAAATGTGACAATAAAAGGTAACCGTATCTGGCACAGGCATTTAGCAGATAAAACGGGTATTCTAGATATGGAAGAAGGGGGTGGGTGTTGGTTCCTTTACAACTGTTGCATTTCGTCAATAAAAGTCAAATTACGTGAGTTAAATGATGAATTCACTAACACAGATTCAATTTTATACGAAATTATTATTTTATGGCGATAGGTAAAGTGCTGGTACCGAATAAAACCCATAGGTGATGAGCTATAGAGGTTAAGTAGGTGTGGGTGAGGCGGGTATGGACCTAATAATTATTGTTGAAACAAAATATACTTATAAAACATCAGTATATTAACATAAGTCTAATTTTACAACCAGTTGTAGCACCCGCAGTCAATCATTTCGATCTAACACTAATTTCGGAAGAAAAGGGCCAATATATGTTCATAGTCTTGGCAGGATGACTGGATTTATAAATTTTCCCAAAGGCACATTAAACAGAACTTATAAGTTAAAATATTTTTTTAAAATCTTGTTCTATCAGGGAAAATATTCATGAAATTAATTTGATTAAATAATTCTTTGTAGCATTGGTCCCTAGTGATGTATCACCGCTAAAGATAACAAAAGAGTTTTTAACGGATTCTAGTCAGAGTACCTGTCACACTCGGAATTAAGGTAAGCGAAACAATCATGGTCCCTGCTGAGATAATCCTTCGGGGGAATATGGTAGCTTGTTGCTCGTACGTATCGTACAATTTGTATCGAAAAATAACACCTGCCAGTTAAGTGACTGTTGTCGACTCCACATTAATAGTGCCTATGGAAGGTGCAATGAATATTTACAATCATTCCAAGATGTCATATAGTTCATAATTACTTCGAATTGAGAATTATAAAAATATATTCTTATTCCTATCTGTCAAAATTAACTACTCTTTTCGCAGGAACCAAAAATTGAAAGGTACCTTCTCCGGAAGCACGTCATACAAGAGGCTTTGCTAGTTTTGATGACATTTTCGCTACCATTTATATTGGCCATTTCATTTCAGTTTAACAGGAAAGAAAACCTCTGAGTCAACAGAGTAAAATAAAAAAGCTAAAATGTACTCCGAAACAAACCTGTCACCTTTGAAACGTGTCTTAGGGTCAATATGTTGCATTTACGTACGACAAATGGACACGTCCTGGTACAAGTCATCTGGAATTTATAGGCATCATGTTCCTCAAACTTATATACGTTTTTGGTGAGTGCGCATGTGCTTGCCAATAAAATACAGCATTGGAATGCAAAATCTCTCATACCCCATCCCTTTCCAACTTTGACATCTCTCTCTCTCTCTCTCTCTCTCTCTCTCTCTCTCTCTCTCTCTCTCTCACACACACACAGACACACGCACACAGAGCTGCATAATGATGACTGTACATTTATTTGTATAAAATATTTACTAATTCTGCACAAAATGTCATCTAATATCCAGGGTTTCCAGTTACTCAATCCAACGTCTCATTTTCCTCGACTCGCTCACTCTACATTTCAACAGGCTTTATGGATTGGATATTGGATTTATGAAAGAATATTTCCGACCGTTATTGATCTGATATCTAAAAAGTGGCTGGCAGTGAAATCTATGGAATCCCAGACACATCTGGATCTTCTGCATCAATCTTTAATTACATCAGACCTTTGTGCGCAGACTAAAAGTGGAAGTACATGTGCGGAGAAAAGTAAAACTTGCCAGTTGTTATGGTTGGAAGGTGTTTCAATGGCTTATCTCTATTTAGGAGGCAAAATATTAAACACGCGTGTAGCAGGAACGTCCAGCTTCACATTCATGTAGCCATCGTTTAAATTCAGCAAGATTTCTTCGCTTAATCTCCACCCGGCATCTTAATATCTTGCACGAGCTCCTTGAAAAGACTTAGGTCAAATATTTTAACTTAGTCACGTGGCTCGGTACACACATGTGATACATCTATAAACGCTTGTTTTCATTGACTTGGTTTCGAGATTATGTTGTACGGATACTTGAAAGTAATACTTATTATTTCTTTGCTCAACCTTTCTTCTTCCTTTTTACTTTCATTCTTAGCCAGTTTCTAAATAGCTTGACAGAGATTCGCCCTCTTGCAGAATCACGACCAGCTCATGGTTATGGATCACACTCATATTAAAATGGGGAAGACATGCAATTGCATATGAGAAAAATCATTATATACCGTTTCCACATGACGATACGTTCATAAGAGAAACGTCTTTGTTTTACCCGGTGAGGGGCCAAACCATCATTGTTTTTTGGCTTAGTTGTTTGTTTGTTTGGTTTGACTGGGGGGGGGGGGGGCATACGTTCATTATCAAATATATTAAAAGGCAAATGTTCCATACCTAGACGCCATTACCTCGTATCAGCATTTTTTTTTGAGAAAAAACGCATTCTAAAAACCTCTTTCTCAACCTTGCATAGCTAAAACTTAATTTGTGTCCAAAAGGAAGTAATTATAACATATTCATCATCAAATATTTGCCCTGAATTATCCGCAAATCTTGAAGCATCAGAAATAACAAATACAGGATTTTTTTCAGTAAATGCGACCTATTTCGGCCATGTAAATATAGGTTGTCCAAATGGATGCAGTTATCAAGTGTGATAACTGGCGTCATTCGATAATGTGAGTGGGAAATGAGACTAACTCTGCATATATATTTACGTGTCCATGTAAATGAACATTACATTCCAGAGTGACAAAAAGTGACTCACTGTGACATGCTTTTGATAGAACTAGGTATCCATATCCCAGACAATATTCCACGACCATATATACTAAACGTTTAGAGAAATGGAGCTAAATAGAGAAAATGACGTTGAAAAATAAACCACCACCAGCGACGACGATGACAAAGATATCGACAACAATTACGTCATCGGAAAAGTGATTCTAATAACTTGTCCATGCTTTGCAGGTGAAACAACAACAACAGCAAAATACAACTAAAAATTCAGGCCCGTATCTTTTACAACTTTTGTTTGAAACGGGTTAATGATGACTATTTGACAAACGTATGAATATCTGCTGCAGCCCGAAACGGAAAGGAGAAAGAGAAAACAAATTGTACGTGCGAAGTGATGAAATGCATATCGATCTGCCTTGCCTTCAGGCTTGCTCCATTGTATCACCTTGGGTCTATCTAGATAGTTCTAAGAACAGAATTAAAAGTTAAACATATGCCACGATCTTGGATTTTAAAATCTGGTTGGATTAAAATTGAACAAGCTAAGTTCAGGTACCACAAGTAATAGTTCTGATGTTTTTCATTGTCCCCAGTCACATCAGCAATGCAAGAATCATATATATATATATATATATATATATATATATATATATATATATATATATATATATATATATATATATATATATATATATATATATATATATATATATATATATATATATATATATATACAAATACCGTTATACTTATATACTCAAACACACACACACACACACACACACATATATATATATATATATATATATATATATATATATATATATATATATATATATATATATATATATATATATATATATATATATATGATCGAAGCATGTCTAAGAACTGAGTCACTAAGATCGAAGTACAACGTAAATCTTCAGTAATGAAAGTCGTTTGTCTTTCAGACCTGTAGCTTCAACACACGCGAGGAATGTGCTCTTGCAATAAATCAAGAACAAATATGCACGACTGACAAAAGAGTCAATAACCTCATTGCTCCGACGTTAAATGGTAATTTACGTCTCTGGTAGACAATCGGTTCTTTCTTAATGAAATCGCCGTTATTAACTATTATTTTCTCATCTAATGAAGTCTAAAGAGATACTACTGAATAACGTCCTCAGATTGGAGAGGAAACGAGTTACATATATCATCATCACTATATTTATTTGTATTATAAACAAAACCCAGAAGTTTCAAAAGCTGCTATTATAAGCAGAGATAATAAAGGCGTAGTTTGTTACACTTGTACACTCAAACGTGCACATGCATACATAGTAATTTGTTACACTTATACACTCAAACACGCACACGCATACATACACTTGTACACTCAAACACAGACATGCATACATAGTAATTTGTTACAATTATACACTCAAACACACACACGTACACATACACTTGTACACTCAAACACACACATGCATACATAGTAATTTGTTACAATTATACACTCAAACACACACACGCATACATACACTTGTACACTCAAACACAGACATGCATACATAGTAATTTGTTACACTTATACACTCAAACACACACATGCATACATACACTTGTACACTCAAACACAGACATGCATACATAGTAATTTGTTACACTTATACACTCAAACACACACATGCATACATACACTTGTACATTCAAACACAGACATGCATACATAGTAATTTGTTACACTGATACACTCAAACACACACATGCATACATACACTTGTACATTCAAACACAGACATGCATACATAGTAATTTGTTACAATTATACACTCAAACACACACATGCATACGTACACCTATACACTCAAACACAGACATGCATACATAGTAATTTGTTACACTTATACACTCAAACACAGACATGCATACATAGTAATTTGTTACACTTATACACTCAAACACACACATGCATACATACACTTGTACACTCAAACACAGACATGCATACATAGTAATTTGTTACACTTATACACTCAAACACACACATGCATACATACACTTATACACTCAAACACACACATGCGTACATAGTCAGTAGCTCGTGTAGTTTGTCTCAAAGTTTGCACCTCAAAACTTTCAGTTTGTTTTAGTTTTATATAAGTATTTTACATGAAACTTATTATCATTTATTTTGTTGCAATGGATATTAACGAAAAGGTCTTCAAGTTCTCGTTTCTACAGATGATGATGATGATGATGATGATGATGATGAATCGCCTTTTCCGTGGTCTTTTTTACGTGTGTGTTTGCTTGGTCTTTTCTGCTGCTATAGGATCTTTCCACGTGACCCTAGATCTCATGGACATTGAGTATATCACAAGGATTTTCCGCTAGTAGTAGTAGTAGTAGTAGGAACATCCTCTTCATTATAGTTTGTAGAGTCCCAATGTGTCTGTAAACACATTGTTTACCAGGCTGGCAATTATCCGAGCCATCAATTATCTATTCATGTTCGACATAGGTACAGGTCGAGAAGATATATACGTGTGTGTGTGTGTGTGTGTGTGTGTGTGTGTGTGTGTGTAATTTAAGTGTAATAACTAGGTCTTCTCGACCTGCACCTTTGTCGAAGTTGAATACATATTTGACAACTTAGTTAATTGGCAACCTGGTAACCAATGTGTTTACAATACATTGGGACTCTGCTCACTAATATGAGGTCGGTGAGGAGTCATTTGCTTATTCTTGCTTGAGAAAGAATCCTCAGCAAATCATAACATTCAAAGTTGACCCTTCGGCTGGGCGTTTTACACGATAACCACCCATCACATAAAACAAATCCACTAAAACACTTCTCAGTCTAACCACGCAGGTAGATGTTAATGTTTCCTAATTGCCTTTCTAAAGCTAGTTTCACGGTGGAGCAGTCGTTTCACAAACTTGGACAATTTGGGCTGAACAACATGTACAATTTCAAATCGTTACAACTACGAACTTTTAGTTCAGATTTCATGAAGTTTACATGACTTACTTAAATGTATTCTTTCAATCACTATATACTGCAATCACAGCGGCATTATTATCATTCGATTTTCTGGAAGTCTTCGGTGCAGTGTCATTAATTGTGATCCTTTATTCCCGTGTTTTCAGCAAGCCGTTGTCAGAGCACTGTCGTCACCATTACATTCCTGCAGCGTCTTTTTCGGAGTTTGTCTTGAATTAGCGATGTGCTTAGTGCTCTAACGCTGAGTTTGTTGCATGTTACGTTACGGTCTCTGACATTTTTAACAGAGCATTCTAAGTTCTGTATTAGGTCCGTGCAATTGGTACTTTTTCCCCGTTTCCTTCCAACAGAATGATGATGATGACGAGTTTGATGATGATGATGATTTTAATGATGATTTTGATGGTGGTGATGATGATGATAATGATGATGATGATGATGATGATGATGATTTTGATGACGATGATGACGACGACGATGATAATGAGGATTATTGCTATTATTATTATTATTATTATTATTATTATTATTAATATCCATACATTAACGGATGATATATTTTCCGTCTGTCCGCCCTTCTGTCCTTTACCACACATCCTCTTCAACCGCCGGTAGTAAATTCACGAAACTTTTGAGTTGCGTTCCAAACATACCGTGGTGGACTATGACCGTGCGTCGCTCAGTTCACCTTCTGTCCTGAACGCGGTTTTGTATGAGGCGCCGTAGCAGACAAAAGCTGGTCCAGTGAGAAAGTTGTAGTTGAAATTTCGATGTCGTATGTCGAGAAATCCAATATCACGTGTTGGATCAAATTGCATGTCCTTAAAGTTCCATTCTTTAGATCGAGATTTTAGATTTTGTATGTTGAATTATACAGTGGTGGTTTAAAGTTCTATTTCCCATGTCGAAGTTTTACATTGTATATTTTGAATTACATAGAGGTGGTTGAAATTTCAATATCGTATGTCGAGAATCATACGTTCTATGCAACTGTTTGTGATAACAGTTCCATTTCATATGGCGAGTATTTAGATTTCATCTGTTGAGTTTCACAGCAACGAGAAGCAGCTTCCTTGTTTAAAAATAACGCGGTCCGTTCACGACAGCGACCTCTAGCGAAGAAATTCATAGTAATTCTCGACCAGCGAATGGAAACTTTCAAACTGTAAATGCATGAAATGTAATGGCGCCTCATAATTGAATACACGAATGACGTATCTTAATACTCGATATTATTTTAAGCTATTAAAGTGGACATTGTGTAATGTTAATTTTAACACCAACACATCATTTCACCATGTATAAATAACAATTCTGACAAGCACAATTGTTGTTGTTGTCGTTGTAGGGTTTAACGCCATTTTTCAGTACACGATAGGCTATACATGGCGGCCAGTATTAATGGTGGAGGAAGAACCCGGGAAAAGCCCGGAAAGAACCATCGACCCACGAGAAGCTACTGGCCAGCTTTCTAACATACCCACATTAGCCGAATCCGAGATTCGAACCCACGCAGACAGAGGTGAGATGGCGGTGATCCGTAACGGAGAGCGCATTAGACCACTCGGCCACTCAGGGCCCCTGACAAGCACAATAAAATGTCCAATCACCACTGTGTAATTCAACAGATTCAATCTGAAAACTCAACATACGAAATGGAGTTTTCAGCACAGCCAATGTTATTCAACATATTAAACTGAAACTCTCGACATATTTTATTAAAATTTCAATAACCGCCGTGTAATTCAGAAAATGCAATCTAAACTCGACATTGGACATAAAATTTTCAACCAGCGCTGTGTAACTCAGCATATGAAATGGAACTTTCAACATAAGCGCTTTGAACCAATACGTAAATTAGGAATTCTCGACGTATGACATTGAAATTTCAACCACCGCCGTGTAATTCAAACGACACAATCTACAACTTCGACACAGAAAATGTAACTTTCAGCCACTACTGTTTAATTCAACAGATACAATCTAAAATCACGACCTAGAAAATGGAATTTTAAGGACAAGCATTTTTGATACAACACGTGAAATTGGAATTCTGGACATATGACATTAAAATTTCAACGGCAAAGTTCTGATTGGACTAGCTTTTGTCCGCTACTGCGCCTCATAGATATGTGTAAGAGTGATCGTATATGGTAACCGTGCTTCACGAGGATGAGTACTACAACAGTAGGTTTCGGATCTGATCTGTCCTTGGGCGAGACAAGAGAACGAGGTTCTTAACGCGAGTAAAATTGTCTTGTGGTTCTTCTTACCCTAACAACAAGAACCGTATTCGAGAACCGACAAGAACCTCGCTCGTGGTTTGAGAACACAAATTACCTCTGGCGCGGGAGTAGACAGAAACAAAGATTTCGAATGCCGAACGTTGATACGACATTTTATTTCCTAAGATCAAATGAGTTGTTACAGCTAGCGAACTCCGTGTGGTCTAAAGCGCTCTCCGTTACGGATCACTGCCATCTCATCCCTGTCTGCGTGGGTTCGAGTCTCAGATTCGGTTAATGTCGGTTAATGTGGGTATATGAGAAAGCTTGCCAGTAGCTTCTCGTGGGTCGTTGGTTCTTTCCGGGGGTTTTCTCAGGTTCTTCCTCCACCATTAATACTGGTCGCCATGTATAGCCTATCGTGTGCTGAAAAAAAAATGGCGTTAAACCCTACAACAACTACAACAGCTAGCGAACTCAGGAAGAAGCGATAGTATATGAGAATGTGTTCTTGGTGTTTGGGCAAAATCACAAAAGATGTCGCCCAAAGATTACACCCGCAGGCAGAGTGGGTGGGATCGCATTTTCAAAGGTTATGTTTACTTTGTTTTGTGGCCTATCTACCTCAACTATGGGAGGATTATCGTATTTAGTATGATTTTTCATTATGTAGATGACAGCAAATATTTTGGGTCGTTGATGCAGTTCCATGGGGTAGAGGGTGGGGACCAAAGGTCACACATACATTGGAATATGACTTTTACTTATAACCTGAGGTACATCTACATCGATCGAGAAAGATGTCTGTTATAACGTTACATGAGGATGAGGATGGTAACAAAGCCCGCTGCAACCGCGAAGGCGGAAAGGTGGGGTTGGTAAAAATAAAACAAATGTGAGGACATTTGTGAATGATTTTTCTAATAATAATAATTATTATTATTATTATTATTATTATTATTATTATTATTATTATTATTATTGGTATCATTATTATTATTATTATTATTATTATTATTATTATTCGCACTAGCATCATCACAACCGGTTGACATATTAAGCGTCATTCAATATGCAGGTTTCCTCTTGTAAACGCAAAATTTCCATAGGAAAAATTAGTAATATTTCCTACCAAGTTTCGTTATTCGATCAAAAGTGATTTTTTAAAAGTCCTCTTCTTTACTTAATGAACATGCGGTCATGATTCATTGATATGATCAGCAAGAAGAGAAATAACTTTCACTGATGCGAGTTGCTGTGATACACGTCACTTTCATCGATCAGTAAAAACAAGATGCTGGATCAATCCGCTTAGTCACGATACATGTCAACGCTGATAATATTGCAAACTACCGTCTTCCCAAATCCCCACCGTGGTTAGCAAAGCTTCCCAAAATAGTATTTGACCACTGCGAATTTGAAACAAAAAATCCTCTTTAAATCCTTTCCTTTACCATGGTGAATTCAATGAAATCAAAGCATCCTACAGTGGCCATACGTCCTTGTATACATACGGTTCGAAAGATGGAGACAAAATTGGAGCTGCCATTGAAACAACCCATGGTACCAACTCGACCAGGTTACCGAATAAAGTTTCAATATTCCTGCAGAAATTACAGACTTACTCAAAACTTTGATCAAGTTTGACCCTACCCTCCCCCCCCCCAAAAAAAAAAAACAAAAAAAAAAAAACAGAGTTGCATCTATATTACCGGATTCCATTTACACACTGAAAATCTAGTTGAATCTTAAATTTAACAACCCGTCATTACAATCTGATTAAAATAAAATCTCCGCTGTTGTACACGAAGATCTGACAGCGACCGTTTAGGGGTCGTGTTCTGGTAACCTATGCTATTACCATAATTGCTAATTTTATCAACCAGTCAGATGAAATATCTTCTCGTTTGGAGACAGAGTACTGTGGATGAAGAGCATGAATGTGGTCTCACTGGACAGTTTATCTGGTGAATTTTCATCCAACAATGACCTATTGCAGAAAAATGAGAATAATTTTACACTGACGATACAAATAAAAACAAACTAATGACTTATGTAGAAAGCATACATGTGAGATTTTGACTGCAGCAATCAGGTTAATTCCTGATGCAACTGGTGGTTTTTATACTGAACCAACACTGCCACCAACCCTTCAATTTTACATTCATTTTTGACAGGAAATAGCTATTTTGAATATTTTCCTGTAACAAGGCAGCTAAAACAATCAGTATGTGCCCTATGAATAAATAAAGTTCACTAGTACTATAACAAATTAGCATACTTTTCATCACCCCTCAACCATCTAGATTTTTAGATATTTACCCCTCTGTATCAGACACACGTAAATATTTAAGCCAAGTCGGCTGCTCATTTGCAGCCCAAGTTACGCATTTGATCTTCAATGCTCATCTAACTGTGACAGGCAGTCACCAACAAGCCAACCCATTTCCAAGCCTAACTCAAAGTAAATCTAAACCACATTACAGATTTAGCTTATGTGTGAATTTATAAATGCTAGGCTTGTGATAATTAGGTTCATGCCTTCTACCTTAAAAATTAGGGGGGTGTCAAAATACGAAACTATCCAGTGAGACCTGTTTACCGAACAACTTGATTTACTTTCAGATTTTTGAAAGCTGCATTTCCATTGGCTAAAAAAAAGATCACCAGAACATGACCCTTAATCGGTCGTGGTCAGGTCTTCACGTAGGACAGCGAAGATTTTATTTTAATCAAATTGCCCGTCATTATCTCAGATATCATAGAAACGTGGTGACAGAAAGGGTAATGAAAGGGCAGATAAATCAGACCAAACTGACTGCATTCACCCGTTTCCGACCGAAGATTCCGTATGCTGACTTAAAACAGTATCAGTCATATTGCTCGTCATACTTGGCAGAATGTAGTGGAATGAAAACTCCACGCACAAACGAAAGAACATCAAAACCCCACAAGTGGAGAGTGACTTGCCTCGCATAGAACAAATCGGAGAGATGTGGTCATATTTTCTTGATTTAGTATCTGACACGCATACCTGACTCGTGCAAAACCTCCCGAAGGGTGAATCTTGACTGGAGTATTACCCTGCCAGTGGGAAGTGGTGCACATTCTTGTTAATGTGTCGATTAGAAGTAATTTGACGTGAACTGCTTGTAATGTGTCGATTTTTACCCTTGAGACAGAAGTAATTTGACGTGAACTGCTTGTAATGTGTCGATTTCTACCCTTGAGACAGAAGTAATTTGACGTGAACTGCTTGTAATGTGTCGGTTTCTACCCTTGAGACAGAAGTAATTTGACGTAAACTGCTTGTAATGTGTCGATTTCTACCACTGAGACATACGTAATTTGACATGAACTGCTTGTAATGTGTCGATTTCTACCCTTGAAACAGGAGTAATTTGACGTGAACTGCTTGAAGAAACTCGATGGGGACGTACCACCCGAACAAAATATTGGACTTTTGAAGGGAATGATGTTCATGCGACAAATTCTAATAATATTTTAGAGATTTTAAATGTGATATCTTTAACTGTTATTTTATATACATTTTACCGAATCTCAACAGCTTTACATTTTATATTTGATCTTCTTGTACTTAAATTACATTTGTTTGAAAAGTTTTATCTTCCTAAAAGTGTCTTTTTCTGCAGTTCAACATTAACATGCAAGCGCATGCATATTTTCTGTGAAACCACTGGTACCAGCATCGAGCTATTTGATGTTATGTTTTCTTTTTTGTTACTGTTCGGGAGACAGTGCTAATACACTTACGATTTCTGCTGAATCCCCCAAATCAAATCTATGTAATTGCATCTGACAACGTTTTTCCAAATAAGTATGGTTTAAAATAAACCATTTAATAGCATTTTTTGTTACTGTTTAATCCCTGACGGATAGAATCAATACAAGATCGCGATAAATAGCGTGATCTCGCCCAATAATTACCATGGCAATACGCGCTGTGCATACAAGTTCAAACAAGCAGAGACCTGTATTAAGTTGTAGACGAATTTGTGTCGTTATTATTAATGCTTTGAACAAATTGGGGGCACTTGAGGTCGGCTTTTATTGCCTTCATCGGATGCAAAGCATACGGTGCTAATAACTTTATTGGTCTCATTCATTCACAATAAATGTCCTGGTTTTAGAGATTAGAATCGTGGAAGCGTACATTTACAATAAACACTACCTTTATTTCATGTATTAGTAAATCCATGCGTGTGAAAATTTTTATAAATATTAAAAATGCTTGATCATAAAAAATGAATTTGTTGTATACATGTTTTTTATTTATCACCTTTTAATAAATACAGACTATTTATTTATCTCTTTGTGTATATAGGCTATTCGCTTGTCTCCTTTTAATGTATACAGGCTATTTTTTTCTTCTCAAAATTATTATATAAAATATAACAAATATCACTAGTGTTGATATTTTGTGAACGACCCCAGCGCATCCTTTCTGCACGCTTTTTGTTTATTGTTTCCGTTTGTCTTTAAGTATTGAAAAATTATACTTAAAGGAGTATGACCACACATTCTAATCTCTTCTGATTTCTTTTGTACTGGCACGTTCCTTTCTACCCTGTCTTGTCTGTTTTGGTCGGATTCTGTATTGACCTCTGAAGTGTTACACGGTGTATTCTTCTCTAATTTGCTAAACTCGTTGAGTCTTGCTTATTGTAGCCTGTATTAGAACTTTGTGGTCTGGTCAAGGTCAGTAGTACTCCTGTGGAAAATTCGTGAAATAAAGTGAACATGTATCATTTGAAAGATTATACCCAAGGAATCGAAATTAAACAAAGGTCAAGGTCATATTTCAAGATAAAAATAGGAACATCCCCCATCAATGTAAGATATACATGAGTTATAAGGGTTTCCTTAAAATCAACGTAATTATTATGTTACAGTTGGTCATTAGATAACTGACAAATGATATACGACACTAATGCAACACTGGAATGGTTAGTAAAGGTTAAGGTAATTAGTAAAGAGTAAGGTGATTAGTAAAGGTTTAGGTGATTAGTAAAGGTTAAGGTGATTAGTAAATGTAAGGTCAGTATCTTAGATCTAGTAAACATAGAGTAAACTAATTACCAGTGACACTAGCGTATCACACAACCAGTTATTCGGTCGTCATTTATTTTGTTAGGAAACTTGTGATCATATTCCGTATTCAGATGAAAATGTGTGGAGATGATTTTATCAGGAAGTCGAATCTTGAATTAGCATTGACGATATTGAATATTAACTTAAATTAGCATTGATGGTATTGAGTATTAACTTGAATTAGCATTGATGGTATTGAGTATTAACTTAAATTAGCATTGATGGTATTGAATATTAACTTGAATTAGCATTGGTGGTATTGAGTATTAACTTGAATTAGCATTGATGGTATTGAGCATTAACTTAAAACAATATTGATGATACTGAGCATTATGTTGAATTAGCATTGATGGCATTGAGTATTAACTTGAATTAGCATTGATGGTATTGAATATTAATTTGAATTAGCATTGATGGTATTAAGTATTATCTTGAATTAGCATTGATGGTATTGAGTATTATCTTGAATTAGCATTGATGGTATTGAATATTAACTTGAATTAGCATTGATGGCATTGAGTATTAACTTGAATTAGCATTGATGGTATTGAGCATTAACTTGAAACAATATTGATGATACTGAGCATTATGTTGAATTAGTATTGATGATATTGAGTATTATCTTCAATTAGTATTGATGATATTGAGTATTAACTTGAAACAATATTGATGATACTGAGCATTATGTTGAATTAGTATTGATGATATTGAGTATTATCTTGAATTAGTTTTGATGATATTGAGCGTTAAATTTTAATTAATATTGATGATACCGCGTATTAGCTTGAATTAGTTAGCATTAATTTTATTTTCTATTAATTTCAATTAGTTACTATTGATGATATCGAGAATAAACTTGAATCATGATTGATGATATGCTTTGATTAAACCTGTATATCTGACGATTTATTACAGACACAACACAATAATTAGAATATAGTCACATAGAAAAGGTACTTATGCTCAAACAAGGCTGCTGAAAGAAACTCTTGAATAGTTTAAACATGTGTAGAATATATTAATTGTCCAGAAACAATAAAGAAATTTGGCGAATTGTGTTGATTAAAAGTAAACTCGAAACTATAAAAAAGCGTATGCATTCAATTGACATCAAATGAAATATCTACAAACATCCTGTATAAGGTACATGTAAATGAGAATAATCCAATTAGCCTGACACTTAGCTCCTCAATGATAATGGTTCTGTGCCACCTGTCATTTATAAGAGTCACGTACATTAAATCAACCAAATTGTAAAACATGTGTGACTATTGCTTTCGTTATGAGAAGCTACACTAGTCAAGGATGATCCAGCTATTCAAAGCTGTAGACTCTTAAAAGACCTGATCTATGCCGTATCCAATAAATCAGATTCACACTGGTATTGCCAATAGATTCGATCTGATGTTTTATGTGATAGGAATAGATCATTGAATAGAACACTTGAAAATTTTGACACAGTTTCTTTTGATTTATTTGGAATATCCTGGAATCCATTTTCCAAGGCTACTTTTAGACGAAGCACACGAATGTCATGTTCAACAAAAGGAAATCCACCTGACTATACTCCAAGCCCACAATACATGTATGTATGCCTTTCAATAAGACCCTCTAGAAGAAGGGTGAAATCAGACGGAACAAATACTTGTCCGTTATTTTGGATTATCTCAAGGCGATGTTGCCTTCTAGTATCCGATATAAAAAGTAAATCTGCAATTTTAGAGAAAAACTATTTTAAAACCCTTGAGTAGCCTTATGAAAATGACAGCTTGTAAATTTAAAGTAGGATCACCTTGTACTCCAGCAGTCCTTGGTTGCCAGGAGATCCGAACCAATATTTTGTATTTAGGTATCGATTGGCAGCTTGATCCTCCTTTGACTAATATAGCCCAAAAACATTCAACAAACAGTGTCAAAAAGGGAAGGAGAAGATTTTTGTTAAGTCTGGACCAGTTTTCCATGTACTGGACCATTCAGCCAAAACAGACAACTTTTCAAAACAATATATCATTTTGTACATGACGTCCACAAAATGTAATTTCGTGATATGACCGAATTAATCATCAATTGTTTTGCATAATCAGTTGATCCAGAGATGTTCAACGCTTGCAAAGAACATGAAATGATGTAGATTTTTGACCACTATGCTGTATGCCAATACTTTTATGTAGATTTTTGACCACTATGCTGTATGCCAATACTTGTATTGCCAGGTGAGCCACATAATGTACTGACTTCTCCTTTGATCTTATGCGCCATCTTTCAATATGTACACACTTATCGTCTCTAGATTAAACAGGTTTAGATGCCCACCTCCGCTTTAGTCTATAATTGTACATAAGGTTTATGACAGATAACACATTTTACGACTTTTTATAGATTCCATTGGTTATAAATAACCAGCAAGCTTGCAGGTAACGGGGACCTTTCATTGCAGAAGTTGTTTAATATCAAAGGTTGAAAGACGTGACCCAGTCTATCCTTACACTTAAGATGCTAATGTTCCTACCGAAGCACCGAAAGAGTGAGTTCCCCTTTCTAAGACGAATAAAGCTTCTTTCTCCAAACTGGTAGCTGGAGAATATTAAATAGAAAGCAAACTTAAAACATCATCAACGCACTTCAAGGGTTTGAAATAATTTGTGAGAAAAACTAGGAGGCCATTATGTGGTGGCAAGTTGATACTGCCAATGCAAATGTTTATAACAAGTGTGACCATTGCTGGTACCAAGAATACTGCCTCCATACCATTATGTTACGACAAAAAGTGTGCATTGTGTTGTCTCAGACGCTTCTGCGCACTTACCGCAGTTCCCGTGGATTGGCGGGATTGTACTGCAAGAGATGTGCAAATGTCATGCAGATAACAAAATATGCTGGGATTAAGTGTTGTGAGTAGTGAAGGGGGGCACCCTACGGACAATGGGAATTAGCATTACAAAACCCCTTGGGCAAATCTACGGACAATGGAAATTTAACATGGAGAAAAATCGTGGGCAAATCTACGGACAAGGGGAGTTAACATGGGAATAAATCGTGGGCCACTTTACGGACAAGGGGAATTTAACATGGCGATAAATCGTGGGTCACTCTACCGACAAGGGGAATTTAACATGGGATTTTTTTTTAAAAATTTTTTTAAAAAAAGGGGTAGGCAATTCAAAGACTATCTCTTTTCGAGAAATATGGCTGGCCCTGAAAAGGGCCTTTGGGTTTTCTTCTTCTTCTAATTTCTTCTTTTCCTCCACCAAGTTCTTATTTTATCTCCTACACTCTTCTTCTCTTTCTTTTTTTTCTTCTCCTCCTCTTCTTTCTTCTTCTCTTCCTCCTCTTCTTTCTTCTTCTTTTCATTTTCTTCTTCTTTTTCAATTTTTTCGTTCCAATTGCTTATTCTTTCCTCTTCATCTTCCTTCTCCTCCTTGATCTCTTTCATGACACCACTAATCTTGTCCTTTGCTTTCCTTAAGTTATTAATTTCCATCTTCACACGATGGGGACTATAGGAATAATGGTCTTCAACCAGTCTTAATAGCATCTGTTCCATTATTCCTAAGTTGTCTAAAACGTCTTGCAAGGTTTGTAATTTGTCCATTTGGTTTGACGCCATCTTCTTTGTATTCTTTGCAGAATGGTTTGAACGACGAATACTGTGGGTTCTTATACGAAAAGCGCGAACGTGAAGGAAAACATCCCCCTAAAACATAAAATGGATCTTACCTAGATGATGACCAAACATCGCGCGGACGTGAAGGAAAACATCCCCTACTTTCTCATTTCATATAATATAACCCTAACTATACTCTCCACATTTGCTAAGAAACCCATAATCTACTATTCACACAAACATACCTGAGCTCTTACAAACACAAACACACAAACACATACACTTCCACTATTAATAAAGAGTTAGTGTTTATTTTCACACTACTCTACCTACACACATTGGCAAATTGATCGTTATTTCTTTTCTAGAGTATTGGGTAGCCCTGAAAAGGGCTGTTTTTTGAACTCCTGATGCACCTATCTAATGGTTGCACCGTCCTGGCCTGGCGCCACACACGCATCTTCTTCCCCAGTCTTCTTTCACCTTTCTTCTGGGGAGCGCAGAGGGAGGATGATTCGCTTCAACACCCCAATCCTCTGTCTCGGGAATATTGAACGACATCCTCTCTTCTCTTTTCTTTTCCTCTTCTTCCCTCTCTCTTCTCTCCTCCTCTTCCTTCTTTACTCTTGCTTCTTCTACTTTAGCCTCCGCTGATAGTTCGTTTACTATGCGCCTGGCATATTCCAGGTGCATCTGGAGTTCTAACAGTTTCACTATTCTGCTAGTCATTCTTCTGGCTGTGTTGATCAATCAACAAGGGTAGCTGGACTGCCGAACGAGTTTCAATTTATACTGAAAGCGCGGACGTGAAGGAAAACATCCCCCTAAAAACATAAAATTCATCTTACCTAGATCATGACCAAAAAAACAACAACAACGCGCGGACCTAAAAGAAACACTCGCTCACTTTTTTATGCTACCCATCACTTCAATAGACTATCCACATACGCAAGGCAATCCAATCTAACCCCAAATATACACCTCAAACAGCCAAAAAAACTAACATCATTATAATCTACTATCCACACCAACCTATTTTTTTCACTTACAAACACAATCACACAAACACACAAACTCATACCCTCACATTTTTTTAAGAAAGAGTTAGTGTTTATTTTCACACTACTCTACCTACACATATTGGCAAATGGATCGTTATTTCTTTTCTAGAGTATTGGGTAGCCCTGAAAAGGGCTGTTTTTTTTTTTTTTTTGCTATGGCATTCTTTTTTAGTTTCTAAGAATGCGATGTCCTCTGAGGATAGACTTTCTGGCGATAGGTCTGCTTCTTCGGAAAGAGAAGAAGAATTCTTTGGTGTCGATACGACAATCGACAAAGCCTCTGTCAGCTTCAGGTTGCTGCTGTTGCTGTTGTTGCTGCTGCTGTTGCTGCTGTTGCTGCTGTCTCTGAAGTCTGTACTTCTCTGTCCATTCTTCTTTCTCCCTGTTCATTTCTTCTCTGAAGAGCTCTTCTATCAGGTCTTCAGTGATTTTTAACATTCTCACATTCTCTATTTCTTCTGGTTTCGGTATCAGACTGTGTCTGACCCTATGCAGATTCACGTAGGCTTCGTTGAGCTTAGCTAGTTTGGAGCACATCTTCTTAGGAGGATGAGTCGACAATGGATGGCTAGACTGGGAACAACATTGTTCTTAAAGTTAAAGCGCGGACGTGAAGGAAAACATCCCCCACACGGTTTTCGAGCCGCAACGTTCATGAGAGGGATAGTAAGAAATGAAAGAGCATCAATCCAACATTCTTATAGCTAAACAAACCACAAAGGCATTTTTTTCTAAACACAACATTTTTTATTCAAAAAATCACTTAACACTAAACAACAACATTTTTAACAATAAACCAACACTATAACATCAAACAATTTTTTTCAAATGAAAAACATTTTTTTCTTCAAATACAATCTACTTTAAACAAGGCTGACAACGTTGTGAATGAAATTGTGATTTCCACTGTTGGAAATCATTAGGCCATTGATGGACACTACGTTTCCTAGCTTGAGACAAAAGATAAGCATAATGGTCACAAAACCATCGATCTACTTTCACATCGTTTCTAGCAGAAGAACGAGGATCAAAATGAGTCACTAAATGTTCTAAGGAATAGCCCAGGCTGCGATGATGCAGAAAATACACACAGTATTGTCCACACACCAAGGAATCTGTGCCTTGTAATTTCACGTTATTGAATCGGGTGGTTTGAGCATTTCTTCTCATAAAGTCGATGATATCGTCTTCCAAAGGGGGCAATCCATACGAATCGAAATATTCCACACAGCCTTCTTGAGGAAAGTAGACGGCTACCCAGTGGGTTCCTGGGAGATGACTGTCGTCCGTGTTGATCACGTAAGCTTGATGGTCTTTAGGTTTGCGATGAGGGAGTTCATCTTTAGCACAGACGACGGGATTCCAAGAAGACGTATACGAACTGTGGTTCAAAAGGTAATAAAGTTCCCAGGTATCCATTGTTTTTGTGTTTTTTCTTCACAGGTAATAATAAGTTGTCAATTCGATCCTGACTTTTTGCTTGAAAATGTCTGACGAATAAACGGTTATTCGTTCTGTTTCCTCACTCTGATTCAGGAGAGCTTCGATGCGATGGATCTCTTGTGTGGTTAATGGTGGACAAGAATGTTCACGCAAGTCTTTATACCACTGGTGCAACACGTCTTTGTTCGAGATGAGACTCCAAGCTTCGTCCAGATACTCGTCCAATTTTTCTTCTTGACTCAACATCAGGCATTTATCGTGTTGAATTTGACTGGGATGATCGTTTTGACATCCATAACAATTTTTCTTGATCAATTCTGTCATTTTGTCGACCAAGTGTTTGGCAAAACAGGAGACTAAATGGGCTTCTTGTTCTGGCCATCTCGACTTCATCAAAACTTCTTCGTCTTTGTCTTGAGATTCTTCTCCTTCCACGGTCTCCTCACATTCCATCTCCAAAGTTTCTCCACTAGGTAAAGAGGGATAACAGTCTTCCATGGCTTTCTAATAATCTAGAATGACTTCTCTCAAACTGTTGATTTCTATGGTATTATCGAATTCTGCATACAGGATGACGTTCACTGTCTTGTTCAGTGTCTTTGCAAACTGAAGTTCCACACGAATCTGGCCAGATTTTATAGGGTGGAAATGTCCCTCGTCGCTGCCTTGGTCTGGAGTGAAATCGAAAGCCCACAAAGCATAGCCTCCGTCATATTCGTCGTACTCAATGCCGTGACTGGTGTTGGTTCCTAACTGGCCGGTGGCTTCGTACAGGGACAAGTACGATCTCAAGTAATTCTTCTCGTTGTCACCAAACTTAGGTTCAAAGGGTCGGGTACACAAGGTCTTGCCATCTCGACTGACTTCGATCTTGGACACGCCGAAGTGTTGAAAGTTGAAAGGATTTTTAGCGATGGCTCCGTTGAAGGCTTCATTCTCGACCATACCAAGGATTAAACGCTTGGGTAGCTGTCCTTGAAACAGATGATCTTGGGTTATGGATTGAAGGTTAGCGGGAATGGTGAACGTTTTCACTTCCACGCGTCGGATGGGATACTTGGCGGTCGTTCTGCTCAACGTCTGACTGATTTCGTTTGCCACTTTAGGTAACACTTCTACGCGTCGTACGTAGAGTTTGGCTTCTTGGATTATGCTTTTAGGAGCCTTAGTAAGATCAAGAGCCTGCAAATGGAAAGTGGTACTGCTGCGATTCAGTCTCAAGCGGACATTGACTCCGTTCAGCAAATATTTCTCTTGCAACCACATGTCCAAATGCAAACGATCCATCAGTTCTAAACTTTTCTTGTTTAAGATTTTGTTTTCTCTTGCCTCAAAGCCTTCATTGGTTTTATCTATTGTGTCGAACTTGTCCGGTGTGTCATCTACCCACAGCACACAGGCATTGAGATGACTTGTCTTGGCATCTATTCCGTACGTCAAGAGATTTTCCAGGTAGGCACGGTAAGGGTAAGTATCCATGCTGCTGCTGACCAGTTTGTTATTCAAGTACAAATCCACTGAGCTGAACAAGGAATGCATGAAATTGTTGACGGGAGCTATATCGTCATCGTCTTCTACTCCTTTATCATCTTTTTTTAGAACTTGGACTTTCAAGTACAAGTAACTGCTATTCAGATCGATGTAATCTTCGGGCTGTCCTTTGATTTCAAACTCGATGGGAGCGGAATCGGTCAATGAGGAGATGGGATTAAATTCCACCCATTGGGATTCTTGCATGGTCATCATGGTGGTGGGCATGGCAAACAGATCCAGTTCCGTCTTGGAACAGGCGCAAGACTCTCGGTGCATCATTTTGTTTTGTGTTTCAATAATCGAAAACGTCTAAGTCTCGAACGGTTCTTCTTTTCTTGGCCTTTCTCGCTTGAAGTCTGGTGAAAGGGTGTTTTCTTCTTCGTCGTCTCTTTCTGCCTTGTCCTTGCTGAATGCTTGACTCGGTAGCGTGCAGGGCATTTATAGGTGTCTCTCGTCGGCCCAAAATGTCTTTGCCCGTTTGCAGCAAGACATTTTTGCCTGCCCTCATGAAGGCTTCTTTAGGGTTTTGTTTGTCGATGATGACATTTTGGAGAAATTCTTTGCCTTGCGTCAGTGCCGCATCTTTCAAGGCGTGCAATCCTCGTGTCACCATCGGTTTTAACACCGGGGCCACCGAACGAAAGGCCGATTTTAACATGTCTCCTAAACCGTGTCCTCGCTGTCGAGCCACCCCTCGGTACACTGGATACATGACTTGCTTACGAGTCGTGAGAGAACCGTTTTCGAAAATGGAGTTTCACCGTGACTTTTCCTTTGGTGAATGGAATATTTTGTCCCAAATCTCCTTTTATAGTAATGTTGACCGTGTCCAAATACGACTTGCTGACCGGCAAATAGTGAGGATGGACAAATTCGCGGTGGACGTGGTAAGTGTTTCCACCTTCCTCGTCAGCGTTCGTGGCAGAATCCACTTTGAAAGGAATGACACGCAGTAACGGCACGGAGGTGTGTCCCACCACGTTGTATTCCACCACATCGGAATACACAAAGATCAAATTTAGTCCTTGGTTCAGTTCTACCGGACTATTAAAATACTGGCCAAAAGTCACGTTGTCGTAAATGATGGGTAATTCGGGTGGTGTTTTTTGTTCTAATTTCTTCCTCATCTCCGTGTTACCGCCCAACATGTCAAACAATTCAGGACAAAATTGAATGGACACGATTTTACTTCGCTCAAATTTCATCAAGAAGCGACGAGCTACTTTGTGGTACTCCAGGGTGACACTTTTGTTCTTGACAATGTCAAAAGCTTTCCCAAACACGACATTAAACCTGGAGGCTATGGCGCTGACCAAATGATGACCACTGAAATAATAGCCTGGGGAAATGAAGAAGTGGTAGGTCCACGTTTTAGTTTTCTCATCATAGGTTTTATTGTCATATTTGACATTCTTATCCAAGTACTCTTGCAATGGCTCGTCATGAACTTCCACATCGAATTTATTTTGCTGGGCAATGACATTGTGGACTTGGGTCGGGTGAATCATTTCCACTAAAGCCACTTCCCAATGGGCTTCGTGATCTAACTGGATGGCTTGAGGTAATTTGGCCGTGTAACAGCACAACGTGTTGTTGGGAAACACCTTCATGGAACTGTCACTGGGTAAGGTTAAGTAAAATTGGTTTTGGTGACTCATAATTCCAGAGTTCTGTGGCTGTCCGAGGGGATATTACTGGACGTCAGAGGCGTGTCTCCGCCCAAAATGGGGTTCTGGTTGTGGTTGTTGGAGTGGTGACTGGCACTGACACTGGCACTGGACACAACGTTCCCGTTCGAGGAGAATTTCAGGGAGGGATTGGGAAGTAGGTAACCGATGCAACTGCTCAATAAAATGGTCCACAATTGTTTGTCTCCTTGTTGCAAACTCAAATTGGCGATGGCTGCCCCGATGACACAATACACCACGAAGATTTGGCAGAAAAAGACGATTTGCGTTTTAGGCACACGTTCTCCACACCACACCCACAAGGGTTGTTTTCGTAAATCTTGCACAGAAGAACTAGGGGAAGAAGGACTGGTCGACGTAGCTGCGTCTGCTGTGTGAAAGGGCATGATGGTCACTTCTTCTTTTTATAGTCGATGACTTGCGAAGCGTCGATCCAAGAATCGAAACTGGGTGGATATCCTTTCCAACGTACTTTGACTTCTTTGACACGTCGTTTGCCCACTTTACGGGTTCTGCGTTCGAGAATGCTTTCGATGTCGTACACGTCGTCTTCTTTTTTGGTGACACGTTGTAACTCGGGCAAATAAAACGTTCCTTTGAGTACTTCTCCGTTCATGTCTTCCAATTTATAGACGGCAGGATGACGACCATGTACTCGTCCAGTGACGCGAAACAGTTCGGTCGTCCAGTTAGGTAAGTAACCTTTGTCGAAAGTGCGTTTGGTTTTGCCAATGCGCACCCAATCTCCTACGGTCAACTCTCCACTTTTCTTGGGGACAGCCCTCGTCGGGGACGTACCGAACAGGCGCTCGAACACCAGCACTTCGTTGTCGGGAGTCACGTCTTGCGGGGCACGTCCGATGCTTCGATGGTAAGATTGGTTGTACGCTTGCACCAGGTGCGGTAAGATGTCGATGTACTTCAGAGTGTGGTGATGCGTAAAATATTTCCACATGCGTTCTTTCAAAGTGCGTTGAAAACGTTCCACGATGCTGGCTTTGGTTTCGGGATTCTCGGTGGTAAAAAAATGAATGTCACGTTTCTTTAATTCTTTTTGGAAAGCTTGGTTCAGAAATTCGGTGCCTTTGTCCGTTTGCCATCGAAGAGGGCGACGACCGCTTTGTTTCAACACCCGTTGCAGGGCTCGCACTAACTCGCTGCTGGATTTGGAAGTCAAGGGTACGACCCAGGCAAATTTGGAAAAGACGTCGATGACACAAAACAAATATTTGTAACCACGATTGTAGCTGGCCAAATGAGAGACATCGGCTAAATCGGCTTGCCATTGATGATCGATGCCTTCCACTCGGGTGCGACTTCTGGCAAACTTGCGTCGAATGGGTTTGTGTAAAGTGTAGGTAGCTTGTTCTTGTAACCATCGTTGCACTTGAGGTAAACGGAGACTTTTCAGTCGCGTTTTGGCAGCACGATACAATTTTTGAACTCCTGCGTAACCTGCAGGATGGGAGGGATCGTAGTAAATGTTAGCTAAGACTTTTTCCATTTTTTTGTGTTGATTGGTGTCTTAATAAGGCACCCACTCTTGAAAGAGGCTACTCTTTTTCTCTTGGGGTATTTTCTTGGATTGCAAGGCTTTGCGTGTGCGGCCAGCAATAGGTGTCGAAGAGGAGGATGTCTGAGCAGGGGATATCGGTTCTTGTTTCACTTCTGTCTTCACTTCTGTCTTCGCTTTCTTTTTCTCTTGTGAGGAAGAAGGGGTGGCCATCATCTTTTTAATCCATCCAATTCTGGAGGTAGGTGGTGTTGTTAACTTGCGTACTTTTTCTGGTGGAGTTTGAAACCCTTCTTCTTCTTCTTCTTCTTTTCCTTTTTCTGTCTTGGTCACGGGTACTGGTGGTACTGGTACTGGTACTGGTGATGGTGCTGGACTTTTCATCAAGGTCTTAAAATCTTTTAGAGTGGGTAAATCTGTTTCGTCTAAAGCTTTCTGGTGAAAGAGTTGCAGTCGTTGCAAGAGTTGACCGTACCTTTGCGATTTTTCTGTTTCGGACAAATCTTGGCGATCCAGCAAGGATTGCAATTCGTGTTGTAACTGGGACATCTCGCTCAAATGGGGATTGGGAGGTAAATGCGGGGTGCGTTGTTCTTGCCACCGATGGTATTCCATCCATCGTTTGTAAGGCACTAAAGCTAGTTTTCGTCCTTCCATGGGGTTGTCAGCGGTCGATTCTGAGATCTTGGGACTTCCGAAGGCCTTTTTATCTTGCTCCCATCAGTCCTCCCAACATGGTTCCCAAGACTCCTTTCAGTATGGGGCCTAACAAGAGAGGTAAAATGCCTCCACGTTGGACCAACATCTTCTTTTTTTGACGAATGGGAATTTTCTTTTGAACCATTTTCCGAAGAACGTGACGATGTTTGCCTAAGAATTGTTTCTGGTGTTTGGACAAAGGGATCGTGCCTTTCAAAACGTTCAAACAACATTCGCACACGGTATCGATGACCTCTTTGGAGGCCGTTTGAATGAGTTTTTTTCGTAGGGGTGGAGAAGCTTTGGACAGGACAGATAACAGGTCCCCATGTTTGGCTAAACGTGGTGGTAGTCCTTTCCTTTTCTTTCCTTGGGGTTTTCTGGAGGGTGACATCTTTGAGTCTTTAGGAGCACCTAAAAACACTGATACCCTACTCGGTCACAGGCCTTTTTTATACTGGAACGCGTCGCCACTGATTGTCTTTACGTCGTATCAGTTTGAGGACAGGCATGACACGTCGTGCAGGGGTACGTAACGGACTAAATCGAGCCAGTTCTTGCTTGGACAAATCCAGTAAACTTTGTAACATGCCCGATCTTTCTTGAACTTTGATTTTGGGAGAAGGTACTTTGTGAGCAGCAGCCACTGCCGCTAAATTGGAAGGTCCTGCCACTGGGGAAGTTCTTTTGGGGGTCATCAACGGAGAAGTTCTTGGTGTGATCAACGTCTCCAAGTACTCTTCAGTTCCTGGTGACATCAACGGAGAAGTGGACAAACGTGAGGCTGCCGGAGACGCAGTCATTGCCGTGGCAGGTCGTGGCTTGCGAGTGTAAGGTTGCGTCCTGGCCGAAGTGCCTCTCTTGCGACTAGTTTTCTTCTTCTGTGGACTTTTCTTTTTCTGAGGACTTTTTCTCTGTTTCTTTTTATGGGGGCTTCTTTTCTTTTTCCGGGGTGATGGTGGTGGTGTCTGGTAAGAGGAGGGTCCTGCCACTGGAGAAGTTATTCTTCTTGGGGACTTGGTCTTTTTCTTTTTCTTCTTGGGGCTTCGTTGGACTTTTGTCTTGGGGATAACTTTGGGGGCATTAGGATCCCATCTTAAGAGTGAGCGAATGATGACCCCTCCTAGAGTACCGCTCCCTCCAGGTTTCAAAATGATTTGTTTTTTGGTTTGAGTGTCGATGCGGGGATCGGCCAGTTGGACCAAAGCGACTTTGTTTCGATCGAAAAAGCGTTGGGTTTGATGAGGAATCTGAATGATTCCTTGGAGTAATTGACGTGCCGTCACCGTGAACCATCGTAAGACTTCTTTGAGACTAGCTTCTAAGACACGGGCTCGTGTTTGTGGATCTTTTTCTCGGCTGATGCCATACAAGGCACGAATCAATTTGACGGGAAGATGCAACTGAAGGGACGTCATGTTCACACTGTGTGAGACAGACGAAAAAGGGTCTGAGGTTTTTATAGATTTTTTTCATGGGGAGTGAAATGAAGTCGAGGACGGAGACGTGTACAGGACAGGCCCTCCGTCTTGGCACCAGTGGTGAAACAAGTGGGTACGAAATCGCAAATCCTCGGGGGTCGTAGGTTTCAAATCGACGAGTAAATAGGCGTGTGGCGTTTGAGTGGCATCATCGTACGCCTGAGTCAGCCAAGGCGTTCCTAACTGTTTGGCTAAGACTTGCACTTGCGATTTATCTCGAGGGCTTTTAAACAAGACCACGTAATGCGCATTGAGACTGATGGTGCGATGGGCTTTACTTTGTTGAAACAAATTTTGGGTGATGTAAACGACACTGGCATTACGGTGATGCCCTTTGCGCGTGAACCACAGTTTAATTTCTTCTTCGTCTTCTCCTAACATGTCGTCGAAAATGACCAAATGGGTTAGACGGGAGTCAGAGACGATGCCGTCGTCTTCTTTAGGAATGCCTTCCACAAACACGATGGAATCGCCTTGACTTTCTCGCAAGAGGCTGTATGCCGATTGCCACTCTTTGTAACACCACACGATTCGTTGAGGGGGTCGATCGATCAAATGATGTTTATGTTCGATCAAACGTTTGACGAATTCGGTTTTGCCTGAACCGCTAGGTCCAGCAATGAGCATGTTAAAGGGATGGCGAAGATACAAAGCCTCCCAACTGGCACGATCTAAGCGTTCGTCGATGACTTTGACAGTAGAGGAAGAGGGAGCAGAGACAGCAGAGGTAGCCATGGTGTGAGAAATGTCACTTGTGACACGAAAAACAAACAAGACAAGAGTTTATATACTTTTTTCAGAACACGTTTATTGAATGTTTCAAATATGAACACGAAAGACAAAAATACATACAACCCAAATAGTGATGTACAGGAATATAAAACACAGCAAAGCGATCAAAGTGGAATATAAACAAGTGTCTGTACAACATGTTTTGGTTAACCAAGATGTCCTAGGGACAGTGTGTAATGTTCTTACAGTCTCTACATGAGGTATTGTCACACAAGTGTCCTCCCGGAATGACCTTTCAGGAATGTCCATGACAGTCCTGTCCTGAAGCGAGTGGTTGTTCTCGGTGACGGGTTCTTCTGGCACCGTCACTAACACAGGTTGAAAAGTAACTTTTTTCCTTGAACAACTCTTGTGCATACTGGGCCACTTCTTGGGTCCAAGCCTCAAAACCCCCCTTTTTCCAGTCACGAACATCTGTCCAATGAGGGTGTAAGTCACAAGCTACACACACATCGTCATACACGTCTTGGGTAGCTAAAAGTTGACGAATCTTTTTTTCCTGTTGAGGTCGAGAAGTATCCAGATGAAACCGCAAGGCTTTGAGCAAAAGGAGTTTTTCGTGACCATTTAAGGCCATGGAGGTGGTAAGTACTGATCGTAAAGAGTCCACAAAGAATCGGCTGGTAAACGAAATCCCAGAAAACAAGTCACTAAGACACACACCACTTGTCGTCCCAAATTGAATGGATACAGTTCTTGTAATAATCGATGGTAATGATCCACAGTTTGAATATGGTCATTGAGTTCCTTCCACGGAATCTGTTGGATGACATACGACATAAGTCGTGGCATAGCTGCCTGTTTTTATAGTCTCTTTGTTTCGAAAAGAATACACGTACTTTCTAGCCAGTGATGTTCGTTTTCCAGTTGGGAATGTAAATCTTGCATACTGTAACCGAAACGTCAGAGTTCGATTAGAAGTTTCCTCTTCCGCTAAGTAGATTCCACGTAAAATATGTTGGTAATCCTTTACCTCGTCTTCCTCAATGGGTTGCTCTAGGTGAATCTCGAAGTAACCAAAATGATCAACACGTGAATCATCGGGGGCCTGGAAGTATTGAACAAGGTCTGACCACTGAAACAATTTCTGACGAATCAGTTCTCTTATACCCTTCAGGTACCAGTGATTAAAGATCTGGTGACGTAACGGATGCAATTGTTCTTTACGTTTCACTTGTATTTTCACCAGCTCTCGGTAAATGCGTTCTCTCAACTCCACAGGCAAGCCCAAAATGTACTCTTGTAAAGTATCCATAAGTATATACACTGTTTTTGGAATCGCTGGGTGGTAGCCAATAGCCTCGTTTAACTTTGTGCCTAATGTAATATCCACTCATAATCAGTCTTCTTGTACTTTGGAACAGAGCATAATTTAAAAACGGATGAATCACTTTGAGTTTGCGTTTCACTTGTATTTTGATCAGTTCTCGGTAAATGCGTTCTCTCAACTCCACAGGCAAAGCACGAATGTTCTCTAGCAAAGTATCCATGAATAGGTCATACTAAATCCTCTTTGGTCTGACACAAGAAATGTACTCTTTGCACAAACATGGTTTCACTTCAGTGTCGAATTTAAATCGTTGAGTCACTAATCTACACATTACAATTCGTTCAGAAGTTTCCTCTTTCACCAAGTTGACATTGCGTGAAAGATGTTGATAATTCGTTAACTCTTCCTCTGGAATTCGATGCAGTACGTTTACAATGATGTAACTACAATCGTCCATACCAAACCAATCCTTTTTAAAACTAGAGGATCGTTGATCAATGTCTGTCCAATGGAACACTTTCAATTGAATCAGTCCTTGTATAGCCTTCAGGTACCAGTGGTTCAAACACCGGTGACGTATCGGATGCAATTGTTCTTTACGTTTCACTTGTATTTTGACCAGTTCTCGATAAATGCGTTCTCTCAACTCCACAGGCAAAGCACGAATGTTCTCTTGTAAAGTATCCATGAACAGATTATTATGGTAAGAAGTTACTTCAATGTCTCGGTCCCACTAAGGGTAAGTAATGACAATTCGGTGACCATCGAGCATGTTCAACGTAGGCCGAATCTTGCGGTTCCCAGTGGTGAAGTGTCACACCGCAACTGAAGCACTTGACTTTATCTCCTTCGCCCAAGTAGAAAAATCCGGCTCTGGCTAATTATTCGGGGGTCGGTCCTCCCAGATACTTTGGCCATTTTCCTTTGAACGATTGAAGACGATTTTCAAAGTCGCAGTATTCCGACAAACGCACAGGGAACGAATATTCGTCTTTCACAGGTTCGTTTCGATGAGGGTTGGGTGACAGGAACAGGAGTTTGCTCAGGGCTGGATGACATCCGTAGGGAGGTAAACGTGAAGGTTGACATTCCCCTTTAAACCCGGTAAAATGTCTAAGAGGACGAGCGGCATCGCTTTCGCATCCCTCAGGTCTGACACGCACAGCATCACTTTCCATGACAGGGGCAGTGAGAACAAAGTTCCCATGATGCTTTACGGCATCGCTCAGGTCACAAGGTACAGCATCGGTCCCATCGCAAGGCTCACAATCGCACTCGTCTGCAAACTCCGTTACGCAATTACAATGGTAACCACATGGACAATCGCAGTTTCCTTCCGGACATTTTCCGTCGCAATGCATGGGTCTTATCCATCCAGTATTAGTCACACTAGAGGAAGATACAACTTTTTTACAATCCCCAAACTGAAACGATGTCTTTTTCAAAGTATTCATCTTGTTCGCTCGGTCTTGGTAGTCACAATGAACTATCGATCTTGACCATAGCCCCCTTTTTATACTAGTCGCAATGCAGTCTCCAGCTTGTACATCTTTCCTTTTTTACGTTTTTTATGTCTTGTTTCGGAAGGTACCGTCTCTAAGGTACCGTCAACATTGTACCGTAGTGTGATGGGTGGAAAGGCCATAGAAAGGTAAGGGCAGTGCGGAGACCATCGAGTATGTTCCAGAATAGCTGAATCTTTATAGATACATAGATCCATTCGTAACTTCAGTCCGCAAGCAAAACACTGTACCTCGTATCCCAATCCTGACTCAGGCCCCAAGTAGACAAATCCTGTTCTAGCTAAAACATGCGAAGAAGGTAATCCTTCCCTATCCGTAGGCCATTTCTGAAACGTGTCCAATCGACGGGCACAATCACAATAGTCAGGTAAGAAGACTGGAAAATGGTAGGGTTTGAACTTGGAGTTCTCATCGGGTTTCTCACTCGATTCTTGCTGTGGCGAAGTCATCTTTCTGGTGGGGTAACTATCCTCTTACAACCAATGTTTTATACCAACGTGTCCATACGGTAAGGTGAAATGATTGGGAAGTCGAACTCGCTTCTGGTACACGATTTGATAGACTTTTTCCAAGGGTCGACTGACGATGTGGTGAGTGGGTAAACGTACAATCTTGTTCGGTTGATAGGTGGTCACTTTAAAGTTTCCATCCTCTCCCGATTGCAAGGCTTCTTTCAATACCCCAAAGTTGACCACTCGACTGGTACGATAATTCAGAGTCAGTCCTTTCACTTTGCACATCGTGTGCACTTCTCCTTGTTTGTCCCGGTATTCGTAGCCGTAATTTTTGGGGCCGCCACTGACGAAACTTAGAATCTTGTCGTCGGGATGCTCGTCTGTCCAGGCTCCTAAACGGTCTCCTTCGATGTTAGGGTGATGTTGAATCGGGTGATGGATGTAAATGCAACTGTCCGTGTCAAAGTACAGGACGCGTTCTTCTAACAGTTCTAAAGCTTCGTACAATTTTAAGCGAGCATGGGCTGTCACGTAAGCCGCAATGATGACATTTCCAAAAGGGTCGTCTTGTACAAAGTCCAGATCTTCTTCGTAATTGACCAAGATCAAATTCTCTCGAACGACGTCCACGTGTTTCATGTATTTGGTTTTGTCGTGAATCATCTGGAAGTAGCGGGAAGGTTCTGTCAAATATTCCGTCTTGGGTAAACACGGTCGTTGTGCCATTTTACCCCACAAGCAATTTAACATCACTTTGGCAAACGATCGCCTACCTTCGTTTTTCTCGATGTGGTCTAAAGTGATGCCTTCTTGTTCGTAGTATTTCTCTTTGAATTGTATTTGGTCTTCGGGAGTGTGACACCAGGAAGGATAGCCGCTGTCTTCTTGCTTCAGTTTCAAAAAGGCATCCACGTAGTCTGCGAAAATGCCTTTCTGCGTGGGGTCACCCTTGCGGTATTGTTGTGTCTTGGGAAAGTGGCAAATTTCGTACACTTCTAACAGTTGGTATCCCATGTCCAGAGCTTTGAACAATTCCACGCTGACCCAGGTTCCCGTCAAGGCCCGTTCTTTTTGGGTGTGCTGACAAGGTTGGTCTTGGTTGCACGTTTCGGCACAAGTACGGCACAAGGGAAACATCAGTTTGCCTTGACAATGGTGAGGTAAGACGGGATGGTATAGGTTCGTGGGAGGCAAAACTTTGCACTTGATCAAGCCTTCGTATTGTCGAATGTTTTTCAGGTCGATGTGTTCCGTTAACAATTGCGGGTGCCCTACAGGAAAGCGACAATATTTGCACACGTAGGGATACAGCGAACACACGTCCAAGTATTTGATTTCTTCTCCTTTCTCTTCGTCGGCTTGGTACAGCAAACAGGTGGCATTGGTCCTTCCTCCGTACAAACTATCCCTCGGGTTCAGCGGGTCCATGAACTGGTAACTTTCCACGAGGCGTTTAAACTCGGGATCGGTTTTCATACGGTGATCGTACTCGTGTTCCCACATTTCCACCACTTGGTATCCTTGCTGTTCTAACTTTAGGCGCCGCTGACAAGTGTCCTGGTACAAGTCTTCCATGGTTCGTTGTAAAAACTGATTTTTAGTGCCACGGTCAGGGTAACAGACGGGACATCCGTGAAATAAGCAACCGTTAAACTCGTACACGATCTTGGGGTTTTCTAAGTCCCAGCCATCGACCGAATACGTTCCGATGGTCTTTTCGCCCCCTCCGTTGCGGGCATGCTGAATCCACTTGTCTTCCTTGTCGCACAAGTAATGTAACCAACGTAGGGCTTTGACCGAGTACTGACGTTTGACAAAGTGGGTCGTTTGAGGGCTGATGACAGCCACGGTGTTTTCAGGCATGAATCGTTGTCGATACACTAAGGAATACGCTTTGGCAATGGTGCAAGCTTCTTTCAAAGGATCGACCCCTCCGTGTTCCATGAACAGTTCTCGAAATTTTCCACAGCAACGCCGTAAAATGTCCACGTCGGAACGACAATACTTTAACATTTCTTCCTGAAAGTCGAAAGGGTCCGAAGCGTGAGCCTGGTACCAAGCGTAGAAAGCTTCTCGTTGTTCGGTACGCATGTTGTCGGGGTCGTAATAGTGAGCCTCAGGTAAATGGGGTAGAACGGCGTGTTGATTGGCTTCCGTATTGAAAAAGTGTGGAAAGTACCCTTTAGCCATTTCTGTCATTCCAAACGTTTTAGGCATTCGACTCAAAGGCATGGCCAAATAGCTCATCGAATCTTTAAACTGCACTTGTCCCACTTGCATGAAAATGATTTTGGCTCCGTTCAAAGTCACTTTAGGACGCTCGGTCCCTTGTTCCGTATAGTATCTGAGAAGAAACTGTCCATCGTATCCGGAAAAATTGTGAGCCATCACCGTGGCATGACGATGACAATCTCCGTAACGTTCGATGTCCTCTTGGCTCCACGTCTTGTCGACGGGGTCTAAGACCCATTGGGCAAAATCGGCTAACGTGTTTGGTCCCCGAAAGATTTTTTCACGCCCTCCGCGTATCTTGCTGCAGTGAGGGCAATGACTGAAGATAGGTTCTTGAATGCACTTCTCGCACGCTCGATGAGCCACGCAGAAATTAGGAATGTGAATGCCGGTCTCTTGCATGCATTCGAAATCGAAAAAGATGAAATTGCCTTTCTTCTTGTGACCGTCCTCTTTCTCTGGTGGGGGTTGGTATTTTTGCACGTAACATTGGTGTTCCAAGTCCACGATGTGGTGACAAATGTGACATTTTTTCTTTCCTGAACATACGTGTGCCTTGGTATTATTGGTACGTATGACTTGTTCACACGTAGAGCACAATCTCAGCAGTTGACAAGCGCATTTCTTCTGTGAACCTTGCGTCATCAAATGTTGTTGGTAACAGGTAGGGCTGACAAACGTGCGCAGACAAGTTGAACAAGGCACTGGTTCTTCGCTCAGACAGGGTGAAGAGGCCAAACATCCTGTGCATTTCGATCCACAATGCTTGTGTTGCTCTCGATTGTTATAACCATGGTCACATTTTTCACAGTAATAACTGTATCCCAGGAATCCAGTGATAGTGGTAATCGTATCGAAATGGTCATCGTGATAATAGACATGAATGTATTTTCCGTCCTTAAAGTCTTGCCCTCGAAACAATAGAGGTCCGCGCACTTCTTGAGGGTGCACTTTCAAGGTGTATCGTGGAGCTAGGACATCTTGCAATTTTTGCATCTCAGGAATGCCGCAGGGTATGTCTTTGGGCAGTCCGGCTTGTTGTAACAGGAGTTCTGCTTCATTTCGTTGTTTGGCTCGGTCGGAACGTTGAATAGTGTCCCAGGTTCTTTTCCATTCTACCGTGTCGTTCTTGTTGGCATAGGTTCGTCCCACCACGATGGCACGGGCTAAGCACATCTGGTCATGAGGGTTGTCAATTCGGACGAGACTTGTTTTGGTGTTGCGAAGGTCGTCCACCAATAACATCTTTTTGCGTCCTGTCCCTTGAGGAGGAGAGACGTGGGTCATGTCCAGTGTGGCTTTACCATCGGTGATGTCAAACTGGTCATTAGATTGTTGTACGTGTTGAATCTTGTCCATGACTTTGGAAGCAGTCAATTCTGCAGGGGTGCTAAACTCGATCCAAACAGGGGATTTCAAACCGTCGTGTTGTATGGAAAGTCTTCTTTGGGTTGACATTGTCGCTTGAGTGCGGTGAGCAAAGAATCCCACACCTCGGTGATGAACACTTCTGCTTTCTCTAACGGCACTTCAGCCTTGAAATCTTTAAACTTCACCGTGTATTTGTAAGCCGTGGTTCTAAATTTTCTAGAGGAGCGCTTTTCCGTCTCTCGAATGGAATAGTACTTTTCAGGGTTAACTAAGGGTGGTGAACTTGGTTTAGAGGTTTCGGATTCTGGTTCACTCATGTCCTCTTCAAAATCACTGGCATGAATTTGTGCCAAGATTTCAGCCCTGGTACGAGGCGATAGATCACGTTTCTGCCTCTTACTTTCTTCTTCTTTCTTCTCGAATGAATGGGATCGTTTCATCTTGAAAGCAAAAAGTCAAATGACTCAAGTTCAAACACCATAAACTACTTTATAGTCATAGCAGACCAGCGTATATAAAAGGGTGTGTGTCTTGTCCTTTCACTATTCATTTCACTCTCAAGCCGAGCACAACGATGGAAGAGACTAACCAGATGGAACGTTTCGTCAGAGCTTTGCGAGGGGTCATTAGAAAATTCTCTTCAGACCAGCCGACGGACTACTCTCCTTCCTTTAGAGATAAAAGTCAAGATACTTGCTATATCTGTCAGAAGAAAGGGCATTGGTCTTCAGAGTGTCCAGACCGTCAAAAAAGAACAAAAACAGGGACTAAAAAAGACAAAAGTCAAGATACCTGTTATTATTGTCAAGAAAAAGGACATTGGTCTCCAGATTGCCCAAAAAAGAAACAAGAGGAGTCAGAAGAAAAGAGGAATTCTTCAGAAGAAAAAGAGAGGGATTCTTGGGAGGAAGAGAGGGATTCTTCTGAGGAAGAAAGAAGACAGGTGAAGAAAAAGAAACAGGAGAAAAAAAGAAGAAGGGAAGAAAGTGAGGAGGAAGAAGAAGAGGAAAAGAGTGTGACGGTGAAGAAATTCAAAAAACAGAGAGACTAAACAAGGAGAAAAGAAGAAATCAATGAACTTTTAATTAAAGTGTTGTGTTGTGAATTGTGAATTGGATTGTAAAAATGGAGAAAAGAATAAATGAATGATATAAGGTAAGTGTCTTTGAGTTTTGATTTCAAAAATAAGAAGCTACACTAACGCACTCATACACAGACACGTACTATAAGGGTAAAATGGGTGAGTTTTTTTTGAGTTATTGGCAAATTGAAATTGTATTTCTTTTCGAGAAATGTGGGTGGCCCTGAAAAGGGCCTTTTTTCTTCATGGTGAAAGGGTGAGTTTAAGCAATCAACTTTAACTGCCTTATGCCTTTGCCACGGCCAAGGCCTACTTCTGGACTGCGTAATGTTGATGATGATTGAGTTGAAATCACTAAGGGTGGTACGGTAGGCTTAGTCACAGGGTTGACGTGTTTAGCTCGGGAAGGTCGTATTCTCTTCGGTCGTGATAAAGAAGTCTGATACATTTGTTTCAGACTTCTTAACTCTGCTAAAATGTCCAACAGTACCGTGACCGTTTGATTTTCACCCTCTTGTTTCTTTGCTGCTACTTCTTCTTGCTGTTGCTGTTGTTGTTTTTTTTCTTACCTCTTCTTCTTGTTGCTGTTGCTGTAGGAGAAAAGCCTGTTCCGCTTCCTTTTGTCGTTGTATAAATTTCTCCAATTCTTCTTTCTGTCTCTGTCTAAAATTTTCCACTTGCGGTAATGAAGAAGGTAACGAAGGTTCCGGAACAAATTCTTGCGAGGAGAGAAAATCCACAAAATCCCAATTCACCTCTTCTGAAAGTAAGTCCGAGTTCCCTTGGGCAGTCTCCCCTGCTGGTGCACCCCAATGGATCGTTTTCTGAGTTTCCGTCATGTTGAATCACTGTCGCATAGATTGACTGCACACAAGCGCTAGCGAATCTATATAGACTACGTGACGTCACAGACTGCTCTCTTCGGATTGGATGCGGGCTGACTGAATTCTGTAACGCGTGTTAGGATTGGTGAATGAACTCAATCCGTTTCAATCCTTCCTATCCCTATAAATAAGCGCCGTTCACTGCATTGATTCACCTATTCTCGGAGCCTCAACATGTGGACAGACGTTGAATCTTCAACCCTTGTGTCAACAATGATGTTCAGGACGGACATGCTCATGTATGTCCGATCCAAGTGGACCGTTGTCCACAGGACCAACAGCAGCCTGTGGATAAGAAGAGTCTATATAGAGAGACAAGGTTGCCTCAAGAGGACTCTGATGTATGGCCCTGCTGTAAGACGAAGTTTGAGGAAAAGAAGATGTCGCAAATGCCCTTTATGTTAAGGGCATATTAACATAAACCAAAGGCCCTTTTCAGGGCCAGCCATATTTCTCGAAAAGAGATAGTCTTTGAATTGCCTACCCCTTTTTTTAAAAAAATTTTTTAAAAAAAATCCCATGTTAAATTCCCCTTGTCCGTAGAGTGACCCACGATTTATCGCCATGTTAAATTCCCCTTGTCCGTAAAGTGGCCCACGATTTATTCCCATGTTAATTCCCCTTGTCCGTAGATTTGCCCACGATTTTTCTCCATGTTAAATTTCCATTGTCCGTAGATTTGCCCAAGGGGTTTTGTAATGCTAATTCCCATTGTCCGTAGGGTGCCCCCCTTCACTACTGTTGTGATTAATTCTTTTTTCACTTTTCATTATGGAGAAAGCGAAAGGAGTGAAACTTGTAATGTTAGGCCTATGTTTAATACACGTTGTATATACATGAAGATATGACGTAGTTGAAGTACAGTGTGGAAATAGTGCAGGGATATTCATGTTGTTTAAAGGTTGACGAAGAGTACCACAAAGATGGAACTTAATATTTGGTACATCAATACATTAAAAAACAAAAAAGAGATGAGCTACAAAATAAATTGGCTTTACTAATTTCCTATGAATGGTAAAGCTTATTTGGTTTTGTTGTTTAAAACCTGTATTGATACAATTAACTGCAATACCATGGAACCTAGAAATCTGAGAGCATTGTTGTTTTAAATTTTCTCTTGATCCGTAATGGTGGCACTCTACAGTTTCGTATTTTACATCGTGTTAGTATTTTAATGAAAATTAATTTCCCATGTTTTCCCCACTGGTTATACTGGCTATTTAAAAATAACATTGTGTATCTTAAGTACTATGTAAATAATTTTTAATTCCCTTTAATTCGGTGTATGATTGATGGGTATTATTGGGGGGTTTAGAGTATACTGGCTGATGGATGTAATTGGGGGGTTTAGAGTATACTGCCTGATGGGTGTAATGGGGGGTGGGGGGTGTAGAGTATACTGCCTGATGGGTATAATGGGAGGGGGTGTATATTATACTACCTGGCCCTAAATCAGGTGTGCATCTATCATAAAACTGTTAGCTCCGCTAAGTCGTTTTCACTTAATGGACTTCAGCGGTAAATTGTTGGGGAAAAAAGAGCCGATAGCTTTTTTCTTCTTTTTTATATTTGTAATTCATTCATTGCACTTTCAGAATCTGGTATTGTCTAGTATGTCAAAATTCCCTTTCCCTATTTTTTTAATAACTGCTAAATCTAGTGTATATTAGACTAATTCAGACTGATGTTTCGAGCTCAAGGGAGCAGACATTTTGGTGTGCTTAGATCATTACAATCTCCACAATTACAATATCCAAAGAAATTTCAGCAATACTGCATGAACGTAACATAGAAGTGTGACAACATTCTCTCCACTGTGCATGGTGCAAAAGCAAACACTTTCACATTACACCCACCACTCTCTTAGAAACTCACAGAATCTGTTGAGCATCTCCAGCTTCAGCGATTTATCGCCTTCCACCTTGAATAAAGCTGGTTTGTTGCAGTTTCCGGTGGAAACAGCTGATTAATATAGTGTAGCATTCCGAAAAGTTACGTCTGAAGCAATTCAAGAACCCATTTGACTTTTCCGGGTATAGGTGAGCTTGGCCTTATTTTGTACCGCACGTGCAATCTACTTGTAAATTTTTGTGAAGGCATAGACTGTGTCCTCTGTTTTGGTTTTTAATGATCGTAACCGTTACCCTTTTGACCTTGAAATAGAGCAACTTCTGTGTACATTCCTGTGGATCATATCTGTAAGGACAGGTGAATCCGTGTTCATTTAAAATTGAAGCATCAAGTATATCATGGTCCAATTTCAGAACATTATGACCTTGACCTTTAACCATCACAATGAGCAGGCATCTATTTTCCTACAATCTACATAATTGTAGGATTTGGTGACAACACTCGGCATAGAACTTAATTTTTGAGCGGAAACAAAAATAGAAGAACATAGATGGATGGGCAAAGGAAATGCGTCATGACATCATGCCACAGACAAATGAAAAAAATTAAAAAAATTAAAGTTTCATTTTCTGATATTTTTGTGTCACATTAATGAAAAATCGAATATTTTAAATGCCTTCGATCTTGAGCTATTTAGCATAAATTTTGACCTTTGTCTCTCACCTTGAAATTATAAACAGATGGCAACACTCTTTAAGGCTTAGTTTTATAATGATATATATTGCCTAATCTCCTCGTTAAATTGCAACGGAAGAAAATACATTGACATTGACCGTCAGCTACGGGTCTTGTCTGGTCTGACACAAACCGTCCCTGTATTCTCTCGACCAAATTTAGTTTCGACATGCCTTGCCTCCTCTGATCATTCCCAAAACCCTTCCAGATCTGCAAGAAGCGTACCTTTCAGCAAAACTCGCATGTACTATAAATCTGAATGTACACATAACAGGTTTTCCTATCAGGGCGGTAAGTAATCATATAGGGGTATGGAGAATGGGGGTGGGGTGGGGAATCCCCGTCTCAATCCCCGTCTCAGATAATAGGAGTCAGATCAGGTTTGCTATCTTAGCGTAATGGTTATGATATCATATATGATTAATGGAGATTAGCATTAGTAAGATAAAGTTTTTTGCAACCTTGAGTGGGATTATACATCCTTCAATCGTGACTGGTGAAGACCCTCATAAAGCATGCGTAATTTAAAGATTTGTTGGGCCTGCCACTATACAGACTTTATACTATAACGGCACGTGTCACCATTGTTGAAAGGCATGTGTCGCCACGGTTGAAAGGCATGTATCACCTTGATTGGAAGGCGGCAAGAGTATTAGATATTGCTGATCAATTAATGCGGAAAATCACACCCAGAGGAAACAAATTGTTACTATGGTATATTGTATACAAAACTGAATAATCGTAATGTGTCGAATTTTGAATACGTATTGAACATTAAAATTGAATACATTGAACATTAAAATTTTAATCCAGTCAAGCCAGCAAGGTTTTGTGTGAAGTATCGCTTCGACCGTTTCCTATGTCAGTCGGTACTTTTCATGGGTGAGGGGGAGGCCAGCATATACGACTCATTTAGAATTGACCCGGGCATCACAAAGCTGTCCTGAGAATGTAAACATTAAGATGCTGACCATATCCGCTTATAGGGAACGCCATGTCGAATTGTCATTTAACAAAAGGAAGTTGGTATGTGTCGTATTTCTCATATTCTTGGCTGTCCAAATCTGACGAAAGAGATAATTATCTTTAGGAAATAATTAGGAACGGCTGATTACGATCGGTCAATTTAAATTAAGGCGTACACCCTGGAAGAAATGTTGAATTTAAAGTAACAACTTTGGGCGAATTTCCTAAGTCTGAGATTTTTCCTGCAAGAGGAGCAAGACTAGTTTGACTTCGGTTGAAAACTAAAAAGTAGTTCTTCCTCGTTAAGACAAGTAAGGGGACCAGTTGGCTGTCTTGTGGGAAAAGACAGGCCTTTAGTGCTAGGACGCACATTTTCTTGTAAAGAACAGTATTAAGGGAAACAGCTCTGTAACAGCCTGTGACAGTCCGAAAGATGGAAGGCCGGATAAGAGATCAAGTGGTTAGGATAGAAGGACCAAGAAAGATCAAACGTATACACAGGAAACGACGCTAAGTGATGCAAATCAGGCGTGGACATTGTGCTCGTTTCACCACTCTATTTATCATGATGAAATGAATCAATAATAGAACACTGCTATTGAAATTCTGTAAATGTAAATTTGTTTGAATTGAAGCTGACACTACTAGTTTATGTCATTGATTAAATTGTTATTCTTTTGTCTAAAGGGAGCTCGTATTGTAATATTTCTCCTCAATAGTTATGATCAGTTCTCTGTTGACGTTCTATTTATCGACTTACACCGGGCAAAAAAATCGAGGGAGGTCATCCTATAGATAAGGATAGCAAACGCTAATTAACCACCTCGCTTTATCAAAAGGGAACATCGTTACAGTAATACTGAGTGGTCTTTACAAATACATCTTACTAAGCACGGTTATTCATTAACATATAATAGCAACATGCAATGAGGCTTGGTGTTGTAATGCGGACGAAATCAGGTGCTGGATTCATTTAATACTTAATATTTAATATTTAATACTTACTCAGTGAATATTGGGATAACGGGATTTAATTCCTTTATTTATCGTTTTCTTTTACTTGTATTTTGGCTTATCACATGGACTTTATAAGTTATGTTTAATTATGGACTGATGAGATTTTGGCACGCAGAATAAGCAGTTCTATTAGTAATATTATTACAGAGGAACCACTAAAACTAAATAAAGTTTAGATAATGGAGAAGAAAGAGATGGGGCGAAACCCAGATTCATCTGCTTCTCTAAAATATCCTATAAATTTGGTACAAGAACTGACATTTTTTCACTGAGTCAGCATTTCTCGAAATACCTTGTGAAAAACATTCCAAAGCGATGGGTGTCAGAAACTGGGAAACGGGAAAGCCAGCCATCACACGTTATTTTCTCTTTGTGCAAATCACGAATGAATAGAGTAATGGCCGCCCAGCTCAGACTGCAAAATTCCCTTTGGCCCCCCCCCCCCGTACCATAATTAGTAGGCCTAGTTCTTCTAGTTGCCTAACTCTAACCACGCCAGAATTAATTGATCTGCTATTTACATAGACTGTACGCGGAAGATGATTAATCCTTCTGTATCATCATAAGCAATCTGCAGTAGATTTAAAATTCCATTCCTGAGGAGATCAATAACAAATACCAGGAAATTATAATGTTCTTTTACCACATAGTCCGGCAGAATGTTAAGCGTGGAAAGCCATCGCTGCCACAAATATTAAATTAAAACAAACTAAGTAACTTTCAAATATATTTTTTTATAAATAAAAAAAAACTGAAATCAAGCAAGCATAATTGTACAAAAAAAATATGAAAGCAGACAATAAAATAAATTCTCAAATAAAACGAACGAGGCACGAAAGAAACAGATAATTGGCAACAGAAACAAATAACATACGAATGAAAAAAGCAAATACCAAATGAAATAATTGCATTTATATGAATAAGAAAAATATTTAAATAAATCAAACAAGGTACAATCGAAACAAACAACCATCAAAAGAAACAAACACAATACAAATGAAACAAGCCAAGCCCACACGAAATAATCCAGATTTAAATGAACCAAACAAAAATCAAGCTGGAAAAGCTAACCTAAAATGAAACAAAGATGAAACAGAAAATGGAAACAGATAATTTAAAGAATCACACACATATACAACACACATTCGCAAACACTATTGACAAATGAAGGAAACGCGAAAGTCAGATGATCAATTTTGTGAAACGAACAGAGGGCTATCCCGCATTGTAAAGGGAGATTACACTTTTATTGTGCCAAAAGCGCAAAACATTTGAACATGGTGCATCAAGTGAGGTAGAATCCTATAGTGTTAATATATGTTAAATTGCGAATTTTTAGAGAATTCTTTTCTGGAAAATTTAATAATTCAGCTTTTACATGACTGAAACATAATGAGGACAAAATACAACATGCACCTTTACTATTAAGTCTAATTAATGATAATATTAAAATACGTTGGTGATATACAAATATATTGGGTGAATATACATATCGAAATTAAATAATTAATTATATGTATCCAATACTTTATGGATATTGTTTTTCTTTCAGAAGACTAGAAAGAGCCTCAGAAAATTTTGTATTAATTCTGCAAATATGGCAGAGAATTGATATTAAATATGAATTTTTTAAGGAAAATAAACAACACTAAAAATAGTAATTTTTAAGGAAAATAAACACTAAAAATAGTAATTTTTAAGGAAAATAAACAACACTAAAAATAGTAATTTTTAAGATTAAGGCTGAATAACCAACCGTTTCTCTTTTTTTTTTAAAAAAAATACATCAGTCGGAAATGGTTAATTAATTCGTATGTTTACGGTCATTTCTAAAATACAGGTATTCCTTTTATTAGGCAGAAAAGGGAACAAGCACAACAATGCATATTTTTTCCTCAGTAAAAGGCATAAGAAATGTGTCTGTATTGTTGGATTTACAACAGAAATTTTTACACAATGCTGTTTTACTGTTATTGATATATCAATGTGAGAGCATTGCTTTTAAGGATGATTCCATTGTAAAAGATGTACCCACGTTTTAATTTCAAGAAAATGTACGAATCTATATTTGTTGTTTGGTTTGCTACGAACATTCTATATCAAAATTCGGACCGTTATATCTAGACGTAGACTTGTTACTGGGAAATCAAAATTTCAGAAGCATTATATGGTATTATGCCACACTGTGTCGCTGCTGGTATATGCAATTTTATAGTGAAATCGTTTTGTTCCTATGTACGTGTTTTTTGGTGGGGGTTTTTTGTTGCTTTTTGTTTTTTTAGGTGGGGTGGGGTTTATAATATTTTTGTCTCTCTCAACTGTGAATGCTTGAAAATTATGAGCAAGTAAAGAATATGTTCTCATGCGCGAAGGAAACTGGTTAGAACAGTAATGAAGACAAAGTTAAGTTTTGCAGAACCGTGTAACCTATTTTTTCCCCATTCTGATGCGCCGTGTTAAAAGGTTTTGTGCTCTTGACCCAATAAGTGTAATCTCCCCTTAAAATGCAAAGCTGATAATTGGATATCGTGTTTTGGTCATTTGTCAGTGGTGTTGCGCATGTGTCTTGTATATGTGTGGGTTTCTTTACATGTTATGTTGTATCTTTGTTTCATGTTACATTAGTTTATCCAGCTTGATTTTTGTTTGTTTCATTTAAATTATGTTATTTCGGTTAGCGTGTGCTTGTTTAATTCCTGTGTTATCTTGTTTCTTCTGACATTTGTCTGTTTTGTTTGTAGCTCTTTTCTTGTAGGTGATTACTGATCTTATTATTTCAGATGTCGTTAGTTTCTTCTTATCGTGTGATGCTTTTTCTTTTGAGTTTTCTTTGTTTTCTTTCACATTTGTCTGCTTTGTTTGTCGTCGCTTGTTTTGAGTTTTAATCTTTTTATTTTAAATGCCGTTACTTTCGTTTACCATTTGCATGTTTCATTCAAATTTTGATTCTTTCTTTTAACATTTGCCTGTTTCCTTTCAGTATTGGTCTTAGCTTTAATATTTTGATTGCAGAAGTATGATTGTTTCATATTATCATTTGTTGGTTTATTTGAATGTACTTAATTTGTTTTAATTTCATATTGTTGGCGGCAATGGCCTTCCATAGTTAAGTCTGCGCAATTATGACATGACCAAACATAGCACGTGACGATTATGATATCAAATATGAAATTTATGCTAAACATAGCACGTGATGATTATGATATCAAAAACGAAATTGATGGGGATCAGCATTGTCGGAATTGCAAGATTTCTTCAACCGTAATTCAGTAAATACGCTCAATAAGCCGACGTATCAGTAAGATTAGCGGGGCCTGCCACTTATACCGCTCTATTTCACCGTGTACAATAATTGTATGTGTGACATACGGTTGTAAGGTAAAAGGATCACTATATTGTTAGATAGTACTGATCAATGTATACGAAACAAAACACCCAAAGGAATACAAACATCACATTTGGCCTATTGTATGCAAAACTTAATACTATTGATGGTTTTTTTATGAATGCGTCGTATTTGGTACTGTCATTCAAGATCTGAAATAGTTGCACGCTTGGGAGATCTGGTGTTGGGATTGGGATGAACTGTTGTGGTGGAGTGATAATGTTTTCAACCCGTATTCATCTAGGAATGTTGGGATGGGGGTGGATGAATTTTCTTATTTCTCATTTGGTTTGGGGATTGTTTGGGTGTGGGTGAAGGTGAAATTGTTTTGTTTTTAGTGGGGTAGTGGGGAAATCTAATAATAAGTCCCATATTCTTCATGGTTGTTGGTTTATCTCAAAGTTTATTTAGGGGTCATTTTGCCTGAAGGATCCAGGGTTTTGGTAAGAAGGGAAGGCAATTAAATAAGTAATATTACCTGTGAACCAGTAACCTCTGACACACGGGAGAAAATAAAAAGTGGGCGAGAGTGGAGCGCATTCTTTTCTCTTAAACCGATAGCAAATTGTCCCAAAAACTACTGACACGTTGAGTATCGCGTCATTTTTTCTCAAATACCTTTTCACAACAACTTCAAGTGCATCAAAACTAGAAGGCGACTGTTTTTTTTTAATAAATTTATTTTCTTTTGCAAATTATGAATGACAAGAGTTGAACACACAGAGACAGTCGACCTGGACTGACCCAAGAAGATATCTAACTGGCAACCACTTATTTACGAGTATGACACTTTAGCAACTAAACGACCACTTCATCAAAATGACTAGGTTACTGGATGTTTAATGACATAATATACAAAAAAACTCCTTTTGCCTGCTAATTTATAGTATGAGAATATCAATATAATAGCCATTTTTGTACATGAATCTGCGTCCAGAAGAATAATCTCAATTAGCTCAAAAATTGCTCATCCTTTAATGCATTCAGCATATGAGTGAATTCAGTTTTTCTGTTCAGTTATAAATATGACTAACTTGAAACAGACTATGGTCTATCTGAAAGCATGGCTTTATGTGGCATAGGTCTGACTCTCCGTTTCTCACACATAAAAAGGATAGCAGAAAAATGATGCAATTTTATATTTTACATGCCTCTAGAGCTGAAGATTGCTTCAGTAAAGGTTATCAGTGTCTTTTTTTTTTTTTTGAAAAACGTGCAATACCTAGTTTGGTTTGGACAGAGCCCGCTCTAAGCTATTTTTGCCTTATGTTGGTCAGGAAGCCATGCTTAACGTCGACAGCTTCCTGCCACCTCTTTTTGATGTAAGAAAATTTTGTTAAATTTACGCTGTAAGTGCCCTGGTTGTTGGGTAACGCTTTACGCCACAACTAAACATCAATAAATGTTCCCATATCTAATGCTTAAGCATTTTACTACACATAGTTCAGGGACACGATGAAGCAGATTGCTAAAAAGACAAAACTCAATCAAGGTCCAAACCATGTCCAGCTATAAAATTGCTCTGGTTGAAATGGAATAAAAACTGCCGGAGTAAATGGACGGAGCTAAAAGTGAGTCGGACGGACTGACAGAGAAAAAGACGCAGGGGTAGACAGTCCGAAAGGCCCAATTTAATATTCGCGTTTTCTGCGAAAAACAAAGGAACAACAAAAACTGATGTTAACGTACGTGCAGATTGCCATAAATAATCAGCGAAAGAACAGATGAAACGATCGTCTGTTGCAACTCTGCATTGCATACATACATACATACATACATACATACATACAGGAGCAGGTAATAATAGATTTGAACAAAAGATATGATTATTTGTTTCTCTTAAAATCCTTCAATGCAAAAGCTCCTATCGTACGATGCAGAAGTAGCTAACGCTCCCCTGATATTTCCCAAATAAAGCATAATCTCACCACCACTAAGAACTTCATTACACCCATTTATTTGCAAATGGTCTTCTTCCTACTAAGATTTTCATCAGTTTTCCTTTATATTTCTAGAAATATACTTTTAATCTGAACTAAAATAGTCAGGATTGTGCTGATGTGCCTTTCAACCCCGTACATGCAATCACCTGACCCGCCAGTACTGATTCGTCAAATAACTTTGATTGAAGGAGCAAAGTCTCACCTTGGGCGTACTAGATCATCACCAGCATCTCAGATCTTCGCTTCTTTGAGAGGTTGATATCCCGGATAACATTAAAATTTTATGCAATTGAAACGGAATACTTCTTCTCAAGAGACGGACTCGATCGTTAGTTGTTATTGATTTGTGACTTGTTATTCAATTGGTGATGCTGAAAATTTAAATGATTGTCTAAAAGAATCGATTTCTTACTATATGTGATATAGTGTGCTTTATTGTTACTGATCAAACTATGCAATTATTAGAATTTTCCCTTTCAATGACTCGAATGTAAGTCTGCTCTCTCTCTCGATCGATCGATCGACCGCTCTGGTGGTCTAGTGGTTAGAGCGTCTGCCTCGGATGCGGGAGGTTGTGGGTTCGAACTCCTGCCGAGTCAAACCAAAAACTCAAAGACTTACAAAAATGGTACTAACATCTGCCTCAGCATTAAGAGGTTAGTGCTAGAACTGGTCGGCCTGGTGTCAGGATAATGTGACTGGGTGGGACATCATGCTACATGTCTGCGGCATGATGCCCCAGTGCTAGACATCAATATAAACTGTCACACTGCAGACATCGTAGCGATATGACTGAAAACTTGTTAAAGCTACGTTAAAAATCCTAAAAACACACGCTCTCTCTCTCTCTCTCTCTCTCTCTCTCTCTCTTTCTCTCTCTCTCTCTCTCTCTCTCTCTCTCTCTCTCTCTATATATATATATATATATATATATATATATATAACTCTCCTCATTTTTGCCTAATAATAACAATAGCAGAGTTTTTTCCATTTGTCCTTCAATCTTTTATGGGAGAAAGGTGAAACATATATTATAATATAGTAAATATTCAGTCGATACAATGTACTCATCTTTTCCTTACAACCGATTATAAATTGCCAGTACACAGACCGTTTGTTTTGTTGTGGTTTTTTTGGGGGGGAGGGGGTGTTGCTCAGTTTCTCTGGTGTTTTGAAATGTGCAAAGTTACCTTTTGTGTACATATGGAGTCTTACACCGAAATGACTGCCCATGTCCATACAAGTGCTGAGAAAAAATGCAGATGTACTCCATAATCGCTCTTTTTTTCTCTCCGCCAGGAATTCAAACTTGTTTAAATCTGCTGATATATAAAGCAGATCGTTCAAACTCTGACGGAAAAATTACTCATTGAACAACCTCACTATTGTTTGGTCAATAAAGAGATGAAGTTAAGATTTGGGGAAGGGTAATTAAAACAAAATAATGCGTGCTTATTCGGCAGACGACACAGAGAGTTAATCCGGCCATCCTTCGTCTACATACCTTACCACAGTTTTACTGCTGACAATCCTCAATAATTAATCACTTTTCTTTCGGAAAGTAAACACAAATAAAAACCAAGCAACGCATAGTAGACTGTGATGACGGTTGTTTAAAAACGTGAAATGAAAATTTAAAACCCATTACTACTTCACTTTAGGCAGTCTCTTTTCATTTTCAAATTTGTTACTTTCCCACCAACTGCACGGGCAGGATATATTTTTCTTGAATTCATGTCTACTTTTTCTTTCAGTGGCACTCACCATGAGGAGAATTTTTAATAAAAACAATATGTAAATCTTCTAAAACTGCAGAATTTCTCCTTTTTCCGTAATATTAATGTCTCTGGAATAAATGCAAAACATTATGCAAGAAAATTTTCTTCTTATTTTTCGACCTGTATAAAATACTACAGTAGGTTTAATATAGGTGAAAATATAAATTTTGTACTTATTATTCAACTTTCAATCAAAAGATATTAAAAGTCTGAATTGTGGACTAATACACCAGAATGCTGACACATAATATGCTTTTGTTCGCAATCAGTGAGATGATGACGGTATATGTACATCATAGGTCGTTAGAACATACTTTATGTCGGTTTTGATGAGTAAATGTATGCCTTGGCAGTTACATGTTTCCTCCTTCTTCTTCTCCATTCTAGTTCATGTATTTTCTTGTATCTCCTTATGTTCTTGTCTTTCTTCTCTTAGCATGATAGTGTACCTTATCTTCTCTTTCTTCTTGTATGTTATTGTGTCGCATCTCATAATATTGTATCTTCTCTTATCGTATGTGCACCGCTCCGGTTGCCTAGTGGTTAGAGCGTCCGCCTCGGATGCGGGAGGTCGCGGGTTAGTAGCGATATGACTGAAAAATTGTTAAATCTACGTTAAAAATCTAAATCACACACACACACACACACTTATCGTATGTTATTGTATCGCATCTCATGACATTGTATCTTCTCTTCCTGTATACTATTGTATCGCTTCTCATCAAATTGTATCTTCGCGTCTCTTCTTGTATACTATTGTATCGCATTACAATGTATCTTATCTAGCGAACAAAAAAGTGTATCCTAACTCTAAATAGTATGCTCTCGTTTGTTTGCTAGGACGAGGAAAAGTTCTTAAATGCAAGAGAGGTAACAGTTCATATTTTGTAATATTATTGTAAGAGTTGTTTCCCATAATATACAAGAACTCTTCAGAAAGGCAACACGTTTTGAGGCATTTCAGAGAGAGAGAGAGAGAGAGAGAGAGAGGTATTTCTGATATTTCTGATTTCTTGATAGTTGAGAAACAATAAAATCTATTTTTTGATGATGTCGATTTCCAGCCATTTAAATTATTTGAAAGCCTGCAACACAGAATGAAGAGATAGAGAGGCATATAACTGACTGAAGAAACTACACTTTTTCAGAAAAGCACACTCCCCTTTCCTCAAGCATTATTGGTTTTGACCGATTACTCCCAGTGGTCTGGATCCTCCGGAGAGCCAGTACCGCCAAGGATTTGCTTTGCTGGCTAGCTTATAAACACTGTATTTCCTTCTCTGACGTACTATTTGGCCATAATCTGCCCCTGTTGCCGCTTCCAAATATGAGAGCTACTGTGGTGCTGATGTACCAGCTGTGGCCGAAAGGTTTGACTATGTTTCTGATTAGAAACTCAACAGTTATAAAAACTAATAGTCCTATTTGCGCGTGACTTGCCACATTTTTCTAAAAATTTAGTTTGCCACTTGTATTTTTTTTTTTTTTTGTTGCTTAAATTACACACGGCTTGAAGATGGGGGTTGGTGTCAATTTTAACGTTTATATTATTCAATGAAAAGTCAAGAGTATTTTAATGTATGTTGATTGCATGTTAAACAAGCTTTAAATTGATTGAAAACGTGCTTATGAATCAGATCAAGAACAAAAGGCCAAAGGTCATATGAGTGCTGAAAACATCAAGAGGATAAGAAACATTGCTGAAGCTGGAAATACTTTAACTCGTATCATATGAGTTTTATTTAAACAAAATGGAGTATTTATATCCAAATTGGTTTATAAAAGTTTTGCCACTTTCATCCTGCAGTTCTATCATGTTGTGTATGCCAAATAATGTTTACTTCATATCAAATGCAGTGCGTAAAACAAACACTAGCGACCAGACAAATCTGTTTTTTTTGTAGTGTTTTTTTTTAAATACATGTATAGAAACTACAGGCTCTTTCTCAGCTCAGCTCCTATACTTAATACTTAACACGCTTTATTTAATTTCCATGTATATGGGAGCTGTAAATTATGAATTGCAAAGGAAAACTGAAGGCACCCATAAATCTATGAAGGCACATGTTAGGACCATATATTTATAAAACTTTTATGTAATTTGCTGCTTTTATGTACAGTTGTTGTTATGTATATTCTTGTTCTTGTTGCATTGTATTTATTGATGGTCACTCTCAGATCGAAAGCGAGAGAAATACATGTGTCATTCTGGCCAACGTCTGCGGAAGTGTCATTCCGGCGATCATGGTGTTGTTACATCGCTGGGGGGGGGGGGGGCGGAGAGGTCCTGGGTTCGAACTGCAAGAGGAGGTCAGAGTCTTTTGTGACGTAATGCTTTATTATCAAGTTTAAATATTTACACAATTAAACAATTACACATGACACATACAATTATTAGATTTACACATTTGATTAAACATGAATCATACATTTATTGTACTTTATCCAAAGCTTACCAACTTTAATCAATTCTAAAATCTTTCTTTTTGAACTTAAAGTAAATAGTTAAATATTACATGAAGTAAAGGCAGACGGACACAATATGCTACAAATAAAGCAAAAATTTATTATTTCTAACTAATTCCTAAATCATCTTGTCGTACGGACAATTTATTCATTGTTGGATCTTAAATACCCAAATATCATATTTTGTGTCTTCTAAGGTAATTCATTATTAAAGCAATTACTATTGAACATGAAATTAGTAACATTTTAACAATAACTCTATTTTACGTTACAATACGTACAATTCATAGTAAATTTCAACAACTACAATATATATAAATGATCATTAACATCAACGAACAAAAGAATAAAAAAAAAAGAATACAGCATGTTGCACAAAAATAAATAAATCATGTCCTCAAAACATAATTAAATGCATTGAGATGCTAGCAGAAATTTTATCGTCTGTTCTTACCTGCATGAGGAGGTCAGAGTCTGCAGAGACGTAATTCGTAGCTTAGCTCATTGCGTTGCGTATTTATTCAAAGTTTGAACGCACACCTGTATCCTTAAAGGCCAAAAGTTGTTACAAACGTATTTAATTCTCACAACTTATTAGTCAGTTGGATAAACATCACTCCGCATGAACCCGTACATATTGACCCCTCTCACGTTTATATGAATACGCAACCTACAAACTGGATGGGAATGCATGTTTCCTAATAATGTATGTTGTTAGACACATATTGTGTGAATATAATTGCTGATACGTGCAGTTTGAAATGTCGTCTACCTAGCGTGGCATACAACTGGGAACCCTAACATTTTTGTATAATGTGAAACACTCCAGTATTGACGGAGAATAAAAATCAATTTATTTTACGGACAGTAAAAATTTACGTTTTAGCAAAATAAATTGCGTTTTATAAACAAACCTTTAAAATGCCATCGTAACATAGCATACTGCATTGGCGCAGACTACACGTATACAGTTAGTTATATATATATATATATATATATATATATATATATATATATATATATATATTATATACCTACACACTTGCTGCCATCAAGCTTGTTTAACTTGTGCTGTTTCCAAACATTATTTCGGCTTCCAACTTACGTACAAAAAGATAACTTTTCAGGCGAAAAAAGATAACTAAACAGCAACTGCAGAAAAATCTAGAAACTCACCATCTCCTCGTAGCAATTAAGGGATTACTGGAGGCAAGGTTTAGACTGTATTGACACAGACGGTAGCCGATCCAGGCTGATTCTGTGATATGTGCTTTATGACAAGAGGTTGGAAGGGTCTATACAAAAATGTATGACGTCGATTTAGTACAAAAAGATATGAAGTGGTTGGAAAATTAGACAAAGCTGTAAACCCCAATACCAAAGAGTATGAGTTAGATGTTACGATAGGCATGGATGATTTTGGACGCATATTGGTAGCACAGTGTATTCAAAGAACGAAGCTAGTAACTATAGACACGAAACAATTCTTAAGTTGTCTGACAATATCACACGAAGAGAGAAGAGTCAAAACAAAGTATCAAACATGTTTTCCTGGAGGAAATGTTACAGAAATAAAACAAATATATTCATCGGAAAACAGCTTGACGAAAGCTATACTTGGAAGTAGACTTGGCAGTATCATGTGTGAAGCTAATCGTGAGGAATGTTACAGCTTAAAGGGGAGAGAAAACGACTGCCAGATTTGCTTGTGAAGACGCCAACGGAATGGTGACATAAGTACTTGCAGTTGTCAGGAATGGTGGAAAGATAAGACATTGCATGAGTTCCGAAACCATCGAACAAGTCCGTGGGGTGGTATCACTATCCACCATTGATGATATTCTATCTGATCTTGCATGTGCTATGATATTTATTACATAATATGCTAAAAATGGACGGCAGTAGCAGTTATCTGAAGTTTGCAATCACACAATGCCGATACAGGTTGCCGCGTATGCTCTGTCTCTTGCACTAGAAGATTTTCAACGATACATTGTCAAAACATAAAGGTTTAGAAGGTGTGAGAGTTATACACGATTCCATCCTTATATGGGACTTGTGCAGGCATGAAGAAGAAGAAAATAGAGACCATGATAATACTCTGATAAATTTCTTGAAATATGCAGACACAAAACCGTGAAACTAAATTGCAACAAGCTGAAGTTAAATTGCAAAGAAGATGAGTACACGGACCATGTATTTCACAGCAGACGGTCTCAAGATGGATAATTCGGAAAATGAAACTATACAGCAGATGCCTGCACCAAGAGATAAGCAAGGTGGACAGCGATTGCTCGTAATGGTCCACTTTGTTCATAACCCTAGCAGCAGAGAGGGTGAACAGACCATAGAATTCCGACAAAACAAATAAAACAAACAAATAAATCATCTCGTAGAAAGGTCAAGATTTTACAAATGAACTTTTCCTTGAGATGTTTTATTTCTGTAATGACCGATTGTACTAATAAAACCTCAGTTCGAAATAGTATCTGAAAAAATAAAGTACTCTACGTGTTTATTTATTTCTTGTTTATTTTTTGACGACCAACGTTGGTAGGTACCCTCTCTGCTGCTCCTCTTCTGCTGATATTAATTAAATTATTATGTTATAATAAAAATGGTACATCCAGAATCTCATACTGCAAGAACAGCTCGAGAACGATTAGAAGCAATTAAAAAATTTCTTCCTGTCAAAGACTCATTTAGAAAAAATCTACAAGCGCAGCAAGAAGCAAAAGTTGAGTATGAAGAGGACACTAAAAAACTGTTTAAGCCCGTCACTGCAGGTACTGAGAAAGTTGCAACTGTCATCAAAGAAGATCTTCTTCCGGTATCAGAAAAAATAGCAAGAAGAACTAAACAGGCAAAGAAGATTTTACGAGACCTTCCAACTGACATAGCTGCAGCTCAGCCTCCACCTGTTGGTGAGGAAATACTTGAAGGTATTGGAGAACTTCGTACTGAAGTCGCCGATGTGAGAAAAAAACTTGCATCCAAACCCAAATCAGCAGGAGAAAACTTAGAATTAATTGCAAAATTTAACGAAGGAGTTGTTGAGGAAATTAGAAAAACTGAAAGAGAGAAATTACCTGAGATGATATTAGATAATATATCTAATAAATCTAGTATTTTAAAACCCGGTCATGAAAAAACAAATGATGATAATTTCATTAAATGGATATATCGCGTACATTACAACAAAAAACAAGCTAGAGGTCTAGAATACAAAAGTCTTGATAGAGAAGTAAAAAGACTTTATAGAGAGAGACTGAAACAACTAGAACAAGAAGAATTCTCCCAGTATCAGCTTCCTCCACCTCTGCAACAAATAGAACAACAACAATCTTCTTCGCCGCAGCAAAGGTTGAAGTCGGAACTTAAAAGGGTTAAAGAGTCACTTAAAAAATCACCCCCCTCGAAGAAAATTCCTTCACCTTTACATAAAATTTCTGCACCGGATGTAACATTTACACCGACAGGTTCACCACATGGATTTCGAGAAGGTGACTCACCCCCGGCCACCACTGAAGTACTTACTCCGGTAATGCAACCACCAGTATTTAAAACACCTCAAGATGAACCTAAAACAGGATCTGGTTTATGTCCTGATAATATCATCAATGATGTGTCACGGTTAGAAGTTCTCATAGGAGGAAAACGAGCTGGAAATAATTCACCAGAAATAACCAATGAAGCAGCTGATATTTGTCGGCGACTATTTCAAGGTGGCATCATGGATATTGGCGTTTACCGAGAACTTATTGATGAGCTCGTTGATGACTAGTTGTTAGATAAATGGTAAATAAAATAAGATGATTGTGCATGATAATCATCGTAAACCCACACAGGTCAGAGCGGTAAACTCACGATTACCAATCTATAGTGTTATTTACGGAGATGGACTTGGTGATGTCATTCGGGGATTATTCACGAGGATAGCTCCAAAAGTAGCACCTGTTGCAAAACAATTATCGATGAAGGCTATTGATATTGTTCGTGATAAAGCTCCTGGTGCAATTGTCAATGTTGCTGGTAAGGCGTTCTCGGCGATCAAAGAAAGACTAGCACGATTATTGCGACGAAAACAACAACCACCGGTGAAACTGGCAAGTACTGAGGTGATGCCCGCAGACGTAAGTAAAATAATAAATCAGGCTGTAAATCAAAAACTAGCGGCGATATCTGAAGAAGCAGAAAAAAATATAACAGCAAATTTAATAGCAGGAGGTGGTCTTCGTCGACGATGATCATCATTTGGAAAAATGGTAACTATAATAAAAATGTTCAGGCGCGAATCAGACCCAGCATTTGATATGGAGGCACCTGTCCTTAAGTACGAGTCGGTACGTGATTATCAATTTTATTCTTATGACGCAAGACTACCAAATCAGCGAGGGAGAATCGAATTACAGGTTCATGATACAAGTAGATATTTCTTGCCCGCCGAGGCGTTTATTGAAGTAGAAGGTAGACTTGTAACGAATGTTGTAGCTAATATGGCATATGCTGCTAATTTGCGTGTTGGTTTTGTCAACAACGGGATCATGGCATTATTTAGTGGCGCCACATATATGATTGATGGAAAAAATATTGAATCAGTTCAGAATGATGTCGACGTTGCTACAACAATAATTGGTCTGGCGAGATATTCTGACGACTTTACAAGATCAGCTGGTCCAACAATGATGTTTGCTAAGGATATTACTGACAACGCTGATCATGTTCAGTATACCAAAGTACGGACACCACAAGATACTGCATCTGATCCACAACCGGTTGACTTTGAACACGCAGCCAGACCAGCTGCTGCTTTTGATATTATAGGAACCGTTAATGCGACTTTCAACTTGGGATTTGTAACACGCCGATCAGCGCTGTCGGGAGGTGATAGAAATTTTTCGTGTGCAATTCCATTATCTCACATCTTTGGATTTTGCAGAAATGTTAGAAAAGTCATCTTTGGAGCTAAACACACAATTGTGCTCGTAAGAAAAGGTGATGATAATGATGCAATCTGGCGAGGTGCTGGTGTTTCCGAGGGTAAAGTAAATATATCAAAACTTTCACTATGGATGCCAGTAATGACTCCATCTATTACTGAGGAACAAAAATTACTATCTTTTATGGATCAAGGCGGCAAATCATTGCTATCATGGTTAACAGTAACCACAGATGCTGCTCAAAGCAATATTAATGGTTTATTTACATGGCATATAGCATCACAACAGGGTGTTTCTGCACCACGACATATTTTTATTGCACTACAAGATAATGCTCGGACGAATAATCAAGAACGTTCACATATGATATTTGACAACCTTGGAGTTAATGAAGTTTCCTTACGGATAAATGGACATCAAGAACCAGCCGAGGATATACAACTAAATTTTGTTCAAAATCATGTAGCGCGCGCATATCATCGTTTAATGTCATTCATGGGACGTGATCAAAATATAGATACCGGGTTGCAAATATCACAACTAGATTTTACAGGTCTATATCCGATTTATTATTTTTCACTAGAACATCTTGATTTATCCAAAACAATCTGTTGTTGATATACACTTTCGAGCTCATGTTACTAACCCTCCTCCTGATATACCCGGTCCACCAATTGTTCCCGGCTTCTACAGAGCGATCGCGGTCATACTTAGCGACAAGGCCATGTTACTTGAAGGTGGTAGTGGTCGAATGAGGGTCGTTGATGCACCGGTGGAAAATCTTTAATCGTGTTATTTAGAAAAATATATTTTATATAAAAATGTCGTATAGTCATGTTAATGTTGTTCTGACTCCTGGTCAGGTAAAAAAGCTTCAATCAAAAACCGCCAACAAATGCGGAACTAAAATATCACTAAAACGAGATCATATTAGTGGTGGTCCAAACAAATTATCGCTGACAAATAATCAGATTAAACATTTCAATAAAGCCCTAGAATCAAAAACTGGAGTTCAATTTCATCTCTCCCCGAGCGCCATCAAAGACATGGTTAAAACGGGTGGTATATTCCCACTACTTGCGGCCATTCCGGCATTAATAGCTGCAGCTGCTCCAGCCGTAGCAAAAGCGGCCGCGTTAGGTGCTGTTGGAACAGCCGCTGGAATGGCACTAAAGAAAGCAACAGGGCAAGGATACAAAAAAAAGGGGCGCGGCTTAAGATTGCCAGGATCTCGTTGGGGGAGAGGCCTAAGGCTTCCAGGATCATTTCGTTAGACGTTCCAGCATCAAATTTTGATTTACTTAATGCCGCTAAAAAATTAAAAATATCTGCCTTTAGAGGTGTTTTTATGAGAGATCAATTACCGAAACAACCAAACAAACTAGAAACAGGTATTATTAATCTTGACAAACGTTCCGGACCCGGTACTCATTGGGTATCATACGCGGTTGATCCGCGTGGAATTGTTTATTTTGATTCGTACGGGTTAGCTCCACCTGTTGAATTTATCAAGTATGTCGCACCACTCCACGCAACAACCAGAGGTTCCAAAGTTTGGTATTCAACGCTACCCACACAAACAATGACAGATCCGCCAATATGCGGCCGTGAAGTAATTAATGTACTCGACGCTATATCAAAATCATCCAGGCCGCCACATAAAGTCGTGCACGATTATACAAGCAACCGATTTGTTGCGCGTAAGGCGTTTTAAACAACGGGTCTTATTATAATGGTTGACATTTACGGAAGATCTTCTTCACGCGTTAAGAAAAAACCCGGCGACGTTGATCTGTCGAAGTATGTGACTAAGGATGACCTCGCTGATATCATGAACCTGGCTGGAGTTGACCCAGATGAAGTTGTTATTTTTCAGGATCGATATGGTAAACTAAAAACCAGCAATATCAAATGGAATGATATAGTTCGACGAGTACTTGGTGCAGTTACAGATAATATTCCCGTGTTTACTGACGGTGGTAGAATCAGAGATTCAAGTATGTCACTTAAAACCATCAGAGATGAAATTGCAAAAAGTGTTGCTAATCGCGTGAGAAACACCGGTGACACAATGATGGGTGAACTCAGCATGAACGGGAACAAAATAGTAGTTTTAAAAGATCCAACATCTGACGAAGACGCAGCAACAAAAAAATACGTCGATGTCAACTATGGCACCGTAGACGGTAAATTATCCACGTTACGGGCTGAGTATGACGTTCACGCAGGAGCTTTTGGAAGATTTCGAAGAAATTTTCAAAAAATCGATGATACCATAGATAAATTCTTCGGTACTCCACGCGCCATTGACATGAAACTCGTTGATATCAAAACTGACCTAGACACGATCAAACAAAAACAGCAAGACATCGTAGCGGGAATTCCTGAGATTGTCAACAAAACAAATTTGATTAAAATTCCAGCTGCAATAACTCCCGGGCATATCACAAACATCGTATGCACGGTATCATCGGGATTTGCAACATGGTCGCAGCAAAATAATACTATCAAATATACCGCAGCAGTCACTGGCGTGTACAGGCTGTCTGTGTTTAGTGCTGCAAAATTTGAAATATTTACAACGTTTCCATGGCGTCATTCCACCGACAGGTTTTCCGGGGTTGTATCTGTTGTATTAAATAGCGGAACCGAAGAAATATTTATTCTGGAAGCAGATGATAAGAAATTAACCGCAACATCCTTCTGGTGGTGTTTGGAATTTGTAGCTGAAACACCTCAATTGGTTACTGCATAAAAATATATGGACGGTGCACAATACAGATACAATCAAGCGCGTGAATGGCAGGCTGCGCTAAAAGATCAAGTCGATCAATATACAGTAAAAGTAAAAAAATATCGACGACGATTGGTTATCGTTGATGTGATTGTTTATTCAGTATCCGCTGTTGTTGCTGGAACCGGTGTCATATTATCAGCGTTGACAACGATGGCACCAGTAGCTGTAACTATCTGTATTTCAGCAGCAACAACTATTGCAGGTGTGCTTGGTATCATCACAAAAAAAATATGTACTTGTACGAACGAAAAATTATCCGATTACAAAATAAAATTACATACAGCGACGGTAGCATACTCGAAATTATCCTCGTTGTTATCAGCGAGTCTCAGTGATGGAATTATATCTGATTTCGAATTTTCAATGATAACCAAAATATACGACGAAGGTATTAAAGATACAAGTATCAATAATGACAGAATTACTCCAGCAGATCGTGACCAACACAACTCCGCCAAAGATAACGATGATCTCGGTAAGTTCAATTAATCCTGAATTTAGTGTTAATTTTCCCACTGCAATTCCAGTAAAAGAAATAGCACTAGCACAATTACGAGTATATTACAGCTGGCCAAATATCAGATCAAAATCATTTAATGGTACACCAGCAAATAATTCGCTTGTATTTGCTAACAAGAACAAACCCGATGGAACACCTGACTGGGTTGTTGTTGGAATACCAACTGGCAGTTATGAGATTGAAGAGATCAGTGAGGAATTTGCGCGTAGAATAAAATCAATAACGGGAAAAGAATCAAAAATATCAATTAATGTTCATGAACCCACCCTGTCCTCGACGGTTAAAATAAACTCGCCTGATTACGTAGTTGATATTTATAAATCTTCAATCAGATCCGTGCTAGGATGGCCTGAAATTCCCCCGGTGCATGAAGGATCACCAGAACCGAAGTTAGATGAATTTCTTACGAACGTGAGTAATTATGCAAGCGGATTAAATTATCTTGATGGAAACTTCGCTCATGATTACGTTGGTAGAATTATTTTTGGTTATGAAATTTCCAATGAAATAATTACCAAAGAAGTAATTGAATCAATAAGTAAAAAATTTAAGGATGAATATCAAGCTCGATTTAAAATTTTACAGAATTTATTTTCTAGTATTACACAATTTTACAGCGATGATGTAAAACAACAAATCATTGAGTCAATACAACATTTAAATAAAGTTATATCAGATTTTCATGATGCTAATGCAACAATTATTAATAGATCAGTCGGAATAATTGTATTTAATGGTAAAAAAACAGGTTCAAGGTTAGAAGATTCTTATGATGATTTATTTACCAATCATTACAAAAAAACCTCCGAGGAAGCATTAAAATTTACATTACCAGAATTTGACACAACTGAGTTAAAAAAATCTCTCAATGATCTTGTCAACGAAAACTTCCCTAAAATACTCGATGCATGGAGAAAACTGCCACCACCTTCAACCGTTCTTAGATATGATAATAATCCACACGGCGGCGGAAGACACGTATCTCCGGGGATCGTTAATATAACACCGACGGTCGCGGTCAATCTGGTTTGTGACGTAATCGATGGCAGCTATCAAATAGATCTCGGAAGATCAAATCAAGCTCAACAAGGATACATCCTGTACACGTTCACACCACAAGTTCCCCCTGGAAGTTTAATCGTGCAAGAACCAACTAATCCCGTGTATTTGCGGTGTCACAATAATATGTTAACACGAATCAATTTTAAACTCACAGACCACCTTAATCGCTTAATTGACATACGTGAAGAAGAGCTTGTAATAAATCTGTATGTGAAATCTTAAGGATTTCTGTCTAAGGACTTTTGTCGTAGATCTTCATGTAATGGAGGGTTTTTACACGCGAGGATTTCTTAACAGTTAGAAGAACATTTGTAACAGAGATCAGACTCAAATTCGATCAACTTAAAAAAATATTTTATTATTACTAGCACAAATTTGTGTTTGGTACAAATTAATCGCCCTAGGCAACTAAAAAAGCTGGTCGATGAAAGTAAAATTAAAATTTCTATCACAAAAAAAAATAGGATTTATTAATTTTCCTGATTTTTACTGAAATTGTACAAATTACTTGATTTTGACTACCAACTACCCCGTCAGAAACATAAAAATGCACGAATTACTTGATTTTGATTACCAACTACCCCGTCAGAAACATAAAAATGCACGAATTACTTGATTTTGACTACCAACTACCCCGTCAAAATCAAGAAAGTTCTAACCTTGTCAAATTGTTCCTAATAAATTTTATTTATTATAAATTAATTTTATTTATTAATAATATTATTTTTACTGAGATTTTTATTTTTTTTTTACTAAAATACAACGAAATTGCTCAATTTTCCTGACTTTGACTACCAACTACCCCGTCAGAAATCAAGTAATTCGTGCATTTTTCTTTGATTTTGACTACCAACTACCCCGTCAGAATCAAGTAATTCGTGCATTTTTCTTGATTTTAGTAAAAAAAAATAAATTAATTCAGTAAATAGATAAATTAATTCAGAAATAAATAATTTGTAAAATTAAGAAATTTGTACAATTTTATGTTTTTGATGGGGTAAATGGTAGTCAAATTAAGAAATTTGTACAATTTTATGTTTTTGATGGGGTAAATGGTACTCAAATTAAGAAATTTGTACAATTTTATGCTTTTGATGGGGTAAATGGTAGTCAAAATTAAGAAATTTGTACAAATTTGTTAAATTTCAGTAAAAAAAAAACAAATTACTAACCCATCAAATTCAGAAATAATATTTCTGATCAAAGATCTCAGTCATCTTCAAAATTACTACTTTGGATCGTTTCACGATCTAACATTATTTTTCTTAATAGTCTTATGCGAGTACTAATCGTTTTCTTTGCCTCATACTCGTGGGATAATAACGATTTAATTCTTTCTACGGCGGTAGAAAGAGGAACGAACTCCTTCACATGATCATCTTCTACGGTAGCTAGCGACTGAAACATTGCCGATTGAATCCATTTCATGAGCCTGTATTCAGATGATAGTGTGTGTGTACCCTGGGTTTTACGTTCTTGTAAAATCTCAAAGTCAGAAACTATTTTTTCAGGATTAAGTTCATCAGATATATTAATTCCATCTTTTTTCAATTTTTTAATAGCGACAATTACATCATTGATATTTTCATGGTTCATTATATAATATATAAATCTTTAAAATAAAAAAATATCCCTAGAACACCTATCGAGTGTATTAGCGAGTTCGTCGGGATGTTTCAGGGACAGCACAACCAAGAACTCGTAGCTTGCCACCGCAATCTACCAAGTTCATTAGGCAAATATTCCCTCTACGAGAGCCCCTAACCCGCCAAACAACGGTCTAGAGGCCCAAGAGGGGGGACAGCACAATCCTCATTAAACTCGTAGCTTGCCACCGCAATCTACCAAGTTTAGAGGATATACATATAACATATAACTAACTAAGGACAGCACAAGGACAGCACAATCCTCATTAAACTCGTAGCTTGCCACCGCAATCTACCAAGTTTAGAGGATATACATATAACTAACTAAGGACAGCACAATCCTCATTAAACTCGTAGCTTGCCACCGCAATCTACCAAGTTTAGAGGATATACATATAACATATAACTAACTAAGGACAGCACAAGGACAGCACAATCCTCATTAAACTCGTAGCTTGCCACCGCAATCTACCAAGTTTAGAGGATATACATATAACATATATACAATGAAATGGATATATACAATGAATGAATAGCCCCTATCGAGTGAATTAGCGAGCTCAGATTATGAATGAAACGGCACTAACTAAAGACAGTACAAACATGTACGCTCAGCAAAATCCCACCCACAATAATTAATCCAGTGGGTGATACGAAAATATGTATCACCCACAAGTCAATGTTGTGGGTGGGAATTTTGCTAAGCGGGGGGGGGGAGGTTTGCGGTTCCCCCCACTATTATAAAAATCGCAATTATGCGTACACCACCGACAAATTGTCAGCCATGGGGGTTTGATCCTGGACCGCGAGCGTCACAGTCCAATACCATACTGATTGAGCTATCAAACATTGTTACGAACATATGTTTCGGAAGTTAATATATAGCTAGCTATATAGCTAAGGAACCAATATTTACACTAAACAGCGGTTTCTGAATAATAACAGTTTCTGTATTTATAACAGCGGTTTCTGAATAGTAACAGTTTCTGTATTTATAACAGTTTCTGAATAATAACAGTTTCTGTATTTATAACAGCGGTTTCTGAATAATAACAGTTTCTGTATTTATAACAGTTTCTGAATAATAGTTTCTGTATTTGTAGCGGTTTTCCTAAGCAGACTGAGAATCAATAACAACAGTTTCTGTATTTGTGGCGGTTTTCCTAAGCAGACTGAGAATCAATAATAACAGTGGCATGAACACACACCTGCAGGTCCATTACCATGACAACGGTTTCTGTTCCACACACAGCTTCCTACGGATCAATAACATTATCATGATCTCTCGTAATGTTGTATGATGGGGAAATATTTAAAAAAACATAAATAATACTTCTACGAGTAATTAATTACGATGTAATTAGTTAAACTGACTAATTACGATCATAAAAAATCAAAAATCTACGAAGAAAACTATATATTACAAAGTAATCTCCCCTTATATAATCAAAAATTCAGTAGTGTATGGAGGACCTACTGTGACATAAATTAAAAAAATTAATTCAATGTGGTGATGATAGTTAATAATGTGGTGATGATAGTTAATAATGTGGTGATGATAGTTATTGATACTTAAAGATAATTTTCTGTTTATATTCTTTCGAGAAAGCAGATCTTATTATATTTTCTGCCACCCTTTGTACTGATTGCGGGTGAATATCAAAATATTTCGCAGCAGAAGATATTGAACGCGATATAACTTTTTCGCCAGTTTCTATGTTTGTGGAAATTACCGCCCTCTTTCCGATTGTCTTACATCTTCCTGTATTTCCACGTGTATTATTCTCGCTGTGAGAGATAGCTTGTAAATTGGACAAATTATTGTTTTGAGTGTCCCCGTCAATATGATCAATAACAAGACCGTCTTTGATCACTCCGAAGAAACATTCATACGTAAATCTATGACATAGATAATGTTTCTTTCCCCCCCCCCCGCATGTGAACATTAGATAACCAACATTAGTAATATAACCAACTTGTCTCTTCAACTTGCAGTGTCTGATGATACCATTAATATTTGATTCATAGTTTGTTATGACAGGATGTGGGACAAATATATTTTGCTCCATTATAATAATATTATACGTTTAAATCATTGTTTGTCTGAAATCTTGATATATAATCCCTCACGGATTTTATAGCGTTTTCACCGCTATTATTTTTTTTGTCATAATATCTTTTAAGTTCTCTGAACCGTTTCCCGCCGCACTTTCCACATAATTCTGTCTTTCCTCGCACTCCAATACCACACCGTAGACATGGTATTGGTCCTAGACTTCCTCGTCGTATGTTTTGTGAGTGCATCCAACAAAATTCCTTTCTACAGGATTTGTTGCATCGATTTACTGAGCCGATCATCAACCATCTGCATTGGGACATTGTATATATATATATATATAATTTTCTTTATTTAAATATTTGTTTTAATTATATGAACGAGTTTGAGAGATTATCCCAAACTAGGCCTGTTAAATATAAATTCAACCTTGACAGATTATCTTCTGACCTGCCAGTGCGAGATCTGGTTGATCCGAAAAATAAAAGTTTGATCTCGAAAATTCACGACGCCAAGAAAGAATTTTACACGGATGGTGCATCTCATACATGGTCAACGTTCAAGATTATACGCAACACTGTCAAGGACGCTACAATGAACGACAAGCGAGCGGCAACTATCATTAACTACATCGCTGAATACGAGGGCAATCAAAAATATTTCTTCAGAGTAAAATTTATTGTATTAACAGAAACAGATAGTTGGATTATCCGTGACAAATATGATCCTGTCCTTGGTAATAATAAAACTATCATATTAAGTAAAAATTCCAGACCGGGTCTACTGACAGGTATTGACAAACCGTATTATGAACGAGCGTATCCTGTAACGGCGGTTATTTATGGAATCTATCAGATAAATAAAAACCCCAACGTTGATAAACTAGCGCCGATGAAATTTTCAAGGTTAAATTGTGTGGCTGAACGAGTAATAGAACACTTTACAAACGCGATGCGTGGAAATGGATTAACTGATTTAAGGCGTGAAAAAATAAACTCATGGGCTGATTCAGTTAAGGATACCGGTGCTACAATAAAAGATGTTGCTGAGTTAGGAAAAATATTAAAATTTCCAATAACTGTAGCGACAATAACGGGAGAAGTACTGTACCAGTCGAAATATAAATCGAAGGGAGCTCCAATAAATATTATCGATCATAACGCGCACGCATGGACTAACGCGGTAACAATATTTCCACGTGATCGAACTGTTAGATTTTACCCCCCAGATAATTCTGGGGCAGATAGTATGTTTGATTTTATCAACGAAATAAGTAAAACCGATCCTGTATCGGTATGGTTATTTAAAAGTAATGAGGAGGGTGAATTTGATCAGTTTGTCAAACCGAACGGTGAAATATATCGCACAGAATCCCTCCATGACGAGATGAAAAATCTTGCGACGTTTTTACAGTGCAAGCACGCGGAAAATACTGACAAATTACTAACTAATTGTTTTACCGTTCCATCTGTTGCGGCTCATTTCGCCAGAGAACGAAATTCATGGAAACCAACACGATTTGATTTACTCGAGGACGTACGCGCAAGTTGCGTCGAATATGGACATGGCGGATTATGGAATACCAAATATAATTACAATGATGTTATTTCGGTTGATATGGTTGCATGTTATCCAGGAAGTTTTCTGGGATACGGAGATTGTTCTGTGTACTTTGAAAGATTTGGTCACCCTACAAACGAGATGACGCGAGTGGCAATTAATGGACCATTACCTGATTTTGATCTGACTGGATTCGCCTGTATTGAATCGTTCGAGTTTAACGAAAATCTTCACAAGATTTGTTATGTTTGGTTTGGTAGACATTTTTGTGAAAAACGTTGGGCACCTATAGTTTTGTTGCGATATATGCTAGATTGTATGATACTGACATCGTTGGTGGTCAGTGAGGCAATTATATCATATCATGCACAGACCAAAGTTTGGTTGCCCATGTCAGATTCTGAAGTTATCAGCGAGTTTAAGGAAAAATATCCTGATATTTCCGAAGATGATATTCCTAATAAACTCAAAACCGCAAAAGATCTCGGTAGAAAAATTATAGGTAAATTTACTCAAGGTGGTGCATATGATTATAAAAGACATCACGCACGATTAATTCTGGATGATGCCGAGTACGATTTTATAATCGCTGATACAACGGCGAAAAATACGTTTGTAAATCGAGAGAGTGTTTATTTATCCGACGGAACAAAATTAGGTACGATCGTTAGTTACATAAATGACGTATCCCCGCAATATACTCATCTAAGATCTTCCATGTTGGCTTATGTTTCTATAAATTTATTATCGATGATTAATAGATTTCCTGAGACCGCAGTCAGAGTCGCAACAGATTCGTTTTATATTTCAAGTAAATATTTAGAATCTGTTATGAAATTTACAAGTAATGATGAACGATGGGGTTCGTGGAGAATAAAAAAGGAACTATTACACAATTACACAGAATCAGCAGATGTTCCAATGAGAGATTTTTATCGTGAGAGTAATAAAATATCAGAAATGTCGAAAGCGCCATCGTTGAGTGATCCAATAACCAGATATAAGACAGTATATCTCAATGGACCTGGTGGATACGGCAAAACAACTCGAACGATTAATGTTTTTAGAAATTCAGATATAATCGTGCTGACACCCACACATAGACTTGCACGTGAGATGAAACAGCGGCAAGTACAATCGTGTACGTATCATAGTTTCTTTCGGTGGCGTGGGGATACATGGACTCCTGAACGGATGGGAGAAAAATATATACCTAAAATAATTATTTGGGACGAGATATGTACGGTGTCATTGGATACATTAAAAATGTTTCTTGATTGGTTGTTGACAAAAAATACCGCCATAATAATGTGTGGCGATCATGGTCAACCGCCGCCTTTTGTTGGACCATCTCCACATGATTGGTTAAAAAATTTCGTTGATTATTATGAAGAAATAGATGATGATCATAGAGCTCTTGATGCAAATTTGAGGGAGTTTAAAAAATTAATCAGATTACAATCAAACAAAATTCAGTGTGAAATAATACGTGGAGTGATCTCAGAGACATCAATGAGTGATTTTTTGAACTCATGGAGACCCAACGATTTGATCGTAGCAAGTAGAAAAATAGTCAGAGACGCTTTACAACAACAGTTATTTCAACTACATAAAGAACAATATTCAGAATTACCCGTACCGTTGTGTTATAGACCATCAGATACACGAAAACAGAATATTAATGTTGATATTCCAGGACAGACTGAGAATCAAAATCTCGTATTAAATGATATTGTCGCCGTTGATATCAGTGTGGTCGAAGATGCAATACACGCTGACAAATCTCCATGGGTGTTGGGATACGCTATGACAATCCACTCGTCTCAGGGATTAACTATTTCTGATACACGAGTCTGGATTGTAGACGATCGCATCGAGTGGTCAAATTTAGTTTATTTGGCGGTATCGAGGGTCAGAAATATATCTCAATTACGTAGAATTATAATTCCTGAAATCGTTGATAAATTTAACATCATCGATGATGATATAATAAGAAAAAAATTAATCGGATACAAACAATCTGATAAAAAAAATAAACGTGACTTTGATCTTGATGTTGAATTTATTATTGAGTTAAAACAGCAGCAGAACAATCATTGCACCAGTTGTAATTGTATAATGTTATGGCGGTATTCGAGTAATGATTCAAGACAATTTACCGTAGATAGAAAAGATAATAGTCGCGGTCATACACGAGAAAATACCATGTTAACCTGTCTTGAGTGTAATCGACGTAGAGGCGCTAGCGCCTTGGGTGCTAGTTAAGTGATCGAAATCACCGGAGTGATTTTGGTGGTAGTTGTGTATCCGCGGGAATTATTTGTAGTTGTTCACGTGTAAATCCACGTTGAGGAGCGGCCGAATCTAATCTGTAGATTGCAGGTCTGGAAACGCCTACGTTTCTTCCAGTGGATCTTGTCACGGTAGATATTTTGTGTGTGGTAACACTCCAAATAGGATCAGTTGCTCTCGCTTTACCACCTTCAAGTTCACCAGGCTCATATAAATATCTGACTGTGACATCACCTAATATTTTTTGTTTTCCAGCATCTTTTCGTTGTGTTGGTATATTTATTTTTGTGACCGCGCTAATGGGTTTCATGTTGGTTGTTCGTGTGATCTCATTATTTAATGCAGCTATCACGTTTGGTAATCTTGCAACCCATTCGCGAGATCTTTTATCCTGAATAAATTCCCTCGCGTATTGATATCCAAATAACCGTTCAGCAAGTGTTCGATTAAATCGCTCAACAATTGCTTGATCACGGTGAATTGCAGTATGACCTCGTCGTATTTTGGTATTATGTTGTTTCATCAGCGATGATACTGGACCAAGAAATTCCTTACCAGGATCAACCTGTAGTAGCTGTGGCCATCGTAGACCACCTTGTGGTCCACCACCTCGTTGATAAATTCGTTCAAACGCATCGGCTACTTCAGATGATGTTTTCGCTGATAGCGGCTCTGCTTCTTTATATCTACTTGCAACATCAACTACGGTTAGCGCGTATTTGTACGTTTTTCCACGCACAGTATCATGCGGTAAAAACAGAATATCAGCTTGATGAACTTCATTAGGAACACTGACATCGAAATACGAGTACTGAATTTGTTTAGGACGTGGTAGATAAATTTGCCATATTGCTTGTTTAGATAACCACGCGCTAGCAGTAGAATGTTTAACCGCTGCTGCATCAGCGAGTTTACCAATTGCTGCTTTGCCTCTCCAGTATCCTCTCGGTGAATAATAAATTGATTCCATTATTAATTACCAGCCCCAATCGCTAATTTACCTTTCATCGAGGATCTTACTAACCAATTAGCTAATGATTCTCTAATATTTTTATTTTTTATAGAATTTAATGAATGAATTAATTTCACATCTGCAATATGCCTATCTTGTAGATTTTGACTTTTATAAGCTAAATCATGAGCATGACAAGCTCGATCAATAGCGTTTATTGGTTCCTCGCCTGGTTTTGGTTGATCTTGACTATCGAGCCTGATATCAAGTCTGGTACCAGGACCGCAATAATTATATCCTGGTAGATGTTTTTCTCCGCTGTATTTAGCCCATGGAGCACCTGGAAACTTTGACATCAAATTAGCAATATCACCACCGCGCTTATTAGGTAAAAATGAAAATTTCTTTCTACCGCATATAGAACATTTTCCACCGTACGCTATTTTTTTGTTTTTTGTTATAACCGTGGCTAAATCAGTAGTTGGAGTTTTAACTCTACAGCGTAAACAATATAAATTCATGTTATAATATATATGGATATAATTGATTTCTCAGCAACTCGGCAGCGAGAGCCAGTTAAGCATCATCCTGCGCTACCGAACTCCATCAGAATGATTATCATAGGACCATCTGGATCGGGTAAGACGCAATTATTACTTAATCTGATAATGAGATGGTTGAAATGGGATAAGTTGTATTTAGTAGCACCATCCGTTGATGATCAGCGATGTTATGATGTACTTAAAGATTTCAATGAAAACGCGCGATTACTGGATGAAGATAATGATGTTATAGAGTTTATAACCGATATTGATGAAGCACCATCCGTAGATTCCATAGACGGATTTATTAATAATTTAGTTGTATACGACGATGTGATGCTAGATAAACAATCAAATCCAGCCAGAATATTTTCCCGAGGGAGACACAAAAATACAGACGTGATCTATGTTACTCAACGATATACACAAATTCCGAAGGTGATCAGAGACAACTGCAACATTTTAGTTGTGTTTAATGGCGTAGACACACACACGTTGCGAAATATTCATCAAACCTGGTGTGGTGGTGACTTGGATATAATTAAATTCAAAAATTTCTTCTCACGAGCGCAAGCTACCCCGCATGGATTTATAACAATAAATTTACATGATCCAAGAACAAGATATCGTGTGGGTATTGATAAAATATTTGGGTAACAGGGGGAGCAGCAGAGAGGGTACCTACCAACGTTGGTCGTCAAAAAATAAACAAGAAATAAATAAACACGTAGAGTACTTTATTTTTTCAGATACTATTTCGAACTGAGGTTTTATTAGTACAATCGGTCATTACAGAAATAAAACATCTCAAGGAAAAGTTCATTTGTAAAATCTTGACCTTTCCACGAGATGATTTATTTGTTTGTTTTATTTGTTTTGTCGGAATTCTATGGTCTGTTCACCCTCTCTGCTGCTACCCTGCTCCGAGACTTTGTTAGGTGACAGCATCTCTGTGAGAATTTGTCGAGAAAGATGTCGAATAGATTTGGGACGAGCAGATTCACAGCATATACATCGAGGCATATTCTCACAGAACCTCCAGTCATAACAGCTTGTGTTTCCCAAAACTATGCTGTAATACAATGTGATGATTCTGAAACAGGATTAGGAGCTGGTCTGATACAACATGGACACTCTAAAACATACAGTTCGCTGACATCAGCGATAATAAACTAAGCACATATATAACACAAGCTTCTCTCCATTGTGTTCGGAATGCGGAAGTTTCAGATTTACGTGTATGGACGAAAGCTACAGTGGAAAAAGACCATAAACCTCTCGAAGCTAGTTGCAAGAAGAGTATGATAAGCGCACCAACAAGCCTATAGAGAATACTGCAATCAATACAAGACAGGAAGTGCACGTGTATATGACCTTCATCCACATACTCATCAAGATCGACTGAAGATATTCAGGAGAAACAGTGAAGACGACATAATCATGGCTGAGTCTAAGTTACAAAGCAGCATCATGCTGCAGTATTTCCACATCTGAGACCAGAATATCGGAAATTCAAAGAGAGACCAAAACGTATGCAGAACCAGAAGAACTGAATAACGTAATCAGAAAGTATGTTCAGACTTAAATAATATTACCTTACCAAATATGCGGTGTTATTTTCGGTTCGGATATTGATTATCACTGCAAACAGGGATGATAAGCCATGGGCAGATAATCATTATTTCTCATGGGCTGGAACCAGCAATGATTGAAAGAATTCAATGAAACCATAAAGGATTACACTGAAACCTGAAATAGACTGCACAGTACAGCTACCTATTTAGACACTGAAGTAGACTGCACAGTACAGCGACCTATTTAGGCAGACTGAAATAGACAGCGACCCATTTAGACAGACTGAAATAGACTGCACTGTACAGCGACCCATTTAGACAGACTGCAATAGACAGACTGCACAGTACAGCGACCCATTTAGATAGACTGCACATTAAAGCGATTTCTTCTTCGCAAGATGTTTTTGCCTATGGAACCACTTTCACCTCTTTCTCCATCCGTGCCAGTTTATGATAATTTTAGGGAAAAAAAGAAAGAACAGTGAGATACTTTTTTACAACGTCAGAAAAAGCAAGAACATACATTTGTACCACACGAATAGGAAGAACAAAAGGAACACGAGGAGAAAAAGATAATTTTGAATAGCGAACAGAAGGAAGGGCGTGAAAACAAAAGGATCAGTTCTGTTAGAACACATTTTGGCAGAGTTAAAACATTTGAAAGAAATGTGTCAATCTTCTTAAGCGAAACCTAAGTAATAGAGACTTTCGCAGTTCTAGATCTCCAAACCTTCTATGACTACATCGACTTTCACCATCCAGAGGCTATCAGCGACAGTAATCACTACTACTACTACTAACACTAATAATAATAATAATAATAAGAATAATAATGCCACAGCAGCAATAGTAGCAGGAGTTGGATTTAGATTTACACTTGCGAAGGTTTTAAGACATTTGCAGTTGAAGATGGATCCATACATTTTATATTTTTTTAAAAATGACCCTTTCAGAGCCACACTAAGTCTATGACTGCCAGATTAAACAACATTCAAATCCATGTATGTATGTATGTATGTATGCGTGCGTGCGTGCGTGCATGCATGTATGTATGTATGTCATTTTATTCTTACTTTAAAGCAAATGAAGACAAAGAGACACTTTTTGGTATATTATCTTGAATATGAATGAGATAAATTTCAACTCGCATTAAGGATAGAAGACGATAAAGAAACAAGAAAAGTGTTTCCAACTGCATCCGATCAAAACCCTTGTGTAGGCAGCCTCCGTGATGACACCTTCCTCTACTAGAAGAAATGGTAGCCAGAGTCAACGCGATAACGTTTTCAGCAGAAGAAAATAGAATAAAGGAAAGACGGAAAAGTGAAAACAGAAATCAAGAAGGAAGTGTTCAGAGAACCCATGATTATTCTTACTCCTAGTGATTGTTGGCCACGTCGCGTACCACGATTAAAGATCCTACACGAACAGTCTAAACCAAGTATCTCACAGTGACTGACTTAATGAGTAGCGGCAACACCACCCATACAAAGATACTTTTAGTCAGTACTTACCACAATCCTGTATATTCCGCTGTGAACGGAGGAATTCAAAATTTGTATTCTGCAGTTAAAACCAACTCAAAAGTTTACGTCTGCAAAATCTACAACAATGGTTACAAAAGCAATCGTTACACAAACCCATTCAACGTAAATTTTCCAGAAGCCAAAATAAAGTAGTAGGAATCAATAATCAATGTCAGTCGGAGTTAGACGATGTCTCCCATTTAGTGTCGTACAAGCCCTGTTACGAGCATTTGTTTTGTGCCATTACCGTATTTTCAAAATCAGCTTGGCTAGTTCCTTTGACTTCAGAGGTAGTGCGAACTTTAACTTTTGTCTTGAAACGAACTGGTTGACGCCCTCTATAATGGCCAGCGGACAAAGGCTCCACATTTCTAAACAAACCTTTCAGGAAAGAATTTGAAGAAGGCATGTTAATTTTTTCATCACTGAAAATCGTGAAACAAAATCCAGTTTCGTGGAACGATTTTTACGAACGTTGAAAGAACGCATACGGAAATATTTTAAACATCATCATACTCTCAAAATACATCGACATGTTACCACATTTACAATCAATTGTACCATCGTTGCAGTTATGAAAGCGTGTGATTTTCTCTCGGGTGATTCACGAGGTGTCAGTTTACCACCAAACTGGCAGCGTCGTGGCAGTGATATTATTCTGCCAAGGAGGAGTCGGGGTGGGTGTGGGGGTGGTGACCACTACGAGGAGTTAACTAAGCTTACGGCATAATAATCACCCTAAGCTAGATATCCGAAGCATCTGCAATATATTAAATGCTTGAATAAAACCGATTCATGCCAACATCGCATTCCTACATCCTTCTTTAAATAACGAAAGATGATATGTCAAATATCGCGACTAACCGTTTCTTTACAAATTTAACACCATCATCTTTGCTAGCTAAGGCTCAATATGTTAATCATAGCTACACCTTGGCCGATCGAGCAAGCCACCGCATCCAATAAAAATAAGTTTTGTTCAAATTTTAACACTGTTCCTTCATGATCGAGACAATGGAAGCACACAAATTGAATGGACTCGTAAATAAGCATTTTTCCATTGAAGGTCCGTAATTATACAAATACATTTCACTCAAATACACGTGTAATTGCTTCTCTCCGGTACGTAGTCATAATTTCGATGCTAAACTTACAAAGTATCCTTTTGAAGTCAATTGCTTGCTCTACCATTTTCGGCCGATGTATGCACCGCTTTTAGGACACACGGTACTAATGATATGGAAAAATGGGAATCAGCCTAGAAATGGGTGAACATAAAAATGGAGTATATATGGGTTGGCTGGCCAGGATTGTTTAATAATGTAGGTTATGTTTTAGTAAAAAGAATCTTTTGAGAGCTCGTCCTAGTTGTAAGTAGAAAAAAATAGAGGCATTGTTTTACTGATGGAATTTCAATCCTTTAACAGTCCTGAGTTTTGAACACTCATTACTAAAATTAGCACCTGACTCTTTGGTGAGGAATTGATAGCACATGTTTCAAACACATGCATGTCCAGAAAATGCCGCTGCTCATATACTTTCCTCTACACAGAAGCTGACATCCAGGTTTCATCTATACTGATAAATATAGGTTTGATCATGAGCACTCAAAAAATTTAAGTTATTAAATTTTTAATAGAATGGTGTTTGCATAAGTTTACTGTGGGAACTGAATTAGTACCGTGAGTCCTTTACATGCTGTTGATTGGGCGGAATTATATACTAAGGGAGGCAACTCATGAAATACAATAGATGTCGCTAGGACAAAGCACTAAGGATTATCTGCTCGATCTACCAATGAGTAGAAAATGTTTGCATAATTGAACCTTGGCTAGCGAAGATGTAACACCAAGAAAAATACATAACTGTGGAGTACAGTCTCATTGAATTTGGGTGCTCCGTGGCGGTTTTGTAGAGGGAGGACTTTGGTACACAATAAAAGATGGCGTCAGTCCAAAAAACCCAAAAATTCGACTATGAAACCGTACATGAAATTTTCAAAGAATTTGGCCCTGACATCCGGAAAGAAATCAATACAAGAAGTAAAGTATTAATACTTAATATATTTGTGCAAAACATGAAACATTGATTGAACTGTTTATGTTCATTTTTCATATTAGAATTTAGTACACTACAGTCAGTACTGTCTAGTTTCGTTTTCACTTGTGAATGTGATTTCTAATCGAATTGTAACCGAGTTTAAAACATACCTTAACTGAAACGTAAAAAAAAAAGTCAAATAGTACATATGAATGCCACAGAAGAAACAAGGTGCCTGCGTCAGATTATGTTCTAACTCGAGGCTGGATGACTGGAAGGGGGGGGGGGGGGACAAAATTTGGAATAAACGCTGACTGTCCTTAGCAAAACATTTTCAACATTTGTCAGAAAGACTTTGATTTAATTAAGGATTAATGAGTCTGAATACTAAATTTTCTTTTTTGAACTTACTTATGCCACGATTCTGTCAAGTACCAATGATGATCGGTTCAACTGAGGATTAACCATCTAGTTATGATGACCACAGATCAATATCAAAATTTAAGGTAATGAGATGTTCTTGGGCTAACTTGTGTAAAGTGTGATATCATAAAACATGGAGGCGACAATTCCAATGTTACTAGCCTAGCATTAAGGTTACTTAGAAAGCCGTTGCAGATTTAGTTTGTATTCTTTTTTATGCACAAAGATTACATGAGATTTACATGATAATAATTTAAAATCATATTGTCAAGTTGGACATCTGATTTTTGTCCCCACAAAACACCACATGGTATCCTCCACTGCAGAGAAATTAAAATGAGAATTAAAGAACAGATGAAATGATCCAAATCACAGCAAAATTGTATTTTTTTTATTTTAAACATAAATAGCACATTTTTGTTGTTTAAAGACCTAGTTTTCACAGCAACATTATTGAAATTGACAAATTGATTACCTGATGTATTGTTTATCCTCAACTTTATTTCTTATCTTCGTTTTACACATGGGATTAGAATGGGAAGTGCATATCTGCCAACTTCCAGATCACCTTGGTTTTTTTAAACTAAAAGGGTGTTTTGAGGTTCCAATGGGACTAAGTGCCAAATGATGTCTTTCAGCTGAGATAAAGTTAGCTACTCATGAAGCTATTGAAAATTACTGATAATTCCATTTGAATAAAAGAAAAAGAAAAAATATTGTTTTATTTGAAGCATTAAATACACTCACAGAGACAAAAAATAGTTGGTATATGTAGCATTGTCAGATATCACCATGCAAATACACACTCATGTTCCCACACTCATTTAATACAAGCACACAAACATATATATATATATATATATATATATATATATATATATATATATATATACCAAGAGTTTCAGTCTTTAAATTCCATTTGACATGGCTACAGTCTTTTAAACATGTAGTCTTGGAGCTGTCAGTAGGAAGATTTAATGGTATAACAACTATTAAAATAGGGAAAATGAATTTTGCCAGACTACACAATAACAGCTTCTGAAAGTGCAATGAATTAATTACCAAATTTATCAAATGTAAACAAAAGTTATCAGCTCTTTTATTTTACAATTTACCTCTGAAATTCAGAAAGTCAAAATGACCAAGTGGAGCTTAGCAGTGTTTTGAAAGGTACATTGGAGTAAGGCCAAGCTGTATATTCTATAACCCGTATTACGCCCATCAATCATATACTAAAATAAAGGGAGTTAATGGTTCTTTGAACTATACCTAGGATATACAAGGTTTTTTTAAAATATCCAGTATAACCAGTAAGGAAACCCAGGGAAATTCTTTTTCTTTAAAATTCTAACCCTATACAAAATATGAAACTAGAGCACCACCTTAAAACATATTTGAAAATGTATGCAGTTATTTTTCTTATTTTCATATCATTGTGTTGTGTGGTTCAACGCCATTTTTCAGCACACTATAGGCTATACATGGTGGCCATTATTAATGGTGGAGGAAGAACCCGGGAAAACCCCAGAAAGAACCACCGACCCATGAGAAGCTACTGGCAAGCTTTCTCACATACCCACATTAGCTGAATCCGAGACTCGAACCCACGCAGACAGAGGTAAGATGGCAACGATCCGTAACGGAGAGTGCTTTAGACCACTCGGCCACTTGGGGCCCCCATATCATTGTGTATGATGTTCTGAACAAAATGGCACAGTAACATTGATATTATGCATGAAAATAAGTTAATTATGCTGATTTTGCTCCTAATTATTTAATATGCCTGTAGGCATATTTGTGTGTGTAGTGACCTTAATTATGGGTAAACTAGAAGTCTTAGATTCACGAAATAAAGTCAACTTAAACTTAAAACTGTTGCATTAATTAAAAGAAATATATGTTGAAAAAATTTCTTTTCTTTTATTTACGATGAAATTAAAAAATAAATGATGACAAAGCAAATTTGTTTTCTTCTATATTAAACAAAAGCAAATATTTTGACCTTTGACCTTTATGAACCTTATCTGTTCTATCCCTTTTCAAACTGTCAAATTTATTGTTGACATCTCAGGAATAATTCTGGATAGTTTCATGTTCCTGTCTTTCAGCATAACATTGGTTACTATATTGACTAAATGTAATGTGCATTTTTAAAATAGCTCACTTTTCATCGTAAAATGGGGGGATAGGGCACTGGGATTGTGTGAGACTCAGACATTAATAAATGCTGTTGGGGGAGGATACAGGAGAATTGTTCCAAAGAACTGTTTTAATGCTTGAAACTTAAATGTTTCAGCCAAATAATCAAAATTAAATTTTAAAAAAATACCTATGTACTCTTTAAGGGGGCTCTCACCAGTTATTATGTACTTATGAGAGAGTGACATGTGTAAAGTGAAGTTGTTTGCATTTAAAACATGCACTATTTAAGGGGGCACTCACCAGTTATTATGTACTTATGATGGAGTGACATGTGTAAGGTGAAGTTGTTTGCATTTAAACATGCACAGTGGAGAGAATGTTGGCATACCTCTATGCTACTTTAATGTAATGTGGCTGACGTTCCTTTTGATATTGTACTTTTGGAAATTGTACATGATCTAAGCACACTGCTAACTAAAATGACTGCTTCCTTGTGCTAAAACAAATCAGCCTGAATTTGTCTAAAGTACACTGTGTATAACAGCTATTAAAATAGGGAAAGTGAATTTTGCTAGACTAGACAATACCAGCTTCTGAAAGTCCAATGAATTAATTAACAAATATATCAAATGTTAACAAAGTTATTGGCTCTTTTATTTTACATAATGTACCTCTGAAGTTCAGGAAGTCAAAATGACCAAGTGGAACTAGTAGTGTTTTGAATGGCACACATCTGGAGTAAGGCCAGTTTATATATTCTGTAACCCATATTACACCCATCAATTGACTGCTCTGGTGGCCTAGTGATTAGAATGTCTGCCTCAGATGCAGGAGGTTGAGGGTTCGAACCCCAGTCATGTCATACCAAAGACTTATAAAAATGGTACTAACAGCTGCCTTGCTAGGCGCTCAGCATTAAGAGGTTAGTGTTAAGAGTCTGGTTGGCCTGGTGTCAGGATAGTGTGATTTGGTGGGGCATAATGCTACATGTCTGTGGCATGATGCCCCAGTGCTAGACATCACTATAAACTGCCACACTGCAGACATCATAGTGATATGACTGAAATTTTGTTTAAAGCCACGTTAAAAATCCAAATCACACACACTCACACACCCATCAATCATACACCAAAATAGAGGGAAATGTAGGTTCTTTGAACAATACCTAAGATATACAAGGTCTTTTTTAAATAGCATGTATAGCCAGAGAGGAAACCTGGGGAAATTCTTTTTCTTCAAAATTCTAATCCTATGCAAAATACGAAAAGAGTAGAGTGCCACTTAAAACTATAAATTATACGTCTCAAAGAATGCCAGGCCAGCTTCCTTTTTAAAAATCAACAAAAATTGGCTGCTGATTTACCAAGTGTATAAAGTAATAGACTTAGATGTGCATTCTTAAAGCTTGAGCTTTATCATGTTGACTAAATAATTTATATTCTATGTAATTTAATTTCAGATATTATTCCTGCAATGCGCAAAAGTCTCTCAGATGCTGACCTACAGCCAATGGAATGTGTATGTAAAAATGAAGGGCCAATTCGTGCTGCAGATGATCTGATGGATGCAGTTAAAAGAAAACCAAACTCTTTTGTACATTTTATATATACAGTGTATAAAGAGGGGCACTTGGATATGGTAGATAAAATAAGGGATTATCTTTGGTAAGATTATTTTTTACTCTTTAAGTTTCATTGGACTGTTGGCATTTGTATGGCTTGGCACAAATATAGGGGACAGATATGGTGTTATCCTTTTTCATCCATTTATCTGTCTTTATATTTGTCCTTCATTTACTCTGATTTTGGTAAATATTTGTGCTTAGGTCAGTTTCTTGACCATTGATTCTGTATTGTTATACAACTTTGTGAATACCTTATGGTAAGTGCAGTACTAACCAAGCAAATTAGGCCACTTGATCCTAGATTTCAAACCTTAGTAACTATTATTGAGTTGTACATGTAGGTCAGCTTCTTCTTTATATATTCAACCCAATCATAATACCTTACAAGTATGATCATTACCTTGCAGATCCATCCCTACCAAGCTAAAATTTTAGCTACAAAAGCAAGCAGCCGCCTACCCACATAGATGTGAGTCATAAATTTTATGAGTGACTTAGGGATAGGTGTTAAACTCTGTCTTTTCTTCAGTTACTACTGTTACTCATGCTAGATAGCACACTTTGTACATACCTCAGAAAAATCTGATATCAAGAGTTGTCTGTTGCACTAAAGAATGAGTTGAATTACTTTCTCATCTGTGGGAAATATACTCCATCAGTGTTTCAAACTATTTGTCACTCTTTTCTGTCCAGGACAAAGTTTTACTAACTTCGTTAGAACAACATCAGTTCAGATGTTCAGCAGTATCCGTATTAGGTAAGGTCATAAGTGACACTCAGTGGACTTTACCTGTATGAGCTACAGGGGTCAACATTAGGTAAGGTCATAAGTGACACTCAGTGGACTTTACCTGTATGAGCTACAGGGGTCAAGCTACACTTGAATTTCAGGGAGAAGTCACTTCTCCATTTGGACAGAACAGGGAGAAATGACAGTTGATGAGCAGGGATAAGTGGGCGCAAGGCAAGACAAACAATATATATATATATATATATATATATATATATATATATATATATATGTGTGTGTGTGTGTGTGTGTGTGTGTGTGTGTTGTTTTTGTTCTCTTATCAGAATTATGCCTTCTATTTCACAATATGCACAATGGCATTTAACATTGGTTTTAAGCAATACTTGTTTTTCAAGTAGAAAAGTTTTTGAGATCTTTCAATGTTATAAACACATTTGGTGCATATTCATATACAGCAGGGGTGTCAAACTCAATCGCTCAGCGGGCCAAAACTCAAATCACACGTAAGGTTGCGGGCCGAACAGGATAAACATTCAATAAGCGGAAAATTAAACTCTTTTTAAACATTAATATAAATTAAAACAGAAAAAAGTTTTAATAATAAAAAATCATTGGCATACCCATTTTCGCTCTTATGCCAATTTGTCAGAGCTGGATGTTTGGCAAGGCTGCTAATTAGGGAATTTGATTTGCACTTTATATCGCAGGGCCATTAAAAAATATTTTTGCCTAAAATTCTCTCTCAGGCCAGATATAATTGTACGCCGGGCCTGATGTGGCCCGCGGGCCTTGAGTTTGACACATGTGATATACAGTATTTGGGCAATATGGCTTAAAAAGAGAACAACAGAAGTTTTACAGTGTAATGAATTTTAACTGTGTAACTAGATTACAGTATTGTAATTGCAAGTTAGAAAAATGCTTACTCAACTACATTTAATCAAGAATTTTTCTTTTTACAATCTTAAAGTTCACTATAAAATATATATTAAATATATTAGTGAACTCGGCCCAGTGGAATCAGCTAATATAAATGATGACTTCATCCTTTGATATTCATTTGCATCTTTACCCACTGGAATCAACCACTGGTGGATCAAACAGATCCAAAACAGCCACAAAAGCTCGCAAACTTTTTCTCTCCAGTCTCAGATCCAAAGGCTTGGGCAGTCGATGCTCTTTTCATAGATGCACTTTTTGAACTGCTCACAACAGCATTGTAAGTTCAAATCTCATATTAGACCTGCTTTTTTGCTCATCCTCGGTACAGCAGGCAGGATCTGCAAAATACAAGCCTTGTCAGTTGACCCAAACTCTCTTCAGTTCCCTTAGGATGGCTTGATTTCACTCTGGCTTCCACTCATGTGTAACGAGTCTTTTGAGTTGAAAACTCTTTCTGTGTTGGATCCTTTGCCTTAAGGCTGTCTACAAGACCTGGCAAGAGCTTTAAAATGAACTGAGCATGTGTTAAGATGGAGACCTCATCTTTTTTTATCTTTTGAAAGAAGGAAATGCTGATATCTCAGCATAGGCTATGTTTAAGGTGTGTATTTTGCTCTTCATGCAGAAACTTAACCCAAGATCAGTTTAGCAACCTTTAGCTACTTCAGAAATGGGACCAGTTCATTTAGCAGACTTGACCTGGTCCTGAAATGGGAAAGAGCAATTTAGCAAACTCTACATGGTTATGAAACAGGAAGAGGCCATTTAGCAACCGTAATCTTTTCCTGAAATGCATAGGTCATTTAGCAACATTTACTTGGTGCTGATTATGAGACAGCCTTTACCTGGTTCCTGAAATAGGACCAGGCAATTTAACAGCCTTTACTTGATTCTGAAATGGGACTGGTTCATTTTACGACCTGTGACTGGTCCTAAAATGGCACAGTACCATTTCAAAATGGTACTTGGTCATGAAACAGCATGTTGCATATATGTGTTTAAATCCTGTGCTGTAGTTGCTATTGAAACTGATATCAAATCTGCTAATGAAAGATTAGGCTGATAAATCAACCCCTCACCTATAATAATATTAATGGGCAATGTAGGGGCTAATATTACCTGTTCATTAAAACCTGCAAAAATCTGTTGCCACTTTTGTCTGCATGCACAAGAGTAGATTTTATGATTTTATACACTTACCAGTATTTCTATGCAGCTGTTGAGCTACCATCATCTGAAGGGTTCTTGTAGTGATATGCAAATTCTAGTTCCAGATCAAATCCTATGTCTGGCTACTTCTAAATCTACATAGAATATCACAACCCTCTGTTCTGTGGCCGTTTTGATTTTCATGCTAGATATGGCTAGTGTGTTTGGAAAGATTTGCACGCAGCATAATTACACATTTTAATAGGCAGGTGACATAGACCCATATATCATCCATCACTATCAGTATCATCAGTATCATCCATCAGTATCATCAGTATTATCCATCAGTATCATCAGTATCATCCATCAATATCATCAGTATCATCCATCAATATCATCAGTATCATCCATCAGTATCATCATTATCATCCATCAGTATCATCCATCAGTACCATCCATCAGTATCATCAGTATTATCCATCAGTATCATCAGTATTATCCATCAACATCATCAGTATCATCCATCAATATCATCAGTATCATCCATCAGTATCATCAGTATTATCCATCAATATCATCAGTATCATCCATCAGTATCATCAGTATCATCCATCAGTATCATCAGTATTATCCATCAATATCATCAGTATCATCCATCAATATCATCAGTATCATCCATCAGTATCATCAGTATCATCCATCAGTATCATCAGTATTATCCATCAATATCATCAGTATCATCCATCAATATCATCAGTATCATCCATCAGTATCATCAGTATTATCCATCAATATCATCAGTATCATCCATCAATATCATCAGTATCATCCATCAGTATCATCAGTATCATCCATCAGTATCATCAGTATTATCCATCAATATCATCAGTATCATCCATCAATATCATCAGTATCATCCATCAGTATCATCAGTATTATCCATCAATATCATCAGTATCATCCATCAATATCATCAGTATCATCCATCAGTATCATCAGTATCATCCATCAATATCATCAGTATTATCCATCAATATCATCAGTATCATCAGTATTATCCATCAATATCATCAGTATCATCAGTATTATCCATCAATATCATCAGTATCATCCATCAATATCATCAGTATCATCCAGCAGTATCATCCATCAGTATCATCCATCAGTATAATCCGTCAGTATCAGTATCATCCATTAGTACCATTCATCAGTATCATCAGTATCATCTATCAGTATAATCCATCAGTATCAGTATCATCCATCAGTACCATCAGTATCATCCATCAGTACCATTCATCAGTATCATCCATCAGTATCATCCATCAGTACTATCAGTACCATTCATCAGTATCATCAGTATCATCCATCAGTACCATCAGTATTATCCATCAGTATCATCCATCAGTACCATCCATCAGTATCATCAGTGTTATCCATCAGTATCATCAGTATTATCCATCAGTATCATCAGTATTATCCATCAGTACCGTCCATCAGTATTGTCCATCAGTATTATCCATCAGTATTATCCATCAGTATCATCCATCAGTACCATCCATCAGTATCAGCCATCAGTATTATCCATCAGTATTATCCATCAGTATCATCCATCAGTATCATCAGTATTATCCATCAGTATCATCAGTATTATCCATCAGTACCATCAGTATTATCCATCAGTATCATCCATCAGTACCATCCATCAGTATCATCAGTATTATCCATCAGTATCATCCATCAGTACCATCCATCAGTATCATCAGTATTATCCATCAGTATCATCAGTATTATCCATCAGTACCATCCATCAGTATCATCAGTATCATCCATCAGTATCATCCATCAATATCAACAGTATTATCCATCAGTATCATCCATCAGTATGATCAGTATCATCCATTAGTATCATCAGTATTATCCATCAGTATCATCCATCAGTATCAACAGTATCATCTATCAGTACCATCCATCAGTATCATCAGTGTTATCCATCAGTATCATCAGTATTATCCATCAGTATCATCCATCAGTACCATTCATCAGTATCATCAGTATCATCCATCAGTACCATCAGTATCATCCATCAGTACTATCAGTACCATTCATCAGTATCATCAGTATCATCCATCAGTATCATCAGTATTATCCATCAATATCATCAGTATCATCCATCAATATCATCAGTATCATCCATCAATATCATCAGTATCATCCATCAGTATCATCATTATCATCCAGCAGTATCATCCATCAGTACCATCAGTATCATCCATCAGTATAATCCGTCAGTATCAGTATCATCCATTAGTACCATTCATCAGTATCATCAGTATCATCCATCAGTATAATCCATCAGTATCAGTATCATCCATCAGTACCATCAGTATCATCCATCAGTACCATTCATCAGTATCATCCATCAGTATCATCCATCAGTATCATCAGTATCATCCATCAGTACCATCAGTATTATCCATCAGTATCATCCATCAGTACCATCAGTACCATCCATCAGTATCATCAGTGTTATCCATCAGTATCATCAGTATTATCCATCAGTATCATCAGTATTATCCATCAGTACCGTCCATCAGTATTGTCCATCAGTATTATCCATCAGTATTATCCATCAGTATCATCCATCAGTACCATCCATCAGTATCAGCCATCAGTATTATCCATCAGTATTATCCATCAGTATCATCCATCAGTATCATCAGTATTATCCATCAGTATCATCAGTATTATCCATCAGTATCATCCATCAGTACCATCCATCAGTATCATCAGTATTATCCATCAGTATCATCAGTATTATCCATCAGTACCATCAGTATTATCCATCAGTATCATCCATCAGTACCATCCATCAGTATCATCAGTATTATCCATCAGTATCATCCATCAGTACCATCCATCAGTATCATCAGTATTATCCATCAGTATCATCAGTATTATCCATCAGTACCATCCATCAGTATCATCAGTATCATCCATCAGTATCATCCATCAGTATCAACAGTATTATCCATCAGTATCATCCATCAGTATGATCAGTATCATCCATTAGTATCATCAGTATTATCCATCAGTATCATCCATCAGTATCAACAGTATCATCTATCAGTACCATCCATCAGTATCATCAGTGTTATCCATCAGTATCATCAGTATTATCCATCAGTATCATCCATCAGTACCATTCATCAGTATCATCAGTATCATCCATCAGTACCATCAGTACCATTCATCAGTATCATCAGTATCATCCATCAGAATTATCCATCAGTATCATCCATCAGTATCATCCATCAGTATCATCAGTACCATTCATCAGTATCATCAGTATCATCCATCAGAATTATCCATCAGTATCATCCATCAGTATCATCCATCAGTACCATCCATCAGTATCATCAGTGTTATCCATCAGTATCATTAGTATTATCCATCAGTACCATCAGTATTATCCATCAGTATCATCCATCAGTACCATCTGTACCATCCATCAGTATCATCAGTATTATCCATCAGTATCATCAGTATTATCCATCAGTATCATCAGTATTATCCATCAGTACCATCCATCAGTATCATCCATCAGTATCATCAGTATCATCCATCAATATCAACAGTATTATCCATGAGTATCATCCATCAGTATCATCCATTAGTATCAATATAAACTTTGTGGGCTGATTTATTGAACTAATGGAAGACGGGCAAATGGTCATTAAATTTTGATATGCAGTTGTTGTTTTTTTTAAATTCACAAATACATTTAGCACTTAAGTTGGAATAGTGTTAACCTTCACCTTCAACCACTGAACTCTTCTTTTAGAGGAATAGGGCATTTTGTGGTTTATGGCTTAGGTATTTTAAAATTTGCAAACACTAATAAAGGGAATAGAGAGTGGTAAACACAGCAATCTTTAAACAGAAGTACTTTTCTTGCATTGTCAGTTTATCAATTAATTAGCTAATTCAGGTGCATATTTATTTCAGGAAGAGACATACCACTCTGTTGACTCACTTGGATGAAGAGTTACAGAAGCAAGGACTGGAGATTGAATCTAAAAATGTCATGGTTGTTGAACCTTTTGGACCACAGGTAGAAGTTTCCTTATTTTCAGGTCAAGGTTTTTCTTGGGTGTTTTACTTCCTGGATAAGTCACTGGATTGGGCTATCAAAACAACTCTAATGGGAATTCTGTGAATTTAAGAATGTTTCCTTTGAATATTTACCCCAGTCACATTCATAATTGGCTTGACAAATTAAAATAGCAGGTGCCTGTTAAATGCAAGTAATGCATGAAAATTTGATACTTTAGAAATATCCTTTAGTTATCAATTTGTACCTTTTTATTGAATAGTAGAGTACATCTTTAAGTAAATCTCTCTCATGTTCTAAGTAGTCATCCATACATAATTTGTGGACCCTGAAAAACATAATTAGAGTTTATTATAGTTATTGTTGGCCGTCAGTATGGTTTTTTTTGTATGGTGTGATGTTTCCACAGACAGTGATGGAAACTGTTTTGTTAAGGCATGGTTTAGTGAGCAAACAGATGATGATGATGATGAAGATGACAATAATGTTCTCCTTTCTATAGTGTTTGACACATTTTGCCTACTTGAGTCTGATAATAAAGATGTTGATTTCTTGGATTATCATGTTAATTTCAATAGTGATATTGCCACATCTGTGATAACAGCAACTGAAAATATTGTTTGTGAAACGTGATTGCCTGAAAGGGACTGATTCTTTGCTACTGGTTGTGATGAGGACGTCATTGATTTAGTACCAGCTGTTGTACCTGGACGCAGCAAGATTCTGGATGGCATAGCCAACATTAAACTATACCACAAGTTCAGATTGACACCCATGATATTCTTTATGAGCCTTTGCCTGTTACTGAAAAGCATGTCTGCAAACAAATCCAAGATTAATAAAGGTTTATGGCTACTGACAGTTTCTTTCTGGCTGGTATGTATACATGTATGTAGACACTTTCAGCAGATGATAAAATAAAAGATGAATTTGGATACAACACTTCTCAGTTATACATTATACAAATCCAAGTCCCGTTAAAATGTTATAAACAGTCTTTACTATTATGACGTAAGGACCATCAAGTCAGAAGACTTACATTAAGGAGGTAGAAGAAACAGATTGTTGAATGATCATTTAATATACTGTATATACTCACTTATAAGATGTGTCCAGTTGTAAACTGCACAGACACAGATCTGCTGTTGCATATTGCACTAGCAGATCTTGGTTTGTGCAGTTTTGTTAGGATTAATCAGTAGTACAAAAAACATGGACCCAGATCTGAGGGCACATTTTGCTACAGCAGATCAGGACCATTGTTGTTTGCAGTTTTATTCAACTTATAAGTGAGTACATAGGATATTCTTGATGCTCATTTATTGCACAAATTATTGATTTTAATATTTTGCAGGCATCATGTGACACACCACTGCCTCAACTGCCACTTGTTACGGGTCATCTTCTGCAGCCGCACAATGGGCAAGGTCAGCCTCAGTTTGGGCAAGAACCTGCAGCCATAGGGACAGTACATCAACAACCAGCCCATACACCTACAGTACAGACACGTGAGTGATTCACAGAAATAACTGTTGGATAAATATATCATCTTATCCTTATGAATTACACACACCCGTCCTTACAAATTACACACACCTGTCCTTACAAATTACACACACCCGTCCTTACGAATTACACACACCCATCCTTACCAATTACACACACCCGTCCTTATGAATTACACACACCCGTCCTTACCAATTACACACACCCATCCTTATGAATTACACACACCCGACCTTACCCATTACACACACCTGTCCTTATGAATTACACACACCTGTCCTTACAAATTACACACACACCCATTCTTGCCAATTACACACACCCGTCCTTACAAATTACACACACCTGTCCTTATGAATTACACACACACCCATCCTTACCAATTACACACACCCATCCTTACAAATTATATAAACCTGTCCTTACAAATTACACACACCCGTCCTTACAAATTCCACACACCTGTCCTTACGAATTACACACACCCATCCTTACGAATTCCACATACCTGTCCTTACGAATTACACACACCTGTCCTTACAAATTACACACACCTGTCCTTATGAATTACACACACCTGTCCTTACCAATTACACACACCCATCCTTACCAATTACACACACCTGCCTTTATGAATTACACACACCTGTCCTTACAAATTACACACACCCGTCCTTACCAATTACATACACCCATCCTTACCAATTACACACACCCATCCTTGCGAATTACACACACCCGTCCTTACAAATTACACACACCTGTCCTTACAAATTACACACACCCGTCCTTACAAATTACACACACCTATCCTTATGAATTACACACACCCATCCTTACAAATTCCACACGCCTGTCCTTACCAATTACACACACCCATCCTTATGAATTATATAAACCTGTCCTTACAAATTACACACACCCGTCCTTACAAATTCCACACACCTGTCCTTACGAATTACACACACCCATCCTTACGAATTCCACATACCTGTCCTTACGAATTACACACACCTGTCCTTACAAATTACACACACCTGTCCTTATGAATTACAAACACCTGTCCTTACCAATTACACACACCCATCCTTACCAATTACACACACCTGCCTTTATGAATTACACACACCTGTCCTTACAAATTACACACACCCGTCCTTACCAATTACATACACCCATCCTTACCAATTACACACACCCATCCTTGCGAATTACACACACCCGTCCTTACAAATTACACACACCTATCCTTACAAATTACACACACCTGTCCTTACAAATTACACACACCTATCCTTATGAATTACACACACCCATCCTTACAAATTCCACACGCCTGTCCTTACCAATTACACACACCCATCCTTATGAATTCCACACACCTGTCCTTACGAATTACACACACCTGTCCTTACAAATTACACACACCCGTCCTTACGAATTACACACACCCATCCTTATGAATTATACACACCCGCCCTTACGAATTACACACACCCGTCCTTATGAATTATACACACCCGTCCTTACCAATTACACACACCCGTCCATACCAATTACACACACCTGTTCTTATGAATTACACACACCTGTCCTTACCAATTACACACACTCGTCTTATGAATTACACACACCCATCCTTACCAATTACACACACCTGTTGTATCCATTGCAAGTCTTGAAACAACAGAAATCAGATTTATCTCCATAATGGATTCTTAATGACAATAAAATTGTATAAAATTTTATTTTAACAAGAAAAGCAATTTAAAAGTTTCATTCAGTACGCTTGTACATAATACCCAAACCTGTGAAAATCAAAACTTGATCCATCTTTTGTGCCTGAGCTCAAAATTTTGTACAGAGGGGTGAAAGTTAAGGGGCATTCTGTCCATTGGGGAATTTTGGGGTGAGAAGGAGCCTTTGGTATTTGTTTGAGTTCACAAAAGGAAAAAATATACATTTTTTCCTGAAATTTTAATTTTTCAAATCTTTCAAGTAGTATTTATAAGAAGAAAAAAAAACCCAGTGAGGACAGATTTCTTAAAAACTAAATAACTAAGATAAATTAGTGTGAGTTTTGAGAATTTTATAAATCAATCAAAATGTTAACATGGCTGTAGATAAGAATCTAGGTGACACTGATGTAAATAGAGACATCATTTAATGTCATTTAATTTTAATGTTAAAGCCACATAACAAAGATGTACTAAAGCTGTGAATATCCAAGTGATAAGGAAAACTGCAAAAAAATACAAAATACTTCATAGCAGTTGTAATATTTATGCGTATAGTAGAATGATAAAGTAGGCAGTAGGAATATTCAAATATGCACGCTTCATTGACAACTTGCACATAACAGGGTCCAGAAACACGGACTTCACTGTAAGCAAGGGTGTGAGTGACAATGGGATCTCAAAAAAAAATAAGAATGGGATGCCATCCCCACTTGACATAAAGAAAAAGCGGGTGGGCTAATGGGGCTGTTTAATGGCTGAATACATGTTTTATGATAGTGTTGGGAATAGTTTTGTTGAATATTGTTATTCACAGTTTACTGAGAATATTGTCTAAAAATATTTAATAAAATATATGACTTATTAAAAGTTGAGAATTTCATGACATTGATTCAAATTTCTGGGTACTAATCACCATTTTTGTTGATAAAAAGAGCGATATATCAGGTTTCATTTACCAATTTTGATCATCTTCACATTCAGCAAAAAGGAAACAAGTTTGTTTGTATGTTATAGTTTTAAAACTTGGGATACATGCCTGACTGAATGTTGAAAGTAGGTCCATGAGTGATTCTGTTGCAAGTTTTCTAGGGATTTGTGTACCTACATATTTGCCATTTGAAACCGAATTATTGATTGAAAAATATTTTAGTGAACTGATTTAACACATGAGTCTGCACAACAGATTGGTCATAGTCAACATCAGTTTTCCTTGAAACACCTGCAAAATTATAGTAGTCACACTTATTGTTTCGAAGATATTGAGGAATTTATTCAACTTTGGTATATGCTGAAATGATACATTGATAACTTTTTCAATAAAACAATCAAAGTTTTTATCTGAAGCTATCTGATAACTTTTTCCATAATAACAATCAAGGAAGCTTCTTAATGTATTTTGGCTCCTATATGGATACGTAGTGCATATCGAAAGATAATTTCAACACACATTATACTGTATCACAACTCTGACAAAAGGAGGCGTATCCTGGATTCTTATAGAGGTTCCAGATTCATATGAAAGATTTTTTCAAGATTTGCATTTTTTTCTCAAAACATTGGCCACTATAATTGAATATACCTACATAAAATCAGTATAATTTTCCTTTCATCCTTTAGAGGGTGATGTCTGGCAAATGTTTATTTGAAAGGTGAATATATATAGTGATTGCTGTAGTAAATGGAACTCAGACTTAGAATCCTATCTCATGACTGGAATTTTCACCATATCTGAGAAACCATGCTGTTCTTGCGGTGTTTATCAGATCATAGTATTGATTATGCAAAGTAGATATTTTCTTGACCATCTGCATCATTGTACCCAAGGCAGAAAGAGATCCATCTACATTAAAGTCTGTAAAATATTTGAGAAAATGAATGAAAATTGTCAAACAACAGCGGGAAAATTTATCATAAATCAATTGAATGAAAATTGTTTGAAAAATGGGGGGTGAAGTGGAAATTATCATAATTTAATTGCCAAGTTACAGAATCAAAATTTGACACATTACATATAGTGGTCATGCAACTTCATTTAGTGGTCTGGTTTTGTCTTGGTAGATGTACCCAGTTTGATAAATTAGTGAAATATTTGTAACCAAACTTTAGCATAGGTACATATTTCATTCCTAGACTTTATTAATTGGAAACTATATATTCTACTCCAAGAATTCTTAATCAAACATATTTTTACTTGAATTTATGACAGACATATTTTTGGGGACACACACTATTAATAGTGCTGCTGAAAAAATCTGTTAGACATTATTTTATTATGCTATCCCAGGATTCCTGGTTTTCAAACCTAATGTAACTTCAAATTGGTAGCAAGTAAAAACTCCTAAAATTTACACATGTACTTTTTCCTAAAATTGCAAACTAATTTAGCTAAATTGGCAGTAAGAAAGGGTGAGAATGAGCTTGGGCATGTTTTATAAAGTAATACATGAACATGATTCAACCACAGGTAGATGTCTAAGTGATTTACAATGTACTGAGCTTAAGTATCTGATTAATTAAATTAGTAAATTATTTTATCAAGCTCAAAGGATCAATTACTGTAACTGTTATTTATATTTTGGGAGAGAAAAATGTAACGAAAATTCCAAAAAGCGCAACAAAATACAACATATTAAAAAAAATTTAAAATATCCAAAATAGCCTGTTCCACTAACAATTTACAAATTCCACATTCTGAGAAGAAATCTGCAAGACTGTTCACCCTAGTTTTGAATTGGTAAGTACACTCACTCTCATTAAATTATCAGTTTCCATGTTTCAGGAGAAGTGCCCCAACTTCCTGCCAATGTTCAACCCAATCCGATCCATTTTCATCGGACCACAGAAGTTCACCATTCAACAGGTAAGACCAATGAATTAACCTAAATTTTTGGTTTGCTAATTTTTATGGTTGATCTTTGCAGTAGGGATTGATATTTAAAATAAAGTAGCTGTCAGATACTTGGCTGGTGCGTTGAATGATTTAATTGGTTAACATATTTATCACTGTTAAAGAACATGATCAATTAAAGAAATTGAGATTATCAGTTCTTTAGCAGGATGTTTAGCAGACCAGAGCATGAAATAAGGATTTTTGTTCACTAACCCACAGGTCATCATATGATTTCATCCATTTTGGTGGTGGCTGCACACCTAGGAGATAGTTACACAAGTGTATCATTATCAACTCACAATCCACTGAATGTTGATCAACAAAAATTTTTAAATATAAATTTGGATTATTTGGCAGTTGAGACTATTTATGATTTTTCAATGCAAGCTGGGGCCCCGAGTGGCCGAATGGTCTAAAGCGCTCACCGTTCCGGATCACTGCCATCTCTCCTCTGTCTGTGTGGGTTCAAGTCTAAGGCTCAGCTAGCGCGGGTAAGTGGGAAAGCCTGCCAGTAGCTTCTCGTGGGTCAGTGGTTCTTCCCTGGGTTTTCCAGGGTTCTTCCTCCACCAGTTATACTGGCCGCCATGTATAGCCTATCTTGTGCTGAAAAATAGCATTAAACCCTAGAACATCAACAACATCAATACAAGCCTTATACCCGTACCTTTTTTCTTTGTCAGTAAAAACAGTTAGTGCTTGGGGCAGTACACCAGGCTGATACCATATGCACAAAGACTGTTTTGTCAATAATCACACTGATTTACTTGATAAGTGGATCAATAGTTTAACACTTGTCCCTTTGCAATCTTAGTATTTATTGTACCTCAGCAAGTTCAGAATCTTGCTAGATAATCATTTAACACAATAAGCAGATCAATCAACCATTAAAGGGAATGCCAACTCCTATTTTATTTGATACAGCTGCCACAAGATCACTTCTTTAATGTTTTCATAGCTGCCAGTGGTACTTTTCACTGCTCCGACAGATTAGTGATAGCTGGGTTTTATTGTTCTGTTAGTAAAATCGCTTTCATTAATTTCAAGCCGAGCTATGCATTAAACACTGGTTTGTTTTGTGTATGTGTGTGATTTGGATTTTTAATGTAGCTTTAACAATTTTTCAGTCATATCGCTACGATGTCTGCAGTGTGACAGTTCATAGTTTTATTTAGCACTGGGGCATCATGCCGCAGACATGTAGCTTGATGTCCCACCCAGTCACATTATCCTGACACCAGGCCGACCAGGCCTAACACTTACCTCTTAATGCTGAGCGTCTAGCAAGGATGCTGTTAGTACCATTTTTATAAGTCTTTAGTATGACTCGGCCTGGTTTCGAACAGTGTTTTTGTACAAAATTTTGTGTAATTTGTTGATCAGAATCAGCAATGTAATATGTCTTTTGCTAAAGTAAGTAGAACTTTGCAAAAAGTAAGCCAAAAGGTTTAGAGGAGTCCAGCAGTTTTGGGAGGTATACCAATATGATGTTTCTATAAAAAGCTTAAAAGTGAAGGACATCCGGAATACTGGTAGCCTTTTAGTGGTAACAGGGTTAGGTAATTAGAATAATATGTAAGAGTTATATCCCATAGATACTTTATAGCATCTGCATTTTATGAAGAAGGGAAAAGCCAGTTATTTTGTCTTTTCAGAGAGGCTGTATTTTGGAGGTCTTCCTCAGATATGTTACCCAGTCATAATACATCCACTACTCACAAATCCTGCCCATTCAAACTAAAAAAGGATATTAAAGCCATCTTTGGCATAGTTAGCAACATTGGTGCTAAATCATTATCGTCTTGTCTAGAAAAGAAGTAAGAGCCCATGGGTATAGGGAATGGGATCACATACCTTTAGTTTTCAGTTATTACTTCCACCCATGCCGATGTGCATGTCTTATGAGCATCTCAAAGAATTACACTTCTTAAAGAGCCTTACTAGTTCAAAGCAAAATATTCTAGTTTTCTCACTGCAAGGAAAAATATTCTTTCTGTTTTCTATGTTTTTCTTGCTCCACATTTCATTCCTGGAAAAATAATTTATCACGTCGTTTGTTAACTTTATCATGCATTGATTCATTTGTTGCTGTCTCAATTGTCTATATATGGATGCAAGTACTTACAAAATTATTTCAGTACTTGCCTATTTTTTGGTTAACCTGGCTTGTGATTAACTGTGATCCATAATTTGCTTCACATATAGTTCATAATAACAGTGCTGTTCATTAATCTTGGTGTTTGTGTCCCATGCACATGTTGTTTACTCGATACTTAACTGATTTTCATTTGTGTATACCTTTGTTTTGCTCACTCTACGTAGAGGTGGTTGGTGCAGTGGGGGAAAAGTGCTGTGATTATAGGTGGTTTAATCTGGCAGAAGATATTCAACCCATTTGTATACACTTTGTTCAGTATATAGTTTTTGCTTCTCAACATGGTTTAATCCTGGCATCCACCAATGGTGATACCAGCCCCAGCTCTGCCACACTCACCAGGTTCCAGACTCTTGATGCCTTTGTAGAGTGATATGGCAATAATGTGAGGTCTGGCATGGATCCCATTTTTTAAACCAGAAAACACCTAAAAAAAAATTGATCTCTATTTGTTGAACTTGAAGAAAATCGTGATCAGAATTGGTAACAGAAACTTTGATATATCGCTCGTTTTATCGTTAAAAATGGTAGAAAGGACCCAGAAATTTTAATTAACACTATGAAATTCAAATTTAAAAATAAGTCATAAATTTTTTTACATTTTCTTTCCATGTTCATGGACCCCATTGTGTGTGATTTATCAAGGGAGAGGTGTAGAGTGTTTTCTTCCTGTGGTGTGAGCAAAAGTATATATTACCACAAATAACTACTTTCCTTTTATGACAATTCAAAACGAGAAAACAAGATCCCATCACTGTTACAGGCTATCATTCCACAATACAGCAAAACCTGTTATGAGAGATTGCCCCTTCAGCAAACCAAAATGGTCTTTCAAGAAAGGTGGTCTATCATAATAGGTTTGTACAAGTAGGCCAGTTTCTAAGGTCCAGTTTCAGAAAAATGTAAGGAAAAATAACCACAAACACTGTACATATATTCTATTCTTTATTAATAGCTTTTGCTAAAACATTGTATGCATTTATCTGAAAACAAAATTATATAGCAATAAAGATATACTTCTGTCATTAAACATAAAATCACATTTACATGTGAAGTTCACTTGTACATGTATTAAAATATGAAATCTCTTCTGATTTACTCATTTTCCTTTATAACACCCTACATTTGTTTTACTGAAGTTTAAACTGCTATTTTGCAAGTGGATGCTCTTTTTCACTTCTTTCAGTATGCAATCATTATTTTCTCCAGTTTTAAAATTTGTCTCTTTTTAGTTTGAGATTGTCCATTGTTACTTAGGTACTAGGCATTAACATTACTAGTTTTCATTTGTAATATCGACTGTAAAGATGGTTTTGACTAGGCTTTTGGAAAATATGATAAATCTATACATGTGCATTGCATATCTAAAAATTAATGAAATAAAAGGAAACAGTAAAATTATCTCATCCAGAAATAGAATCATTTACTCAGAGACAAAAGTCAATGGCTTAATGCAGAGAAGACATACAGGGATTAAATCTATAAACAAAGTGTGTAACCCATTCGTGTTAACTTGACAAGATGACTTTTTGGTGATTGGATGTAATCACTGTAACATGGTAGGGGGACAACAGACATCACCAGTCTTAAGCACTATGAATCAAATCCCACAAACAATTCTCTCTGGCTGGTTTAACAGATAAAGACCTTATTCACACCCTGGCAATATGGATTAACTTTAAAAACAAGCAATATATGCAGAACACTGCCTTAATTTTGGCACTACAATTCACGACATGTACATCAGCCTGGTTTATGGACTGTAACATCTGTCACTGGTAGCCAGAGTCCTTTTTTTTGTTGTTGTTCTTTTTAAGTTTGTCTCTTTGATCAGAACAATCTTTACTAATCAAGCAGTCATTGTTACAAAAATTATTACAGAAAGAAGTGTGTGGTGTTTGTCTCTATGGTTGTTCATAGAGCTGGATACTGGGTCCTACTCTTCAATGTGTGTGTGTGTGTGATTTGGATTTTTAACATAGCTTTAACAATTTTTCAGTCATATCGCTATGATGTCAGCAGTGTGACAGTTTTTAGTGATGTCTAGCACTGGGGCATCATGCCACAGACATGTAGCGTCATGTCCCACCAAGGCACATTATCCTGACACCAGGCCAACCAGTCCTAACACTAACCTCCTAATGCTGTGCGCCAAGCAAGATAGCTGTTAGCACCATTTTCGTAAGTCTTTGGTATGACTCAGTCGGGGATCGAACCCACGACCTCCCGCATCCAAGGCTCTTCAGTATGTGCAGTAGCTATGATAATGCCAGGAACCAGGCTAAGTTCTGGAATATTGTTCTTTTTTTATAGAACAGCATAAATGGTCATTGTTTCAGGGATTAAATAAAAAGGTGGATGGAGTTTATCCCTGTTTATGCGATGTGGTCATTCATAGCAGTGTCAAAATGCATATATTGCAAAGACATTGTGGGTGCTGGTCACATTCAGCTGGTAGTCGCTCAGTACAGAGCATATATATATAATAAAATCCATCTGTTTATTACTATTGTGGTCAGAAATGACAGGTGGTCACTCATAGCAGCGGTCATTCATAACAGGTTTTATTGTATTGCACATGTTCCTGCATAATGAAATGGAGAACATTGGTCAAAACAAAGACCTACCTGGTCTGGTCAAATTCAGTTTCGCCATACCAAAATCTAGCTTTGTTCCCAAAATGTAACTATCCTTGGGTTCTGATATGGCTGAACAAGACTCCATTTGAACCACTTTCAAGAGCTTCAGTAGTTCATCTTGTATCAGAACTACTTTCTAGTCACCATGGCATTGGCAGAGTTAGCAAGCTACATGCTCTTTTGGTGAACCTGTACTGTCTAGTTTGTCAAGATGACTTGGTTTCTTTCATGATGGACGCTGCTTTCATTTCTAAAACTGACTTCAACTCATGGGCAATCAATCCTATGTCCTACATCTTAAAATGACTTTCTTCTTAACCCTACAGGACCTCATCTGTGCTCAGAAGTGAAAATCTAAAGTGCACTGAGCAGTTGAGACAAAGATGTACTTTTAATACCAATCAAAGAAAGTGGAGATATCATTGTACACACATTGTTTTCATGATTATATTGGGTCATCTGTGCAGCACGTGAGAAACTAACCCAAGGCTTAATGTGCTTCTTATCATCTTCGGCTCACAAATTCAGGACAATAGACTTGAAATTAGTGATTCAGCAAAACTGTTCACGTACCTCTAGAATAGAAGCTGATGGCTGGAGGTCATGGATGACATCTTCTAGTTTCTATTTCTGAGATCTTTTGGTCCATAGAACTCCGTTTGACAGGGTTGATCTTATAGTGGCATTGCAGCAAGCAACGCATCCAGGTCCATTAGCAGCCTTGTGGGAACATAGTTCATCTGACTTCTGGATTCACCTGAGAAAAATATTACAATCACAAGGCCTGTCTTTTTTTTAATAGCTCACCCAGGCCTTTCAGTTAATGCATCTGAAACTGCTTCATATACGTTAGTAGTCTCCAGGGTAAGTGGAGTTAATAGTGGAAGAAATCACATTTTTTTTTAGGGGACTTATGTTTGTTCTATAATATTTAAAAGATCAGCATATGTTCACATCCATTTCTTTAGAATAATTGTCTTTTGCATTGACCAATTTGAAGCACCAGATTGCATGGAACAGTTGTTTAGTTAAATTTGCATCATTTTCGTTTTTAGTGTATACCGGCTATAGACTTTATATTTAAATTAGTTATAGCTAATTTGAAACCACAGTCTCTTCTTTATCACAGAATTATTGCCAGATCACTTGAGACACTTGCTCACTTCTTTTTTGTTTTTGAAACCATTAGAAAACATGTATGTTTGGTTTATTTTAATACTTACTAAATGCTCTGTTGCTTGCTTTCTAATGATTTTCTTGTTTTGTATTTTTTTTTTCAGATGTATTTTATTATAGCTAGTTTTGGCAATGAAATTATCTTTAACTTTTCTCCAGGTGAAGACAGCTAGTGCAAACATTTGATGAAAATGCTGTTATGTATTGTACCTGGACATAAATACTAAACCATAAGCAAACCTACATATTTCTTTGTAGCAGCTATAGCAGTACCATGCTCCTATGTCCTCAGAGATTTCAAAATCAACATAATTTAGTCATTTATTTATTTCAAACATCCATCAGTAATTATAATCACCTAAAGGCTTACTTAAATGTGTATACTATTTGTTATGGTCCCAGACTCGTATCATATATTTGATGACCCCAGTCATTGCACTGAAAGCATCAGAATTGTATCTGTCCATCTTTGATTCCATGATCAGTTCTCTATATGTCCATAAAATTTACTTAATCTCCAAAATTTACCATCAGATTAAGGAATGGTTAGATTGTCCAGAGTTAACTCCCTTAACTAAGCTCAAGTTTGCTCTTGTGTTTGATGTCATACTTGAACAAAGCAAACCAGCCATTAATGTAGAAGTCACATTCATTTAATGCAAAACAGAAAAATCGCTATTTGTTTTCTTTTTATTTTTTTACTGATTATACTACATGAAACTAGGAACTATTATGACCAATAGGTCCTACTGCTTATTTTAATTTTGTTTTCCCGAAAACATATTCTATGCAATCATTTATCACAAATTCTTCTCAATTCATGTTGTAATAAAGGTTTAAGACATATTGTGGCAGTTATTGGAAGAAAATTTGCAAGCTAGCAAGAAAGAGAAGAAGAATGTTGAAGATGAAGTCATCACCTTTCATAGCGTGGAGAAATTTGAACTGTTGACATGTATCTTCATCAGGTCTTTGCTTTTAGATTTACAATGGAGAAATAAGAGAAATAAGAGCAACAAATACAACATGGCAAAATATGTTTAGATATAGGTGGCTGCTGGGAAATAACATGTCTAGTATTCAATGAAATTAAAGCTATAATGTAATATTTGTTTTGGTCTCTCCATAAAATCCCATATACCCATTCAAAGAACTGCAGTTGATTTTCAGAGAATTCTCTTTGATTGTTTTGACTAAACAGATAATCTGATATATTTATTTTCTGATTGTGGATTATATAATGTGAAATCTAGAAAGTACACAAGATGCACTGTATTTTCTTTGTTATATCCAGTAAATTTGTTTTCTTTTTTCTCTTGCTTTGGTGACAACCATATTTGCCATAGGCGTAGAATCACTACTTTGAATTTCTTAAATTTCCACAGGATCACAGTTCATGTCATGGTGTATTGCAAATTTCCTATATCTCCATTTAGCAGGTTGTTGTTCTAGTGATACATTATTTCTGCATAAATATCAGGTACAGGAGATACTGGCATCAACTTCTATAAGGTCACTACTTTTGAATGCAGTTATTGTAAATAATGTAGTAGAAATGTTTAAAAACAGATATAAGGTTTCATTTACAGAGGATCAGAATAAAGAAATGGGATGTGTAACAGTTCATAGCATTGCACTGATTTGCAAGTGGAAACAATTGTTTGCTCTACTAAAACATTCGTGGTGATGGCTTCTTGTTTGTCAACTCACGTTCATTCATGTGACATCACTGCGGGAACCACCACATCACAAATAATCATTGCTTTAACACTGTCAGTTGTGAAGTTTTTCTGGCTAGTTTTCTAACCATGTATGCTTATGGGATGGTCTGTTGTCTTTCATCCATCCATCCGTTATCACAAGTTTTTTATTGCTACTTCTGCTTAATTTCTTCAAGAATTGCCTTGAAACTTGACACACACATTCATCCCAAGGTATAGTTGGTCAGAAATGAAGATGGTGTCACTTGGACTTCCAATATATCCGCCGCAGTGGTCATGTTGAAAATCTTGGTATAGATCTTCCCTCCTGAATGGATGGTCATGTCATCATGGGTTTTCACCACAAGACTTCGTACGCTGCTCAGTTGGGCCTAAATGAAATTCGTGTTGATTTGACATCCAGTGTGGCTGTCACACCAATCAATCATCAAATACACCAATCATTTGAAACTATTGTTATCACTACTCATCCTGAATTGAAAGTCCCATCAACCTGGGTTTTGACCAGAACACTTCTTATGATGTCTTGTAAGCTCTAAATGAAAATAAATGGTGTTATTTTACCTCAAGTATGACTACTATGGTGGCCATCTGAAAAATGATAAAGCTTTTCCTTCTTGATAGATGGTCATATTGAGATGGGGGTTTTAATTGAAAAGCCTTCTTTTAATGTCTAGTTGGTCCTAAATAAAAATTGTGCGGATGTGACATCCAATATGGCTAACATAACTTGAAATCTTATCACTATGTCTTCTTGGTGGATAGTCATATCAACATGGGGTTTTCGCCAAATAGTCTTCTTATGGTGTCTGTTGGTCCTAAATGAAAATCATGCTAATTTCTGACATCTAATATGGTCACCATAGCAGCCATCTTGAAAATTTTGTATACTATTCCACCTAAATGAATGGTGAATGGCCATTTTCAACATGGTGTTTTCATCAAAAGACTTCTGATATATCTAGTTGTCCTGAATGAAACTAGTGTCTATGGTTGCCATGGAGGCATCTTGAAAATTTTGTTATCACTATAGTCTTTTTCAGCTGAATGAATCATCTTATTTACATGCATTTTGCATCACTGTCTAAATGGTTGTAAATGAAAATGGAGCTGATCTGACATCCATTTTCACCACTACATTGGCCAATTTGAAAATTGTTTTCACTTAGGAATATTAAAGATGGTTCCAGCACTCAGCTGTTAAAAGGAATAAATGATCTTGTTTTGGGTTCCTTGAAATTCTTTTCATATGGTAGAGTGTCAGCACCTTTTAGTTCCTCCTGTTGTTAGCCCCACTGGTTATAGACCAAAAGAGCTTATGTGATGGTCATTTGTCGAATGTCTGTCATCTGTCCATCTCTCTGTTAGCACATGTTTGTTAAGGCTACTTCTCCTGAACTATTTGGAGCATTGCCTTGAAACTTTATGCACACATTCATCCAATGGTATTGTTGCTTCTAAAGAAAATGGTGCCACTTGAACATATAATATGGCCACAACATTGGCTACCCAGAAAATCTTGTTGTCACTACTCCTTCTGAATGGATGGTCATACTAACATGGGGTTTTCGCTAAAAGACATTATGTCCAGTTGGTACTTAATGAAGATGGTGCCAATCTGAGATTCAGTATGGCTGACACATTGGCCATCTTGAAAGTTTTGTTATTGCATATCTTCCTGATTGGAAAGTATAGCCTTGGTGTTTTCACCTGAAGACTTCTTAAGCTGAATAGTTGATCCAAAATGAAAATGGTGTCAGGCTGATGTTAAAAGTATTGTTACCACTACTACTCCTAAATGGATGGACATATCAGCAGTGGGATTTTTACTAAACAATTTCTTATGAACTTCAATCTGTCAGTATGGTCCCATTCAGTTACTGAAGATGCCTGCCAGAGTCACCATCTTGAAAGTCTTCTTTTCTCAATTTTTATGAATGAATGGTCATGTCAGATAGGAGTTTTCACTGAAGACTTTTTATGATATCATAAATGAAAATGATGTAGATCCAGCATCTGATATGACTGCCATAATGGACATATTGCAATACAATATGACTGTCACAATGAACATATTGAAATGCAATATGACTCCCATAATGAACATATTGAAATACAATATGACTGCCATAATGGACATATTGCAATACAATATGACTGTCACAATGAACATATTGAAATACAATATGAGTGCCATAATGAACATATTGAAATACAATATGACTGCCATAATGGACATATTGCAATACAATATGACTGTCACAATGAACATATTGAAATGCAATATGACTGCCATAATGGACATATTGCAATACAATATGACTGTCACAATGAACATATTGAAATACAATATGAGTGCCATAATGAACATATTGAAATACAATATGACTGCCATAATGGACATATTGCAATACAATATGACTGTCACAATGAACATATTGAAATGCAATATGACTCCCATAATGAACATATTGAAATACAATATGACTGCCACAATGAACATATTGAAAATATTATCATCACTGAAGAATATCACAGATGGTTTCAACATATGGCAGTTTAAAGGAATAATCTGTTGTACATGTGTACTGGATCCTTGGAAATTCTTTTTGGACAGTAAAGTGTCAATCCTTTCAAGTGACTCTTTTTGTGTTTACAATGTGAAAGGATCTTTCACTTGTGCACATTTTAAATAATTTAAGAAATTCATTAAATAATTGCAATCTTTTGCCTGTCTTGGCCCACAGATGATAAAAATTATTATGATTATTTTATACATTTTGTTGGAACAGAATTCTCATATAGCAATCTCTTATTTGAAATTGATATTAGATTAATGTTTTTTTAAATGTGATTTCAGATATTGTTGTAACTGAGATACCGTATATCTTGTTCAGTAAATTGAGTGAGGAACTGCAACAAAGAGATCCATCTAACTGGATGAAACTGGCCAAGGAATTTCCTTTTCTGAAAAGAATAGATGTCAAAAATATAGGTAAACCTGCATGTTTAATATCCATGCTAATTGTCCATTAGGAAGTGGGTGCATGCATGTGTATGTATTGTATGCATGTGTGGGGTCTACATTATATGGGTCATTTCAGGATGGAGACTCCATTCTTTGGGAGATATTTGGGATGGCCTGTTGATGAGCGTTAGAGTCTTAGCAATATAATCACTCCCTTAAGACAGAGGTTTGGGGAGGTGGGGACACTTGCATAAATATATAACAGTAAGGGAAGGCAAGAATAACTGAGCAAAGCACGTTCATATACTGCTTTGATGAAGACCTCTGAAATTTGTGTCACCTGTGAAAGTTGTAGACATCATGATGTGATATACTGGTAGTCACTTGTTTTGGAAAGTGTCAGAAGCAATTCTAAAAAAAATATGTCTCTGAAAACATAAAGTAGGGAGGCTGCATTTTAAACAAGTACATGTCTCATAAAATGAGGTTTTCATCATGGCTGTCATTAGCATCACAAAAGGAAATACATGTAGTTGTTAACTGTCTTTCAATGATTCAGTATGTTGTCTGTCCATCCCATTTCAATCTCTTGTCCAAAATCTTTCAAGGTCACTAATTGCATCAGAAGGTCATCATTATATACTGCAAACAACTTTGCTGGTAGACTGGTTGACTGAATCAACACAGCATAAGGGACTTCACACAATAGTATTAGGAAAATTAATTGGTAATTGGTATTATGTTAATGTTATGTAAAATTTGATTTGGAAAAATAGCTGTCTTCAGTTGATAAGGCAGCGATGTGGATAATGTAAATCGTCACCTCACCATGCTCATGCCCTCTCTCTTTCAGTGAAACTCTTTCACATGCTTGCTGGGTTCATAAACAAGAAATGATGCACACTTTATCAACACCACCGTGACTGCACAGTAATTAATAACTGCAATTCTGAGAAATGCATGGATAAGTGGAAACTTTTTTGAGCTCTGTGTGTGTATGTGTTTATAATGTGTGTGTGTGTTTATATATATATATATATATATATATATATATGAACATGACATGCACCAAGATTCAATAGTGTGTGTGTGTGTGACCATGATGTGCACCAAGATTAAGAATTCCATAAATATAAGTGCCAACAAGATGCATTTCACAACATTCTGCTTTACAATGCATTCAGTTGCAGGAATAATAGGCATTGACTTTAACAAAAATTGCAAGAGAAAAAAGTGATTTTTCAATATACCATATGTACTTGCTTATTAATTGAGTCAAACTGATAACAGCAAAGATCCTGATCTGCCATAGCATAATATGCATGCATCTTGTTTACACCTCATTTTATGGAATTTTGAATCTTTGTGCATATTAAGGTTATGCATTAAAGGTGCACATTTTTTTAAAAAATGTTTGTATTTCTGTGATTTTTGTAAAAGTTATTGCCCCTTATTCACTTGCAGTGTTTATTGATTTACACCTCTCCCTCAATAACTTGCGCACAGTGGGGTCCACAATTGTAGACTGCACTATAAGTGAGGGTGCGAGTTATCAAGTGACCTCAAAAAAAATATATATAAATCCACTCATACATCGAGAAAACCGTGGGGCTGATAGGGAACTGGGCTGTTTAATGACTGAATCCTCATTTTACAATGACATTGATAATAATTGTGAATAACATGCTTTTTCTAATGAATTTGTTTGTTATTCTGTATAAATAACATTTATTTTTAAAATTTGGTTCTCAGAGTGGTTTTAAATAGTGTACTAGCAAGTCAGGAGTCAAAGTAACCATAAACTAGAATATCTGTTGATATACCACCAAACAAGATTCCTTATTTTTTTTCAAAAACTACCAACATTTATTTCACGAGACAATCGCCTATGTTGAAACTCAATTTTGTATTGTTCAGTTGGTACAGTATTGATGTCGTGATTTCATTGAAAGTAATAGTGAAACTTGTTATCATCCTTGAGGATATCTCTAAAAGCCAGCTCAGAAATTCTCAGAAAATCACTTTCCCACAATGGTCCATATCTGTGAAACCAAGTTCTTTATTAAAGAATTCGTTTCGCTTGTTTGCCTTGCTGTTTTTGATCACATGTTGCATAATAAAATTTATAACAGTGTTCGATTGATCAACTGAAGTGTGTTCACCCGACATAAGACCGGGGCTGCTAGACTTTAAGCATGCAGTATTTGCGTGCCTTTTAACTTTTTTGTATATTCCACCTCCTTTATTTGATTCAAAAGACATAATTAATGTGATAGGGCCTAATACAAAGGAGGCCAGCTGTTAATTCATTGCAACAATGCAACAAATACTAACACAAGTCAGTTATTAAAACACAGTTGGCACTTAATTTGGTTCTCCGAGAAATGCTTTTGGACATAACTGTTATGATAGATTGACACATTTTACGTTTAAATACACTTTATATTTATGATGATTACACTTAAGTAAAACTAAAAGATAGAATTAAAGACAAATTTCACTTAATAAAAATTATTTAATTGGCATTTAAATATTAATGTACTGCCAACACTAGGCATAAGTAACGTTTTCATTGATGAAAACTTCCTTGAATATCTTTACTTACGGTGTACTAAAAATCTCATTTGGAAAGAAACTGTGACCACTTATATGATTTCTTATTAAAAGTTGATAATTTCAAAATGTTAATTAAAGTTTCCAGGTCATATCTCTTTTCGACCATAAAACGAGTGATATATCATTTCAGTCATCAATTTTGATCACGATTTTTTTCAAGTTCATCAAATAGGGATCAATTATTGTGTGGTATTTTCTGGTTTAAAAAAATTGGGATCCACACCTGGCCCTGCGTTATAAGCAGGTTCGCAAGTTATCGAGGGAGTGGTGTATATTGAATCTTATTACATAATGTACTGATCATTAGAAAATATGTATGTTGATCAGTCATTTTACTCACAGAATTTTCAAGCGATGCATAGACTTTTTCTTTTTTTTACCTTGCCTTGATCTCATCTCTGTTGTGTAGCATAGGTGGGATACAGGGTATAAGTTGTGTCAGCAAACTGCATGATTGACAAAAATGGCGTTTTGTTTTAGTTCGCAACGTTTCAATTGCATGATAGAGAACATTAATGAGGAACAAAAGAAACTTGTTCACATTGGGTCTAAACCCTTCACTTCACCTTTGAAGTCCAGGAAATCTTTTGAGATGTGCACAGTTGAAGTAATGCCATGCTGTATGCTCTATAATGTAAATTAAATCCTTCACTCATACACCAAAAGAAAGGGAATTAAAAGTTATTTTAATAATACCTATCATGTATCTGTTTTAAACAACCAGGATAACCAGTGAGGAAAACCTGAGAAATTCTATTTCTTTATAAACCAAACCCATTGCAAAGCATGAAACTGTAGAGCAGTCTCCATCTGCTGTCTTGTAATTCTTTGATTTTACTTTTCATGTGATAGAATCATACCAGGATACACAATTGCTTAAAAATGGGAATAGTCAGGGGTGTTTTTAGAAGATAAAGTTATTCATAGGAATTGAATTATGATGCGTGTGTGCTTATATTTATGTATTTTATGTTTGCAGCCTTGTATGAAGCTTATGTCTGCAATAAAGACATTTGCTGTTACTGTGGACATTTTACCTTTTGTTATTGTATTGGATCTAGTCATACATGCTGTTACTGTGGACATTTTACCTTTTGTTATTGTATTGGATCTAGTCATAGATACTGTTACTGTGGACATTTTACCTTTTGTTATTGTATTGGATCTAGTCATACATGCTGTTACTGTGGACATTTTACCTTTTGTTATTGTATTGGATCTAGTCATACATGCTGTTACTGTGGACATTTTACCTTTTGTTATTGTATTGGATCTAGTCATACATGCTGTTACTGTGGACATTTTACCTTTTGTTATTGTATTGGATCTAGTCATACATGCTGTTACTGTGGACATTTTACCTTTTGTTATTGTATTGGATCTAGTCATACATGCTGTTACTGTGGACATTTTACCTTTTGTTATTGTATTGGATCTAGTCATACATGCTGTTACTGTGGACATTTTACCTTTTGTTATTGTATTGGATCTAGTCATACATGCTGTTACTGTGGACATTTTACCTTTTGTTATTGTATTGGATCTAGTCATACATGCTGTTACTGTGGACATTTTACCTTTTGTTATTGTATTGGATCTAGTCATACATGCTGTTACTGTGGACATTTTACCTTTTGTTATTGTATTGGATCTAGTCATACATGCTGTTACTGTGGACATTTTATCTTTTGTTATTGTGTTGGATCTAGTCATACATGCTGTTACTGTGGACATTTTACCTTTTGTTATTGTGTTGGATCTAGTCATACATGCTGTTACTGTGGACATTTTACCTTTTGTTATTGTATTGGATCTAGTCATACATGCTGTTACTGTGGACATTTTACCTTTTGTTATTGTATTGGATCTAGTCATACATGCTGTTACTGTGGACATTTTACCTTTTGTTATTGTATTGGATCTAGTCATACATGCTGTTACTGTGGACATTTTACCTTTTGTTATTGTATTGGATCTAGTCATACATGCTGTTACTGTGGACATTTTACCTTTTGTTATTGTATTGGATCTAGTCATAGATACTGTTACTGTGGACATTTTACCTTTTGTTATTGTATTGGATCTAGTCATACATGCTGTTAAATAATTGCCTCTACAAGAATATAAAATTGATTCTCTCTAGAAAAGGAAAAAAATCCTGGAGAGGCGTTATTAGACATGCTTGGAGAGAAAGGATGCACAGTTCATCAGCTTGCTAAGGCCCTGGAGAATGCAGGTCTTAAAAACGAACTGGATATTTTACAAGAGCATTATGGTATGTCTGTAACTTAAGAGTTAATATTTTTAGTTTACATGGCTGAAGGTCATGTGAGCCTGTAGTATTGCCCTGCATGACCTTCATACACGTATTTGTCCTGCATGTGTATATGTCCATCATCTTTCCCTGAAAATTATTTTTTATTTCCTTTCTTCTGAGCAACTTCTGGACTAATTTTTATTTGTAGGAATGATTCTGCTGTATTGTATATAGGATTTCTTCCCTGACAACAATGGGGCTTCCTTAGCAACCAAGGGTGTGTTTTGGTGCTGTGACCAGAAGATTGGTTTACCTTTAATTTGTTCAATTCTGGATATAAAATTTGTTTCTGATGAAAGAGAAAAAGATTCATTGTTAGAATATGTCTAAACCAAGATCACCAAAATATGAGTGAGTTATGCTGAACCATATTTCTAGTCACACAATCCAAAATCTACTCCAAGTGTAAAATGTACTCTTGACTTCTCCAGAATGGCTCTGTTAGTTCTGATTAGATTTGGCTGCATTTATAATGATTTTCTTAGGTACAAAGGCTGTTAAAGATTGTGAGAATGATGTCAACCCTTCATCTGGTCATGGATTTAATTACTACTAAAAATTTGTTACAAATGATCCATAGGACATACTCAACCAACCTTATTTCAGGGGTGACAGTTCTAGCATTACTATGGCTTCAGTAGTTGACAGATTCTCCAGACTTGCTTGGCTATTTTTAAACAAATTTGATAGGTATGTTGATTATTACTCTATCCAAATTTTGTCTAGCCTGATCTCCCAGGCAGGCATTGTGCCTTCAGGTAAGCATAAAATCTATTTGCAACTTCTGAGCAGCTGGGCATGTTTTGTACTAATTTTGGTGTAATGTTCTTTTGAGACATAAATTTTGTACTTGATGCCTTTCCTTGCAACAGTATGGCATCTGTATCAACCAGGTGTCAGTCAAAAGTTTTACTTTTGCCCGAGTTAATTTACATCAAACTTCATTGAAATGTTCCATTGGACATTATCAGAAATGTTATGTATTGGGTTTCTTATGGCAGCCATGTGGTTTCCATAGCAACCAGATGTAAAAAAAAAGTTTCCAACCTTATTTTTAGAAGAAATACATCTTTAGTAGCTTCCCTAGCAATGTCATGCTTTCAGTAGCAATCAGGTATAAAACAATTTTTGTACCTCTCCAAAAGATAAGCTGACTGAGCCAGTTTCAATGAAACTGGGTAGGAATGTTACTTTGGATAATATGGTATTCCAAATTAGTACCTACCTCCTTGCAAAAAGCAGGGGATCTAGTATTCAGGCTTACCTCTCCCTGTCCATCCATCTATCAGTTAAGTCACACATTCATTTCAGCTGTACAATTTTGAAGCCATTTAAGATTTAGAGATGAAATTTGGCATACTTAAACATCATAATTAATAGATGTGCTACATGCTCTATGTTCAAGGTCAAGGTGACAGGCTAATAACATTTAAGTTTTCCATCACACTTTCCTTTCCATTCTGTTACATTTTAGCTGACATAAATGGATAAAATTTTGTATATATAAATATCATCACCCAAAAGCATACCACTTTCTGTAGTATGGGTCCTGTCTTCAAGGTTACTGGTCAATATTTTAGGTTTCAAATACATTTTCCATATTGCACTTGGAAATACGAGTGAAATGCGGCATACAGTCAAACCTGTCAATAGCAGCCACCCATGGCCTTTGTACACAGGTGACCCTTCAAATGTGTTTTTTGTTGTGTATGTTGTTTTCTCCCAGATTTAGATTCCACACAAGATTAATATATCCTGCTCACTTTAACCGATCCTTTGCATGAAATCACTGTTTAAAAAATCACCGATCTTGGTTTGGTTTTGTGCACTGTGAGAAAACCTAATTTCACTATCACATGACAGCTTTTAATGACTGAAACAAAGGACTGACTCTTCTTTATTTAACCAGCTGTATAAATTAGGCTTCAAAAAAGCTGTTCAAATTTTCAGACAAAATGTGGATTAACCAGTTGCTCAACTTTCTGAGATCTGAAGTTTATTTGTGGAGGCCTGTGATAACTATGGAATTAAAAGAAGCTTACATGTAGCATGTGAACCAAACGTTTACCTGCCTTTACCGCAAAGTTTTTGAATATTGAATTACCCCTAACACTAATGAAAAGTGACATGACTCATAACTCTCCTTAGAGATGAACTATACCTGTGACAATGGCACATAAGGTGATTCCCATTCTGCTTTTTTCACAATCCAGCAAGCAGCTTGCATCTGCCTTCTTTCTAGGCATACATGACATTTTCATTTATTGAAATTTCATTGAATATTGTTATTTATGGTGTACTAAGAATGTGTTTGGAAAGAAAATGTTACAAATTGTATGACTTATTAAAAGTTGATAATTTTATTATGTTGATTTAAATTTTTCTTGTTCTATCTGAAAAAAATTGCCTTGCTTTTTAATTTAACATATTGATACCTTTGGAGTTAAACTGTCATTGAGATGGGTGTACGGTGAATTAAAGGAAAACAGGAAATGTTTGCCAATCGATTTATATGAGATGCCTTAATCTAAACAATACTTTCCTTGTGAAGTGAACATTTTGCTTGCGTAAACTTAGCAGTGAGAACCCAGTATTTGGTTAGGAAAACCCGGCCGCTGACAGCGGAAACAAAGTGAATTTTATATACATGTACATGACATTTATATGAGAAATTTGCTTGGGGGAAATTGAAATGGCCATTAAGACCATGTGACCACTTTAGAAAGATAACCATTAGAACAGGTTTTATTGTACTTGCATATCATCAGTAGAGCCGAGTGGTCTAAAGCGCTCTCCGTTACGGATCACTGCCATTTCACCTCTGTCTGCGCAGGTTCAAGTCTCAGATTCAGCCAATGGGGGTATGTGGGAAAGCTTGCCAGTAGCTTCTCATGGGTCGGTGGTTCTTTCCGAGGTTTTCCCGGGTTCTTCCTCCACCATTAATACTGGCCGCCATGTATAGCCTATCGTGTGCTGAAAAATGGCGTTAAACCCCACAACAACAACAACAACATCATCATCAATAGAAGCTACATTTTGGGTCTATAAGACCAGGGTCACATTTTTTCCCACCCAAGTATAGTTAATTGGCTTTACAAATCATCAATCTAATTGTTTTGATTGGTTAGTTGCTTTTATATACACTCAACATATGGGTGAAGAGTTGAGAGATCAGTTTAATATTTTGTTTTAAATGCTTGCCCTTATATCTCATCCTAATTTCAGAGACATATTGAAATAAGTACACCATCAGCAGAAATTCTAATCGTTACATATTTTTGATTTATCAGCAAATATAACTCAATCTCTGCCAGTTTATAACGGTGAATATGTGAAGTGTTTTATGTTTATATGATATAATTTTCAATACCAAGTAAACTTTATATTGGTAATTTTACTCCAACTGCAGGAAATATTGTTGGAGGTCAACAGGGTTATGTCAGTTCAGCAAACATCCAAGAACCAGTCAGTAGTCAACAGCAACAGGAACTGCATGCAGTACTGAACCAGTCCCCGTCAGCATCTGCAACTGGTCAGAGCTCTTCTGAGCAAAGCCAAAACATGGATTACAAGCAGAATTTAGAAAGGATGGATGAGAATAACTTAAACATGGCCATAGAGCAGAGCATTAAAAGGGAAGTAGGGACTAAGAATTTGAACATTCCAGGTGATGCTGAAACTGTAATCAACAAGGCATTGGATACTTTAAATATATCTGACAGTCAGACTCATATATTTTCACAAGGTACATCTATCCATTTATGTAAATTTCTTTTGCTTTTTGTTCTATTTGATCTATGCCACCATTTCCTTTTTCTTTCTTTTGCTCTGTCAATATATAATTCAAATAAAAAAGTTAATGCAGTCCCTTACAATTTCCTCTGCAATAATTAGGTCCTTGATTCTTTTTTTTAATTATTGTTTATTGAGGCAAGTGAAAATTGTAAAAGAAAATGCATTGGGAGAGATATGAATTCGTCTAGGATTTGATTTATACCTTTTTTTCAGCTGTTCCAGAACCTCAACAGAAACCATTGACTGTTCGTCAAGCTCATTCACAAGTATCCTTAGATAGCAATGCTGAGGAGATGCTAGTGGGAGATAATCAACGTTCTCAAAGGGTGGGTAATCAACAGGCTAAAGTATTCTCAGTCTGTCAGGTTTGATAATCAAGGAACCAACAATTTCACAATATTCCAACCTCATTTTGTACCACTGTAGCCAAAAGCTGTACCATCATTCGCTGGGTAATAGAGGAGTTATTTAAAGATTCAGTGGATGATAAACAGCTGTCTGGCTCTAAATTTACCAAGAAAACATTTATTCAGTTCTGTATCATGCACAAAATAAATTTTATAGCATGCATGTAGGAACATTAGAGACTCATCCATTTAGTATTTGGAGGTCTAGAATTAAAAACAATGTGATTCCAATCTGATACCATAATCCATTACCAACAGTTAAAATATATTTCCTCTTTTCATTGGATTTTGCGCATTTATACATGTTTCTCCAGTGTGCAAACAATTTGTTGGTTTTGTCTTTTGACATTTCTAATGTCAGTCTAATCCTTTCTTGTGCTTAGTGTTTGGAGGTAGCCCGTTTCCGCTTAGAGAAGATCTCTGAGGAAGGGATCTAAGACACTTTCTGCTGTTGGGAAGTTGGCAGATCCTAATACTGAGCTCTGCCTCCTTGGCACAGGAGATGTCCATTTGTTGTCTCATGCTAGAAGACCTCAATGTGGCACCGTCTGCAAACCTCCATCTCAAGAGGGATGTGGCCTGAGAGTCATCCAAAGTTTTGATGGATCAAAACAACAAACATTCATGGGCCACCCGTTAGGATGCAGAGACACAATTCAGCAGGCAAATGCCAACACTGGCTTCTCATGATTAAGAGATCAGTAATGGTGGTCGATGAATACAGTACTGGGCCCGGCTAAGTTGGTGAAGAAATGCACCCATTCTTGAAGGTCCCAAGCTTCTTCAAAGTGGCCTAAGTAGGCAAACAAAATCAAAATCATCCCCAAATGGCAAGGTGGCAGATGGGTCCAGGGGAGGAAGCTTGTGGACCCCACCCCTTCCCTAAGAAGGAAGTTAGTCACTATTAGGGAGTCTCACCCTCTCCTGTAAAGTTCCCAGTATACAAGTAGGAGTCAGATTAGACCTTTTATCAGAGGCATGGTTGAACTTCTTAAACAACGCATGGTACTTTTCATGATAAGGAAGAGTTACTGGCTTGACTTCCATGATCATACACCTCTTTCAGGGAGCCCCCTGTTTGTTCGACCAGTCAAAACTTGTGTCTCTGCAGTTAGAGGTCTACTCTCTTAAAAGAAAAATATAAGAAGTCACAGATTTTCTTAGTTTCAAAGATGGGGACAAGTTTCTACTCCTTGTTGATCTTTCCCTATTAAAAATATTCCTTATGGAAGAATGGTTCAGGATGGAGACAACCACCTCAGTCCTGAATGCAATAAGGCCATGTGACTGGGCAGTCTCCAGGATGCATATTTTTCTATCTTCCCAGCCCCATACGTGACAACCATTAAGCTTATGGCATAATCATTACATGCATTTCTTCACCAAATCATGTTTTACACTAGCCTGTATAATGATTACGGTTTTTTGTTACGTTAAAAAATAAGCAATAAAATTGTTTTGTCATTTTTATTATCATTAATTCCACTCTAAATAATTTTAGAATATTCTTGAAAAGGTGACTGCTGCCTAAGAATAGCATAAGAGCACTTTCCTTATTGGCTATTTATAGCAACCGTATATGACCCATTTCCACCAAAACAGACAGGTTTCTTCAAATATGAACTTTGCATTACATTTTCTTATTTTGATAAGCTAGTTAGTTAGTGGACCAGTCTATACTTCTAAAGAAAATGGCACCAGATGTTAAGTGAAATGCTTTATGGTGTGAGTTGTTATGTGTTATTTGATGAAAAATGTTATAGCAGATGGCTCTTTTCAAACTTCAAACATGTCACATAAGGAAGAAAGGACAAATCAACATCACTTTACAAAAATTAAAAGAAGAATATGTGATTATTATAAGACAGCACTCTGAGCACATGATCATAGTCATTGCAGAATTCCAGTTCATGATCATTCCATGAAAGTTCAGGTGAGTGCTGAATATAAATAATTTTTCAGTATATTTTGTTTATATTCTGGTTCTAATCCATATGGATTTTGTACTTTGTGATGAGAATTTTGACTGGCTGCAGAACCAGATTAGTAAAAAAATAAAAATGTACCTTTTTCATACGTGATGTAATTCTGGCATGCAATATATACTTTCAATTTTAAGGCCAGATTTTCCTTTTTGCAACTCATAAAAGCAATGATTACGCTTATATTTCATGGTGGAGGGGATAGCATGTATGCATCCCACAGGAAAATTATGTGGTTTGTCGGGAACGGAAGAGCCTTAAATTTCATGTTCCTCTTTTGAATTAGGTTCTTGTTCCCAGAGCCTTCACTAAGGTGATGAGTGTAACAGGGGTTCATTTAAGGTCCTTAGGGATTGCCATTCCCAGTACTTAAGAAGTGTCCTCAAACATGCTTATATGAGAGATCTGTCTTCCTGTTGGGAGAACGATTTAACAAGGCCTGATCTCCAATTGGGAGAAAATCCATTTATGTGGGAATGAATATTCTCTCTTGTCAAGGAAAAAATCTTTCTTCTTGGTTGATAGAATCTCAAGAATTCTTGCTTTCTTAACAAGTCATGATGTTAGGACTTAAGTATCTGCTTGACTCTACATCTTTTACTTGGGCCCTCTGAATGTGGTAGCAGATTTGGTTCCCCTAAGAAAGATTCATATGCAGCCCCTGCAGTTCTTGCTTCTGGCAATCTGGAGACATCACAAGGACCCCATGTCTTCCTGGATCCTCATAGGTGCCACATTCCAGGCAAAAGGACTCTTCTGGTGGGATGGCTTATTTCCGACACTAGTCAGTAGCAGAGGCACTCTTTCATCTTTTGGGGAACACCACTGGTAAGCTTCTCTGCATCTAAACTGAACAACATCCCTATTTATGTTTCTCATGTACCTGACCAGAGGTCATGGGCATGGATGCCATCAGTCCAAGGTGAGATTGATTGAACACCTATGCCTTCTGACCTTTCAGAATAATCCATCAGGTCACATCTGTCAGGGCTTCCAGGTCATTGGTCATCCTGAGAGCTCCACTGTGGTCCCAGAGATCATGCTTCAACAATCTCTTCAACCTGTTGGTCAACAATCCCAGGGAATTACTGCAGAAGACTACTGTTGCAGCACAGAGGGTCCTTATGGACAGCACTCCTCAAAGCCTCTGCATTCACCCCTGGCTCAGATTAAATGACCAGACCAATTTTTGAGCAAGGTTGCCAATGCATCTCTCAAGCTAGAAGGCAGTTGACCTCCAAAGTTTAAAATGCTAAATGGAAAAAAAATTATTAGAAAATGTATTGATCCTATTTGCTCTCCTTTTACCGCAATTTCATATTTTCATCTTTTTCTGTTTGACAAAAAAACATTGCTCAGTATTCACCATTAACCCATGACCTCATAGAAGTGCCTTTTTACACCTCTACTCCATTTTGTTTTCTCTCATGGAAGTGCCTTTGGACACCTTAATCTTTTCGCATGGAAGCATGCTTGGATGCCTCTACACCATTCTCATGGAAGTGTGATTGGATGCCCACTGTAAACATCAGCCATTTTTAGCTGGTTTTTGTAGAACCATCTTTGGGGAAAACCCCATATTATATACTACATTTATTGATGTGAATGACCAGTATGTCAGCTCACATGGTGGCTGTTTAAGCTCTTATCACAATCTGCTATTTAAAGTAACTGGGTCAGATTCTCCACTCTCCAAAATGGAGGCTAGATATTTTGTTCAATACTTCTGGAGTTTGCACAATTTGAATCATGACCATGAAAGGTTCAGTAACTTAGGAAAAGGCTCTGATATTGATGTAGGCTACACTGAATTTTAAAATTTGTTCAAATTCAGATGATTTAGTGATTTAGACATAGACAAAGAACTGGTAAATTTTGAGTATAATAAATGACAGCTATGTTTAGCCACAGCGTTTCATTGGCTTGATGGTAGACAAGTTATCTCAAGATTTTAAAGCACATAAAAAATTCTTACGTGAAAAATAATTATACAGCTACAGTAGTTAGATTTTGCTCTTAAATCTTTCTATACATAAAAACTGTAAAATGTACCAAAACTGTAAAATGAATAAAATTAATGTTCAGTGTAACATATACTATGCTGCTATAACAGTTAACAGGCAGGCAAATGTGTATGTACATCTCTCCCTTGATAACTCGTGCAAAATGGGGTCCAAATAAAATAGACCGCATTATAAGCGAATGCGCGAGTTACCGAGGGACCTCCAAAAATTGAGAGAAAAAAGCTTTGACATTGAGAAAACTGCAAGGGGAGGGGGCATTAGGGAACTGGGCTGTTTATTGACTGAATCCTCATTTTACAATCATGTAGATAATTTTAATAACGCACTTTTTCTAATGAAGTTTTTCGTTATTCTGTTTAAAAAACATTTATTTTGAAAATGTCCAACATGTAAAAAATCATTCCAACTGGTTTCAACAACCATCACGTATACGCAAAAAAGTCTGTGTATTACATCACTGCTTTTCGTTTTCTTTATGAGTCTGGTTCCCATAGTGGTGTTTAATGGTAACCTGCTAAATTGGGAGCCCACAGAGCAGTGAGCTAGACTAATTGTTGATACAGCACCAAACATGAATCCTTGTTTTTTTTAAAACACATGATATTTATTTCGTCTAGTCAAAACTCAATTTTTGTATTGTTCAGTTAGTACAATATTGATGTCATGATTTCATTAGAAGTAATAATGAAACTTCTTATCATCCTAGAGGATATCTCTAAGTGCCAGTTCAAGAATTTTCTGAAACTCACTTGCCCACAATGGTCTGTATCTGTGAAATCAAGCCCTTTATTTTACAAAGTATTCATTTCACTTGGCTGCCTGTTATCTTCAATCACAGTTATGAAAGAGTCAGTTAATTTAAGGTAGTTTATGTTACATACACAATAAAAATTTATAACAGTGTGCAATTGATGAAATGAATTGAGTTCACCTGACATACGACCGGGGCTGCTAGATTTTAAGTTTGTAGGATTTTCGTGCCTTTTAACTTTTCTTTTATTCCACCTCCATTATTTCAGCCTTTCTTGATGCTATTCTTTACCCTTGGTTAGCTGAAGCATTTGTAAAAAAAAAAACAAAAAAAAAACCAGTAATAAAGAAATGGAATATAGCATTGGCCTTTTACATGAATAACATCACTATCATCTGGTAACTAAACAATACACTCATCCTGTAACCTCTCTGTCTTTCATATTGGGGCTTATTTTATTTGCTCACAAGGTGCCAGAAGAAAAATTCAGTGGTTTTCCTGTCTTTTTCATGGTTATTCATTTTATAGCTTATCTATTCTGTGCACATGCAATGTATATGTAATCAAATTTAAACAACATATATTACTAAAACATGCTGCTTTAGCACAATTACTGCTGATGTACATGAATTTAATACTGATGATCACATAAATACTTTAAAATCTTTCTCAGTATCAGGTCCTATAGTTTTATGTACACATCAAAATGATGGTTATTTTTACACATACATTTGGAGATATTTTTTGTTTTTACATATGAAAAAATACATGACATACAAGTAAACAATTTGAATGACATAATCCATATACAAGTTGATTCAGAGTATAAGATGAGGCCCCGATTTTCTGGTAAAAAAAAAAGTATTGACTTATATGCTGGCAAATATTTTAGTTCTGCTTTCCTGACTGTTTGGTTTGTAGCCTATGGTGGCTTCCAGGCATGTAGACATCTCCACATGTTGCTGTTAGGAATCAGAAGTAGTTTGTGTCATCAGACGTTGCATTGACACAGAAGAGTCTTTATTCTGAGTTGCAAGCATCTAGTGTACACAGATTAATTACAAGATATTTATCTTCTCACATGAAACCAAATTCACTAGTGGCTATAAGAAACTATTATTTCTTAATTAGTTTTTAATATTTTGTTAATAGCATAAAAAATATAAAACATTTACGTTAAATGAACATGTTTTGCTTAGAAATCCAGCTGGCAAGATGGACTGGCTACTCCTTTTTTTTCCCCAGTCTGCCATCAAACTGGCTGGTGGTGAGTTGGTGGTAATTTCCTAACAGATTCAAGGTGAAATGCTCATCTGGAGCTGGAATGGCTAGTTCTTCAGGTCTTGTCATTCTGAGAAAAATCTATTCTTCACATGAACAGATTTCAAATGAGAGTTGTGTTCTTTGCCAAGCAAGGGTGCATTGACAAGATAAGTTTTTGCATCATAGTCTCCTCTGACAACACTTCAGTGGTAGCATACTTCTGGCAACTAGAAAGGACACATGCACCTCCTCTCTGCATAAAGGTTCGGAACCTCCTTCCCTGGGCACCATAGGAAAGGATTATCCTCCAATATTGTCATATTCTAGGCAAGAAAAACATTTTAGCAGACAGCCTGTCTAGGGGAGGCAAGATAGTCCTTGTGGAATCTTCTCTGTATGAGTCTGTCACATATTCCTTGTTCACAATTTGAGGAAGACTTTTGTAGACTTGTTTTCGACAAGGTTAAACAAAAAGCTTCCCTATTATGTTTCCCCATTTTAAGACTAAGGAGCCAGGGCAGTGAACACTTTGACTGTTAGTGTCTCCCCTTTGCCAACCAGATTCTTGGCCAAAAATCATCTTTTGTCAGTAGCTCCATTCCTTATAGAGATCCCGCATCTCAGTCACATCCATGCTGGGGATTATCATGATGAACATTTACATCTAGTCAGAGCATTATGTTTCCATTTGGCACCCCTCTAAAGGGAAAAGAAAGTGTAGGAAGCATCTTTTCTTTCCCCAAAAGGCATGGCAGATATGTTGGCTTCCACTATTTCAATGTGAATTGTTTTAACCATCAAAATAGCTTATCAGTCCCTTACTGTTATTTGCCATATGATTTGTATTCTTTATATATATATATATATATATATATATATATATATATATATATATATATATATATATATATATATATATATATATATAAGTTATAATCTCATAAAATCCTTTAAATCTTGTATACATGTAGCAAAGCAATTTCCCATAGAACTCTTTCAGTCTTGTACACATGTTGGAATGCTGTTTCCCATAGAACTCTTTCAGTCTTGTACACATGTTGGAAAGCTGTTTCCCGTAGAACTCTTTCAGTCTTGTACACATGTTGGAAAGCTGTTTTCCATAGAACTCTTTCAGTCTTGTACACATGTTGGAAAGCTGTTTCACATAGAACTCTTTCAGTCTTGTACACATGTTGGAAAGCTGTTTCACGTAGAATTCTTTCAGTCTTGTGCAATAATCTAAGCAAAATAATATCTGAAATATTTGTATTCTTGCTTATTACAAGATCTGAAGAAAAAAAGTGAATTTTCCTGAAAAATTTGTCATTTTGACCTTGATTTTGTTACACTAATGAGTTTGGATGTAAAGTACTTAGAACCAGTGAATTTTATTTTGTGAAAAAGAGTGACTAGTTAAAAAGAAGTCCATATATTATATATAATTATTTTAATTATTATGCATACTCTCTTTAGATTGCAAAACCTTTAACATTCCCATTTTGTTTTACCTGGGCTGCATGGTACTTTGTATTCATGATGTCATGTGAAGAATCATTTTATATTTGATAAAACATTCCATATTTTATTAGATGCTGAATACAACCTCTGAAGGGCAGTCCAATGAAAACATGACAGACAATAACCCTGCTGAGGCAGAAGATGATCCACTGGGAAAGAGTGCCAATCACAATGCAGACATTGACAGACTGCATCTTATCCAGGAGGTACACCAGCAGGTCCACCAGCAAGATTTACCGAATACTTCACTCAGTGGCAGCTTTAAGGATATCCATAATCACCCTGGTCATGTGACTATGCAGATGGATTCTGAGATTAGAAATAATGCTGAAACTTCCTAGTTTTCCAGTGAAGAGTTTGCAGTGGAAGTAGGAACATAAAAAAGTTAATGTTCTTAAACTGAGTTGATTAATTTGTTTTGTTCTATGTTGAAACAGCGGGACCACATATTGTGCCATGATATTTTGCTCTACTGGTCATAGAACAAAAGAGCTTATTGGATGGTCTGTTGTCCATTGTCCATCCATTAACACAAGTTTGTCATTGCCACTCCTCCTAAACTACTCGGAGGATTGCCTGGACACACAATCATCCTATGGTCTACTTCAGTGTGGTCCAACATATTCAGCACCTGAACCAAAAATGGAAAGTTCATGGGACATACATGCATGCATGCCTGCCTACCTACCTACCTACCTTCCTACATATTACAGTATACAACAAAAATGGCCTGCAGGCCTGTAGTTGGACTCTGGTCTAGTTAGTCCTAAATGAAGATAGTGCTACTGAGACATCCACTTTGGCCATCACAGTGGTCATCTTACCTTATCACAACTACTCCTGAATGGAATATCACAGCAACATGTAATGTTCTCTGAAAGACTTCTTATGATGCCACGTTGGTTGTACATAAAATTGTTGCTTATCTGACAGTAGCATATCATATACCCAAGCAAGCACCCACAACAATGGGGAGGGGGAGGCTAGGCTCAATATAGGCCCAAATTCCCCATCAGACAACTTTTTTCATTAGGAGGGCCCCCTGATTGAGTTTTTTTAGGGGGTGGGGAGCAGAATTTCTTGCTTATGCTAGGTCTGATGGCCAATATGGCCACCACAGCATTCGTCCATAAAATCTTGTTATCCTGAATGGAAGGTCATATTGACATGAGATTTTCAACAGAAGACTTCTTTTGATTTCTAGTTGGCACTGATCTGATGTCCACTGTGCCCACCACAGTAGCCATCACGAAAATCTTGTTATTGCTACTTTTTCTGAATGAATGGTCATATCAACATGGGGTTTCATTAAACCCTTACATTGTCTGGTTGGTCCTAAATGAAAATGATGCCAATCTGGTGTCTATTATAGCCACTATATTGGCCAGCTACGAGAAGTAATAATGCAATGGGGTTTTTGCCAGATGCTTCTTATCATGTCTAGTTGGTTGTAAAAAGAATGTTGTATAGACATCCAATATGGCCATTAAGTGACAATCTTGAAAACCTTGTTATCACTACTCCTAAATGAATAGTCATATCAGCTTGGGTTTTCATGGAAATAGTTCTTAAGATGTCTAATTGGTTGTAAATGAGAATGGTGCCAATCTGACTTCCAATGTGCCCACCACAATGGCCATCTTGAAAGCCAGCTTCTTCTTGATAGCAAGTCATGATGTCGATATTGTGATTTCTGCAAAAGACTTGTTAGATGTCTTTGTTGGTCATAAATGGAAATGCTGCCAATCTGAAATCCAATTTGGCCACCATGGCAGACATCCTGACAGTTTTGTTATTGTTACTTCTCCAAAATGGGGACTCCAAGTGGCTGAGTGGTCCAAAGCACTCACCATTCCGGATCACTCCCATCTCACAACTCTTTGCATGGGTTCGAGTCTCAGGCTTGGCTAATGTGGGTATGTGAGAAAGCCTGCTAGTAGCTTCTCGTGGGTTGGTGGTTCTTCTTAGGGTTTTCCAGGGTTCTTCCTCCACCAGTTATACTTGCTGCCATGTATAGCCTATCTTGTGCTGAAAAATGGTGTTAAAGCCTACAACAACAACAACAACTTCTCCAAAATGGAAAGTCATATCAACATTTGGTTCCTACCAGAAGACTTCTTATGATGTCTTGTTGGTCCTAAATGATGTCTTGTCTAAGTGAAAATGTTGCCAATCTGATATCTGCAGCAGCTAATTTGAAAATCGCAGAGAATGTTTCAACACTCAGTTTAAAGGAAGAAATAGTAGAGTATCAATCCCTTCGAGGAACTGTTATTTAAGATGTCAGAAGCCACACATCTATCTTTTGAACTACCACAGAATCCAAAGGTCTGCTGCCAAGGCATGACTTTTAAAACTCACATCTAATATGTCCTCCATGGCAGGTAATTTGAAAATGTTATTGCAGAAGAATATTATTATTGGAGATTCTCTCAACTCTCAGCAGTTGAAAGGAAGAGATTGTCTTAACTTGAATTCCTGGAAATTAGTTTCAGCCAGCAGAGCCTTAGTCCCTTTGACAGACATTTGTTCCTGATGTTATTAAAAGTGAATCTTGCATATTGTTTTGAATGTATTGCTTTATTTTCTTTGCTTGAATGATTTGTAGCAGTTTTATAAAACTGTATATGTACTTACCAGAACCATGTAATAATTGTACATGTACTTACCAGTGTCATGTAATAACTGTATAGGTACTTACTGTTACCATGTAAAAACAGTATATGTACTTACAGGTGAATTGTAATGACAAGTTGTATAACAACTAGATCAAATCGAATTTAAATGGTACAATCCTTCACCAACGAGAATTTTAACAGTTGCTCGATCATGCTTGAAGATCTTCTTGTAAATTTCAACAAGGACAAAAAAACTGAGTATGAAACTGACACCATTGCATGACTTGAAATATGCATAATTTTTGCAGATGTCCTATTTAGTAAAGTTTTTTCCACATTAGTCCCATGCTGTAATGAACATTTTAGGGTTTGTACAAATTGTTTGTATTGTCTGATATATTTTTTGTACTACATTATTTTTGAGATGCAGGTAAAAATAATGAATTTTTGTGCTTTTTTCTTAAAGAATCAGATGAATTTTGAACACTTGTGATGGAAAAAATAATTGAAATACTGAAAATAATTAACATTTTTCTGAACTGAAGGTGTACAGAGGGGCAGCCACTCAAATTTTTAAAGAGATACAGGGTGCACTTATAAACAAAGATAATTTTAATAATTATTTGCCAAAATTAAAGAAGTTTTGGGTGGGATTATCATCAAACATGGGTTTGTCATTGATAAATACAGTATGTATGAATTCAGTTTATTTGTCATGACTCTTTGGTATTAATCTAAGTTACAGAGTAAAACATAACCAACAAGTTTACTAAAATTCAAGATGAAATGTATTGGCCAAGAATACAGAGTGAAAATTTAAAAGAAACTTACAGTATTGTGAATTAAATTCAATAAAAGTTCTATCACAAATCCAAAAGAATAGAGTGTTCAGAAAGAATTCCAGTATGTAATGTGCTGATGTGCCAGTAGGCTTGGATAAGCTGATATGCCAACAGTCTTGATGTATCACATTGATATAATCCAGAATGTCATTGAATGAGTTCACAATATATCCAGAATTGTGATTTAGTCCAAAATATCAAAGAGTTTTTACAATGAATAGTTTTTACCTGAATGATTCCTCTCAAATTATATCTGAACACAGCTAACAGTGATTTTAGAGGTAAGGACTATACTGAATAAGGGCCATTTTCTTCCCCCGTTTTTATGGGGGAAACAAATTATTGTAAATATCACAACTCTGTGTCTCATTGTATTATTTGATGTATAAATCATCATATTTTCCATTAAATATGCATATAAATTTATTTTTCATACCTATACACGACCTTTGAACATGGGCTGGTATTGGAAATTTAAGAGAAAATGCTACATTTGAGCAACTTAAAACAAGAAATAAGATCTAAGTACAGGCTTGCTCAGACAAATATAATTTATTAATTTTTTAATGAAAATTTTTGGGTTCTTATTAACTTATGTGAGCACGTTTGCACTAATCACTAAAAACAAAAAAAAAGTCTTGAATTTTTCTGTCTATGTATCATTGTCATTGTTTTCTTTGTTGCTTGGTAGCTGCCTACGTATTGCTACATGTGACCAATTAGACCCACATTTCTAGAATGTGCTATATTATTTCCTTCATTATTATATTAAAAAAATTCCGGGAATAATAACAATTCAGATATTTTAAAAACAATGTTATCCATTCATTTGGAACTATATGTAAACAAAGACTATGTGGTGTAATCATTAAATGGAATTGTATTTTTACGTTGCCAATTTTTTGCAAAAGCATGCTGTAAATTATAGGATAAGTACATATATATTATTTGTTTTATACATAAATAACAGGTTTTTCTTCATTTCCATCACAATACTGTTTGCTGTGTTTGATTCACTCACTATTACAGCGTAATTCTGTACATGTAATCCTTAAATGAATCTGTCAATTTCCGGATGAAAATAACAGTTACAACCAGCATATTGTTTCATTAAATTTTGTTAACTGGGTCTTTCTTCATATAGTAACAATATTAATTCTTTAAAAATAAAGCATTACCTGGGCAAACAACAAAGGATCGTCTGCAGTTATATAAATCTGCTTGAAAGAAATGTGTCATTTTCATGATATACAGATTGAACAATGCAGGCTTCAATAGCTCATACGGTATAGCATTATTGAGCCAATTTGTTGCACCAAGTTTGAATCCCCAAAGCTCCCTGCATTTTTTTTCTTTTTGTTTCTTCTTTCTTTTTAAGAATTAATATCCATCTGTCAATTTACAGGTTTGAAATAAATTAGTAACTGCTCAGTTTTCAAAACCAACCAAATATAATGCACAATTTGAAAATCATTTTATTTTTATGTCATGCAAGGTAACATTTTTATCAATATGTTGTTAATCTAAAATGGAACTGTACAAGGGTGGCCAATCATGTCTGCATCAGAAAATAATGGTATTGGAACCAGTTTTTTGAAGTGGTCATTCTTCCATAATTAGATAGTTTAACTTTCATAAAAGTTTATTTATATTCATTTTTTTAATACTGAATTTTTACCACATTGTCCGGTGCACTTGTCCACATGAGGAACAGTTGGTTTTTGACTAACATAAAAAATTTAAATTTGTTTATTACATCAGCTATGTTTCTAACAATTGCTGAAATTATAAACCATTTTGAAACAGTGGGAACCATGTCCACAGTTGCAATGAAAGCCAAGAAACTGAATTGATTTATGTTTTGTTCATTGAAAATATTATTTGCATTACTTCTACACCAAAACCTAGTAATTATATGAGGCTCAATCATTTGCAAATCATTTTATTTTTATGTTCCTAAAGTGTAATATTTTTATGGGTATGGTATTCATCTAAAAGGGATCTATAGAAGAGTGACCAAATATCTTTTCATCAGAAAATGATTGTGGTGGAACCAGTGTTGTGAAGTGATTATTATTCCATAGTTATAGAGTTTACATTTTTTTTAATACATGTTTCTTTATGCTCAATTTCAGACTTAATGTTTTGACACATTTTCCTAATCACTCCTCCAAATCAAGAAAAACTGGTTTTGAACTGACATACATTTTTACTTGCCTACTAAATCATTGATTTTTCTACCAATTACTGCAATTGTAAATTGCCCATTTTGTTTCCAAACAACGGGAAACAATTCCCAAGGTAAAGGTGGAAGCTAAAGAAACTGAATTGATTTATGGTTTGTTAATTGAAAAGGATAATGGTATTATTCCTACCTGCCAACCAGCAAAAATAAAACTAAACAAAACAAGTTTGTTCAATCTGTTTATCCAAATACTGCATATTTATTAAATAGCATATTTTCTTTGTTTCATTAAATGATGACCTCATAACTTGATACACTTACTGATTATAACAGAAAACCATAAATATAATAACATTTACAGATGAAAATCTTGTATTCAAAGGACGTCCTGCTTGAATATAAGTACTACTACTATGAATAATATTACTACTTTTAAAATGCCACTACTACTACTACTAATAATAATGATAACAGCATTAATAATAATACTTAAAGAATGTCCCTCTACCTATTTTTTCTAGTGGAAACAAACATGGGTGGGGACACTAACCATGAAACATATCAAGCATACAGTATATTCAGACCAAAACTATTCTATAAAAAAATTGGGATGTAACATGGCATAATGGATGACAAGAATTTATTATACAAAACAAGAATTCTTATAATTAATACATAATAAGCTGAGTTGTTTATTTTTAGATATTGTTCATAAAATTAGTTTCTGGCTCCATCCCTACAAGAACTGATTATATGGAATTCGCAGGTTCTGTATAGACTAAATATGACTGCCAAAGTTAATACTTGTATGAAAAGCACCTAACAAATGGGACTTTATGAGACATTATGTCAGATATGACAATTTGGTGAATGGTCTAAAACACTTCAAATGATGCCATAAAAGGGCCCACAATCAATTCAAATTCAAATTCCATTGACATGAAGATCTCACAGACATTGTGTTGTCCGTAAAGGACCATATGGGCATCAAATTATCTTGTTAATGTCCCAATATGTGCCATAACTCAGTCTTTTTGCAGAGTGTTGTATTTTTCTAGATGTTGCAAATTCCATTTGGAAATCTGCTACTTCACTAATGAATCCCTGTAATCTATCACTGCAACAAAAAAAAGTTTGAAAACTTTTCAAGAACAGATATTAAATCCCTTTTACAAAATGTGCATGAGTTAAGTAAAACAAAGTTGTATCTCAACTTTGATGTTCCTTCTACCTTATCCAATGATGACTATTTCCAGCTTTTTTGGCTTGAAAATTAATCAATTCCTGTAATGGCATACGGTTTAAATAAGCACAAATTATACTTCAAGATGGATGCGTCCACTTGGAAACTGAATGAATTCCCCAGGATATCAGTTGATTACCTGCGTGACATCACTATGGGTATTTATCAAGTCAAACAGTCGCCAGAGTATACAAATGGGCATCTCACAGAGGAGGGGCACTAAGAGGTTATGACATGCATGGATTTTCCAGGTCTGTTACATGTAGAAATCCAGTCTTGCCACTCCAAAAATAAAATCCATTTGCTGTGGATCCATTACAAGCCGAAATATTCTATGGACTCCATCAAAGGATGGTATTGTATCTGCAAGGTTGGTGCTCGGGTTGTTGGTTGTTGTTGTTGTAGGGTTTAACGCCATTTTTCAGCACACGATAGGCTATACATGGCGGCCAGTAATACGGGTTGTTGGGTGTTGTGCTCATGTATCTAATTTCCTATGGTATATTGGCTGAAAAAGATGGGTAAATGATAAGTTAACCAAGAAAGTACATGTATCACTAACTAGTCATTTTAAGGATGCATCATCTATTCCAGAATGTGAATATGACAACAAGGAATCAAATGAGTTGTTTTTCTACACTGTGACCACTACTTTCATCAGTAGTCATCTGGCTCCTTTTATGTTTATATGACAAATGATAATTTTGTCTAATTTGAATTGTTATCCATATCATGATGTTTCCATTAATATGGCATTTTATTTGTGTGATATTGAGGAAGAGAGAATGATAATACATAACAATTGTCAGATTAAGGCCTTCCAGGGCCCTTATCACTGAAAATATTATGGTACCCCACCCCCACTACTAAATATGAAATTTAAAAAAAAAAAAATATTAAAAGCTAAAAAGGCTGAAAAATACCAGTGCTGCCACCATTCCAAATCAAAATGCTCATACATGCAGATCGAATCAGTCATATGAAATTCATTAAATTTTATCATCAGCAAATAATTATAATTGTTTCTGGTGGCCCTGTTGGGCTGGTGCCCTAAAGCATGTGCTTGGTGTATGCTTAATGGGTAATCTGGCAATGTACATGCCTCATTCAGATGAATACAAAAAGGTATATTTTTAAGACATCATCATTAATAATTTGTCCTTTTATGTCCATGTTGGCCTGAATAGTCTATTTTTTCATGCGTTTTTTTCTTTCTGACGACTGCAGTCATTGCAAGTTCTGTCTTGTCACTTCCCAATGAATCTAAGACGGTCCAAGATTAAATACACAAAAATGGCAATTACAGTAACAGTTGCTCATCTCAACTGTACAGATGGCAGGAGTGCATCACCCCTGGGTCATACTGTGGGTCGATGAGTGGGGACGTTACAGTCATCAGGATTTGCTATTTTGGTTAACTGCTACAGTTGGGAAATATGTGTTTAGTGAGTGCATTTATTTTATCAGATGCTTTATCATCTCTTGCTTGCATAGATTTTCATTTTAACACTTCTCTGAACCTCCAGTTATAAAGAAAGCCTTACGCTGAGATATTCACATGATTTTTACGAAGGAATACGGACAAGCATGTTGGCCTACATGTATAATATACAGTACCTTAAATATTTATGCACAAAATTTGCCTTTGAATCCGATGTCAAATTATAATAGTCAAATGTAATAATGTGATTAGCTTTACTTTAATGGTATATATCAGAGGTTCCCAAACCATGGCCCGCGGGCAACTTGTGGCCCGTCAGCTCTCAGAAATGTTATTTCTAAGAAGTCTGTCATTTTGGTCGAGGACTTGGAGCTCCGTCGACATTCAATAATTTACTCTGCCCATGGTTGTTGTGCTCGGATATAATTATTGAATGCGCCCGATGAGTTAGCGAACAAAACAAAATTCCCTTTTCCTAGCCTTGTCGACCAATAAGAGTGTGCAAGATGCCGTGATGTCGTCTTTTACAACTGTTTAGTAGTCTGCAGTTTGGTGTTGAAATTAGATTTTTCGAATAAAAATTTACCGTTAAAGCTGATAAGCATGAAAGTGGATAACGTAGAATCAAACAGTGCTAATAAGCGAAAATGTGAGGACGTTGCTTGTCGTGAATTCAACGCAGATTGGACGGAGAAATTTACGTTTGTGCCTAGTTGTAGTTGTAAACCGGTTTGCTTAATCTGTGGATTTGATTTAAAACCGAAAATGACTGTAGTGTAGGACTGACACTGACTGCTTTTAAAGTTTTAGAATTTGATTGCTGAAAGTTAATAAATTTAAGAATGATATTACACGACTTTTATAATTTTATAAACATTGAAAAACATTTATAATTTTATAACGTTGTGGCCCGCTTAATTACTGAAAATAGTAGATATGGCCCTCTACTTGAAAAGGTTGGGAACCACTGGTATATATGAACACATATTCATATAACATTATTTTATTTGTTAAAATTTTTCTAGACGTTTTTGAATTTCTTTATTGTCACCATCAAGGGCCCCCGTTTTTGAGTCGCTAAAAAGAATTGAACAAAGGCCTATATGTGTATACGAGGAGAGGAAGAGAGAGTATAGTCATATATAGTTATTTTAAACAATGAAAAGGTAGAAGAAAAAAACTTACTTTGAGGCATTTTTCATCCAAGTTTATGTGCAAACTTGTTCCCAAAAATTCTTAGAAAGTTGCATTCATTCTATAAATCTCTGAATCTTGCACAATGTAAATAACCATCTTTGCCGACTCTAAGTGCTGGTAAATAGCATTTGCAAAATGAATAATAAAATTTGTGTTTCCATTTGTTCGTTATAGGTATATGTTCTTTACAAACGTGTACATCCTCTCATTTCACAGACAGCAGCATGCAGTCAGTGTAATGCAGTATTCCTGCGCTGGTTTAAAAATAGATGCAAAGGGTCTAGAGAGTACAATACCTGTAGTATGTTTCTTTCCTGTACTCTCCAATGCCATTACTTCTAAAACATATTTCACATTTTTCAGAAGTTCATTAAAAGTGCTGAACCAATAGTGTTTTCTTTCTTTTTAATGTCCATATTATATCTTTATGGATGAATATATAGTTTATAAATAGACTATAGTTTGACTATAGGCTACCTCAACGGGTATGGAAGACAATTTTGTTTTGTTTTTTCTTCTAAAGATAAAACACAGTAGTGTATGTGTTATATAGCCATGAAAATATAAGGATAAAAGTACATAAATATATAAGGATCATTTATTATTTCCAGTGAAGGTAACAAACCCATGTATTCGGCGAAGAAGTGAACTTACAGGCCCCTGTTAATGCCTTCTTTACAGTCATACTCAATAATATCAAACAATCATTTAAATAATTCAGTGATATTAAACAATATTTTATTGAGGAACAGTTTTTGTGCTCATGTATCTAATTTTCTAATTTTTTATTGTATGATTAAGTACCTTTTTGTCTCCATATTTTAGAAACAGTTTTCAGTAAACGTACAAGTTCAGTATTCTATTTTAGTCTGTGATGGACCATTTTGAAATAGGTTTAGAAACTAAACTTTATATATAGAGCTTTATAACTCCTAAAACAGTAAAAATGCATGTTGCAAATTTGAAACTGAGTGAATAGCTGAGTGAATGGTAAAGCAGTATCTATCTATGAGACATAAATGGAAAAGATGACTACTTTTCATGTATTTTTTTTATAGTGTTTGACACCCTGTAACCATGGCAATGGACACGTGAACACAAAACAGATGTCAGAAATAAACGTTAACCACCTCATATGTACATTATACATAATATAAGGACATTTGGAGAGGGGGCAGAAAATGGCCCTTATTCAATACAGTCCTTTAAAGTAGAAATAAATAATTTTGTTGATTGATCGCAAACTTTATGTAAAAAAAGTAAGACACAATAAAATTACAACAATTTGAGTCATTTTCCCATAAAATTTTTAAACAAGTTCTCTTCAAGAACCATCTAAGGCCAAAAGACCATGTAAACATGTTTACAAATATTACCTTAAAGTTTAGTCTTGAATCATTGAAAAGGTTAACTGTGTAGTATGTTGTTATCAAAATGACTTACAGTTTACAATGATGGACAAGAGTTAAACACACAATACAGATATACATAATAAATAATTAGTATAGTATAACAGTGCAGTGAAAATACCATATGCTTTATCCATGGTCTCAGTGCTTTTTCAGTGGAAAAAGCACTGTTTTCATAGCCCCCATTTACTATACTATACTACTTATGTAGCACAATGACAAGAATGATCTGTTATTGGTCTTTAAAGATTATAAGCATGGATTCATCACTTAGATAAGCTGATAATTTTAATGGGGAAATTTTTTAATTGGAATAGAAATGTGCATTCATTGTCAGCTAGTACATTGTGACCATTTTATTGTTGCTATATTTGAAGATAATAATCTTATAAAATGATTGCAATCTAACACTGTCCCAATATATCATGCTAAACATCTAAGGAGTACCATTAAAAAAAAATTTTGCAATGAACCATTCTACAAGATTCAAGTACAAAACTAAACCTGTTGTAAATTATTCCAGTATACTGTATTATAGGTCCAAGTTACTTTCAGGCTTTCTCACATACCCATGCTCAGTCTCAAACCCATGCAGACAGAGGTGAGACGAGAGTGATCTGTAAAGGCAAGCTCCTTAGACCACACAACCATCCAGGGTCCCTGTATAGGGAGGAGGTTGTTTAAGAGATGTAAAATTAAGTAAATAATGAGTTGGAAATATCTGACTTGGACTGGATATGAGAGACACTGTATACACTTGCGTAACAAAATAGACACTGATATGCTAGAGCATCATGCATTGGCAGATCACGGTCTTGTACGATTTGTACACAAATAAATACAGTAATTGCCAAAGGACAATGACCATGAATGGTTGAAGTGTAGATTATATTTTGTTGAGCTTGAAGTTCAATGATTAGGACTCGATGTAAAACAGCTTTTCAAAACAATGATACATGACTGGTTGTGTGAGCATTATTTCAAATTTTTATTTTTAAGCTTAAAAATGGTATGACTAGTTGCATAGCAGTTTGTTTTAATTTTGGGTAAGTTTTAAATCAGTTGTGCAGCAACTTGTTACAGTTATATATATATATATATATATATATATATATATATATATATATATCCAAGTGTGTAACAACTTGTTGCAATTGTTATTTATAGATATCCAGTTGCGTCACATTTGTCATTTAGGTGTTTTTACTTGTGTAAAATCTTGTACTTTGTTGGTAGGTTCAGCTGTATAACAGATTACTTAGAATGTAACTTCACTTTTTTCAGACCGCTCTGATGGCATAAGTGGTTAGAGCATCTGCCTCGGATGTCAAACCCTGTCCAAGTCATACCATATACTTTAAAAAATTGTCTACTTGTGTATGGGGAACATTTTTACAAAATTTTGGTACTGCTGCAGTGGCCTAAGTGGCTATAGTATCCGCCTCGGATGCAGGAGGTCCCGGGTTCGAACCCTGTTCAAGTCATGCCAAAGACTTATAAAAATGGTACTAACAACTGCCTCACCAGGTACTCAGCATTAAGAGGTTAGTTTTAGGACTGGTCGGCCTGGTGTCAGAATAATGTGACTGGGTGGAACACCATACTACATATCTGCGGCATGATGCCCCAGTGCTAGACATCACTATAAACTGCCACACTGCAAACATTGTAGTAATATGACTCAAATTGTTAAAGCAACATTAAAAACTCTGAATCACTCACTCACTTATTTCATCTCGTGCCAAAAAAATTCCAGACTGTAATTCAAATATAGTAAAATATGTATCCTTTAGTCCCCAAGATCACTGGCCACAGTTTATTTCATGTTTCATGACAAGAAAAAAAATCTTAAAATTGGTTTCTTGCCCAGAATTTTGTGATAGATACATTGAAAAGTAAATTCTAGGCAAATTATGAAGTTTTACTTTTCCTGGAAAATTTTCAGTGTGTCCTGCTGTACGGAACCAAGGATTTTTCCACCACTGATATTAGACTTCTCGTTACACTGTAAATCCATTTATTTTCATGCATATCGATTCTCACCTTTTTTGTGAAAAATGTTTTCATTGGTACTTAAATTATAGAATTGGGAGAAGAGGTCCTTTGTTTTCTACATAGGGATATTAACCTTTCGAATCTCCCACACCAATACTGCCTACCCTTCTGTACACGAGATTTTGACGTGAATGGCTGAACTGCACAATTTCTGTCCCTGGCCATGGTCAGTGTCAGGGACATTGAATGGCTGACTTGCACAATTTTCATTTAGGCCCTACTGTAAGTTGCTGCTTAGCAAAACACTTATTTTCCTTTAGGATCAACTAGACATAAGAAATCATCTGGTGAAAACCACAAGACAATGTTTTTTGTTTAAGGAGTAGTAACTACATAATATAAATATGGCCAAAGTGGCAGCCATACTAGACATCAGATTGGCACCATTTTCTTTTGGGGAGCAGATGGAGATCCAACATTTTTAGATAGGACTATCCATTCAGAAGGAATAACAATAAGATGTTCAAGATGGCCACTGTGGTGGCTATTTGGACATCCAAATGGCAACAATTTCATTTAGAACCAACTAGAACATGGTATGAATATGTATAAAGTTTTATGACATTCTTCCTTGTAGCTTAGGAGGAATAATGATAACAAACTTTTCATAATGAACAGACAGAAAATGAGCAACAGCACATCCCATAAGCTCTTCTTTCTATTACCACAAGAGATACAAACATTACAAATCATTCCAATGTTATACAAATCAAATTGGGTCATCTCCATATGGACAGAAATGTGACTATCAAATTTGATTGTCTAGTTTAAGTGCTTTTTATTTTGCATAATTGTGTAAATGTGGTTCATAATGAAAAAGGTCCCAGATCTTACAAAGTAAATAACGATTAATCAAAACGTGTGAAAATCTAATGATGTCATCGACAACATGACTGGAACATACTTAAGAAGATTCATTTGTCTTGGTCAAGAATTTTCTGCTACTATGATTTATAGTGAAATCTAAGTTACTGACATGGAAAAAACCATGATTTCTTTTGTTTATTTCTAGAGAACCACCGTAAATCATTAGGTACAGACACGGTCTCATAACCCAAGGGTTGTGGGTTCAATACCCTCCCAAGTGAGCATGGGTATGTGTTCTTTGGGGAGGGACTCCCATTTCCTTGCATGCTATGGCAAATAATTTGTTAAAAAGTGCCGTAAAAAAACACAAGAAAAATTACAGTCTATGTCAAGCAGTTTTTGCTTAATACTTGGGTCATCAAATTTACAAACAAAAATCCCTTGCAGGGACTGACACTCTATTGGTCAAAAATAATTTCAAGAAATCCAAGATTGTTTCATCTTTGTGGCTGCTGAGTGCTGAAACAATGTATGATATTATTGAGCAATAACAAGATTTTCAAGAAGGTTGCCATTTTGTAGGCCACCATTTTCATTTAGAACCAACCAGACACTGCAAGTCGCAAGAAATATATTAGTGGAAATCCTATGATGATCTAACCATCCATTCAGATGGTGTGGCTACAAACAAGATTTTCAAAATGGTCACATATTGGTCATACTGAATGTCATATCAGCACCATTTTCGTTAGGTCCAACTAGATACCATAAAAATTCTTCTGATGAAAACCCCATCTGGATACGATCCATTCAACGGGAGTAGTTAAGATTTTCAAGGTGGCTACCAAGGCAGTCCTGCTTGATTTCAGACTGGCACAAATAACAGACATCATAAGAAATCATCTGATGAAAAACCTTTGTTGTTAAGACCATTCAGGATGAGTACATGTAAGAGGATGTAATGATAGCCACATGGTGCTAATATTGGAAGTTAATACCGGCACCATTTTCATTTAGGACCAACTAAATACCATAAGTTGTCTGGTGACATATTCATATAACTTTCCATTTAAGAGGAATAGCAACATGATTTTGGATGTCGGATCAGCACCCTTGTCATGTAGAACCAAGTAGACATCATCCTAAGTTTTTAAAAATATCCAGAAAGCAAAGCAATAAGATTTTAAAATGGCTACCATGGTGGCAGTCTGATCGGTACCATTTTCATTCAGGATCGACTACACAATACAAGAAGTCTCTTAGTGACCATCCTTTCAGGTGGAGTACAGACTTTCAAAAAGCCCACTGTGGTGGCCATATTTTATGTCCAAGCAAAGCCATTTTCACTTGGAACAAACTAGTCCTTGGGATGAATGTATGTGTAAAGTTCCATGCCAATCCTCCAGGTAGATGGAGGAAAGGAACAATAACAAACTTCTGCTTTTGGACAGATGCACAACGGATGAAAGACATCAAAAAGACCAAGCTATCTCAGTCTTCAACTCTACTGTAGAGCCTAAAATGCATCATTGAAGAAATGAATCCCTTTTAAAGTGATATTGCCATGGTAGACAATAACAAAGGCAGTGATCTTAAAATGCTAGGGTAGACAATAATGAAGGCAGCGCTCTTACATTGCCAGGATAGACAATAATGAAGGCAGTAATCTTACACTGCCAGGGAAGACGATAATGAAGGCTGTGACCATACATTACCAGGGTAGATCATAATGAAGGCATGATCTGATATTGCCTTAGTAAAGGCAGTGATCTTAAATTGACAGAATAGACCATAATGAAGGCAGTGATCTTAAATTGACAGGGTAGACTATAATGAAGGCAGTGATCTGACATTGTATTAGAAAACCATAATGAAGGCAATAATCTTAAATTGCCTTAGTAAACCTTAATGAAGGCAGTGATCTGACATGGCCTTAGTTGACCATAATGAAGGCAATATCTTAAATTGACAGGGTAGACCATAATGAAGGCAGTGATCTGACATTGCCTTAGTTGACCATAATGAAGGCAATATCTTAAATTGCCTTAGTAAACCTTAATGAAGGCAGTGATCTGACATGGCCTTAGTTGACCATAATGAAGGCAATATCTTAAATTGACAGGGTAGACCATAATGAAGGCAGTGATCTTCAATTGACAGGGTAGACCATAATGAAGGCAGTGATCTGACATGGCCTTAGTAGACCATAATGAAGGCAGTGATTTGTAATGAAGGTACCTTTCTATACATGAAACTAAAAGTATTAGTCTCTTTATCTTTTATGTTGAATAACAATTATATCTGTTGCTAAATTATAAAAATATCTTTTTTAAGAAGGTTTATAGTTTGTTACATTTTACACTAAAAATTGAATGACATCAGCAGCATACAAATCCATGTCAATTACTGAAGTAGAATATACATTACTGTGCTAGTTTGTATTTGACACCCTAGGTAACTGCCAGTTAAGCAGCACATAATGGGAATATTTATGTAACAAGACTAAATTTACCTTTTATCCTCAACTTATTCATGACATTCATTATATAAAGTTTATCGGAATTTACCTGGTACCAACATCAATATTCAAAACAAATTAAAAAAGATACTATATAAGAGATTTAGCTCAGTGCATCGACTTTTGAAACCTCCCCCCTCCACTGTGCTGAGAGGTTTAGGTCATGTGTGCATATAACATAACTAATTGTTCAGTGTACTTTTACCATTTTAACTTTTGCCACCAAAAGACATACATGACATTAAAAAAATGTAATTGGTTGTTGAGTGACGATCATTTCTTAACCAGTTTCAGTGCTGAGAATTTTGTCCGTGCTGGGTACCTGTTAAAAAATAGTATTCTAAAGTTCAGATCATTTTTTAACCAGTTTCAGTGCTGAGATTTTTGTCCGTGTTTTCGCTGAATCAAGCCAGTACTACCACCTGGGCAAGCTAACCCCATTGTACATGGAATGCAATTTACCTCCTATTTTCCACTATTTTCTACCTCTGTGAAATATCTGCAAACTTTTGACTGCCCTATTTTGTCACCCGTTTTGATTTTCCCAGTATTCAAAAAAAAAAGTAGCGTCATAGGTCAGGTGCCTTATTAATTTAAACAAGAATACTGATTTTATACACATCTACATCCAAACACAAAATGATGTCATTTACATGTGTAGTCATGACAGCTCTAAATAACGATGATTACACACTGGGATATATGGAACAGGACAGATGGGACCAAAATTGAGAGACCCATTCTGCATTGAGTTTAAACCAAATCAAAATGAATCAAAGTGCCCTCATTTAATATTGTCAATTACCTCTCATGGAGGAAGAAAAGAGAGTCGATGTATATTTTACTGAGAATGTTTATTGACCACTGAAACGCCATGAACAGAAGAATGTACGTGCATGTGCATGTTCCTAGGGATATCTTGATTTCTTTATTAATCCTTTAACTTGAACTTATCACACAATATGGTAACAACAGGGATATCTTGCATTTGAAAATGCAATAATGTTTCATAAAACTTTTAAGGAAAGAATGAAAGAATATTTTTCTCTGCAATTAAAAATGTTAAAAATCAATGACAGAATTTTCACCTATGACTCAGAAACATTTCAACATGTGAAGAGGTGTTGGATTCATGACGGTCAATGTTTGTTGCAGTATTATTCTTTTGGTATCCCAACTTTGACATGAATCTTTCATATCTATATTTTACTGTTTCACCAACATCCACATCCATACATGGCATTTTTAATAATGGTGTAGAAAGAATGAAAATGAATAATAAAGATGATATGACAGCACATTATTATTCAATCCATTCTGGTCTTCAATTCTTTCCTGGTTACTTTGTCCTTTTCTCTGCAAAGAAAATAAATAAATACATTTATAGCAACTGCAATGACTGGCTTGATACTTATCTTTCTTTAGTGACTATGTATCAATATATTACTTACCTTTCTTTAGCGACTGTGTATATATATATATATATATATATATATATATATATATATATATATATATATATATATATATATATATATGACTTATAAGGCTTTAAGCGCAAATTTAACTAGTTTCTTTTTCTTTTCCAAATGGTGTGAATAAGGGGCCCAAAAGACTGAAATGCACTCCCTCACTATAACATCCTTCATTGTTACATGATACCTGTTAAATGGTGGGTTTTGTTATCAATCCCAATTCATTAAGTGCTAGTCAACTTATAAGTATTATGAACCACATTACAAAACAATCTCAATGTCAGGTAGTTATTTAATGACTCCCATGGTTAGCATTATATTGAGGGAGTATTATATGGGATATTTAGACTGCCAGTATCGATTACATACAATTGGCTAAAATAAGCAATGAAGGAAGACATTTTTTTGTGAACAGGTGGCTGTGGGCAGTTTTGCCATTTTGTATTGAGTTGTGCAAGTGATGCCTCAGCGGAACTGGTAAATGATATTGACCTAAATACAACAACTACTACTGTCTATGAAAGATGGTAAATGGTACCTGGGTACTCGCCCATTAATAATAACCTGGGTAATAAAATGAACAACTGGGTACCTGTTTAAAAAAAAGTATTCTAAAGTTCAGATCAAGACACAGAATAACGATTACAGTTTGAGGCTCCTCCTGTGGTGTGTGCATTTGTTTATCATCACGGCTCATATAGCTGCTTGCACTTTACTTGTCAAATAATGTACTATATAATAAAACAAGGGAGAACACGTCTCTCCTTTCTCGCATGACCTATTTAAGAATCAACCCTGATAATTAAAGCCAGACAGTCCTAACTTCGTGCCTTTCCATGGTTTGTGCGACATTTTTCTTGCGACTTAAACATGCTTGTTTTGAGATCCTGATGACATTACCTAGGTCAGCACCTTTCATCAACAGTGACAGTAAGTACTGATTAAGAAATATTCAATGAAATGAAATTTAAATGCGTACTACAATTCAAATAAAAGAAAGCACAATAGAAATGTTCAGTTAAATTAATGCCATTTTTGCCCCAAGTTTGTGGCCCTGGAGCGAGTATATGCTGTTCAAGTTGGGGCTGCTGTTCACATGTTTGTTTACTATAGTCTCTTTTTTTATTAGGGGGAAACCTGACATTTATGTAATGGCAAAGGCACCACAAAAATTTTGTTACCATTACATGCACTTCTTATATCATGTTAGGAAAAAATGAACGAAATGGACAACTATACAGAATGAAATTTTTCACTGAAATATGTAAATAAAAGTAAATCTTTGTTATTTAATAACACCAAAAAAAATCTAATAAAAACTGACCAAGTGTGTAAATATGGTAATTTTTCATTAATTTTACCTGATACAGTTCCAAGAAAACATACAGGATTGTTGAATGTGAGACCACCTGTCACAGATTCATTCTATTTTGAAACTACATATGCATACATACCAACCCCTGATGAGGAAAAAGTGTAATCCATGTGGACAAAAAGAGGAATCCAAGCAGAAAAAGAGGAATCCACATATAACATGCTAAAAATTCAATAAACAATGATTTATTTGCCCCTCTCGTCTTTTAACACCCATTACTACATCAAGTTTTCATATGTAGCACTTTTAGCTTTCGAAAGCAACAGATTTTCATGTTGCATTTTAAAACACTTTGTACTGGCTGAGACCATGAATGTTTTGCACACCAGTAGAGCACAAAGTACTGGGTTACTGAGCCTGGGTCTGAATTCACTTTTATTTTTGTTAACAATACTGAACAATCTCTCACAGTCAGCATTAGAATGGTAAAGAACCAATATTCCTTTTATAACCTGACAAAGAAGAAGAAATTTATATCTTCCAGTGATTGTGTCTTTTAGCTGGGAAATAAGGTGCCACTGCACATCAACTCTATCTGCATTAAGTATATTGTCAGGTAGAATCCCAACTTTATACTTCAGGAATTCTCCTTCCAGATGATCACAGGTAGACAAGGATGGTTATAGAAAGGGATATCTCTTGACAAAGAATCTAACACTTTTGAAGCTTTTTGACTGTCTCTCATTTACATCAGCAACTGAAGCATTTAAAAGCTCCATAGGGGAATATCTGGAGTATGTAATCTCATGCTGTAGCATAATAATCTCTAACATTATCATCAAACACCTTCACAGAAAGAGTAGAATTGTGTTCTATGAATTCTCTTGCTTCAGCACCAATAGCAAGATCTTCATTATCTTTCTATTAGGAACTCGGTAAATAATACATCTGCATTTATAACATTCATGTCTTCACTTTAGTTCTGCTGCAGATAAGAAGCTATACCTTAGTATTGGAGTTCGTAAGACGAGCTAATTCGATGTGTTTGTTTTCAAGTGTTTCTCCACATAAAATTTGCCACCACGCCCAATATTAAAATCATTTCTGCACAGACTGCAATGAGCATGATGCTGCCCTAGAATACAGGGACTCGTATCATTGCTTAAAACTGACCTGTCATACATGTACTATACAGTACATGTATGAAAGGTCAATTTTAAGCAACGATACGAGCCCATGTGCCCGAGAATGTATTATGCCATTCATGTATTCATCTTTGAAGGATTCATTTTTTTTCTTCTGATCCACCTGTGAAATTCTTTGAAAAAATATATGTGCTCTAACACAAACATCGAAAAGAATACATCTGAAGACTTTTAGTGCCAAATAGTAAAATTATTTCCACACAGCCTGCAATAGACGTCACATGATGCTGCCCTCGTGTCCTCATCTTTGGAGGATTCTGTTATTTTATGTTTCGTTTACTTTTGGCCTTTTTCTAATCCATCTGTGAAATTATTTGAAAGGAGATATTTTTTCTCTCATACACGCATCGGCTAAAATAAATTGTACTTTTTAGCACCAAATACCTATAGACTGGTTCTATACTAAATATAAAGTAGAAAAAAGAATATGCAAGTAAAGATTAAAATTTAAAAAACCAATCTGTTATCTCCTCACTAAGCCATACAGCTGCTATAAATAGAATATGAGGTCAAAAGTTTTAAAGTAAAAACAGCATGTTTCTGGATAATAGAATAGTTGGTATAAATAGAACATAATACTGTTAGAAAAGTGCACGGACAAGCGTACTCTTATATTGTAGTTACGTAGAAGCCATCTTTTCTAACATATGGTCTGTGGGATTAATGGGATGTTAATAAAAACAAGAAAACAAACAATTTATTTTTTTGGGAAGGTGGATATACTGAAAAAGCGTATTCCATATACGTTTATGCGTAAGGGGTAATTTAGTGAAAAAAAGCATAATGGTTGGCATGTATGCATATGCAGTGAACCAGTCTAGATTGAAAATAAATGGTGCATAGCTGCCAACCTTCCAGGCTCACAATTAGTGAAAATAGGGATAAAAAGTCGTGAATTTGGACATGAATTCGTGAAAAATACCATGAAAATAACTCCATCCACTCTGACCACTCCATCCACACCGACCGTCAATACTACACTATATCAAGTTTGAAAAATAAAAATAAAACACTACATATATGCAGAAATATTTATCAAGACATGATACTGTGGCAGACTTGAACTTCTTCAACTGCTTGATCGTAAATTTGTTTTCTAACAGTTCCGATTTCTTGCCTGCTGGTTGATCTTGGGGACTAAAGTTGCTGAAAAATTTTCTGCAGCTAGGGAGGCCCTAAAGTCTGTCTTATTTTTCCTCACTAAAGAAAATACTCTTTCGCTGTCACTGTTGCTGTGAGGAATGCACAGGAGGTGCAGCATTTTTGGTTCTTCCACAGGAAAATTTGGAAGCGATTTTCGAGTCCGGGAACATTTGATGATTTGTCAGAACAAATGTTTAGCATGGTCTCCAGCTGATAAAGGTTAAAAGATAGACTGTGTTCGACAAGAAAACTCACAAATAATGCATCAGCGTTGGTAGCCTGCAGGTCTTCCGCCAATGGTTTAAAATATTCCAGAGCTGAAATCTGCGAATTCTTAATTTTCCCAACTTCTACGAGTTTTTGCAACCGACATTCTTCCTCACATCTAGCTACCACACATCGTCTCTGCGATGGCACACTGAGTGCAAAAAGCATGAATGAATATCAATGTTTAACGGCAGAATGCACGGCCAATTTTTGATATATTCCAAATTAAACATCACTTTTTGAGTAATACATTTCTTTTTCCTTGGTGGTGAAGACATTTTCAAGATCTTATATGTGATGCTGAACGGTAACTCAAATCAGTGTTCTGACGCATGCGCGGAGCAAATTTCCTGTTAGGCCCCAGTTTCTTTCAAAGGCATTTGTAAAACTACTCTTATACATATAGATTAAAATAGGCTAAAATGCTTGCTACCGGGCAAACTGTACTAATCGGCTGTAGATCTACTAATATCATGACCAGCAGTACCGGACCGTTTCGGCAACTGCGAATATCACGACTAGCGCTTAACGGGAAATCGGTTATTTTATTAAAGATTTAAAATAATTGAGGATTGGAAAATTCGTGAATTTTTGGCTTACGGCGTGAATCCGTGAATCGCTGAAAAAGTCGTGAAATTCACACCAAATTCGTGAGGGTTGGCAGCTATGATGGTGCCAGATATCATATAACAATGGGCTGTATCGATGTGATTATTGGATGTTATATGACTGATAAAAGGAACAGGATTTTGTTAAACTTAAAAACATGTTGCACTGGACCATCGTTAAGGGACGAACCATGGCAGGTCAAGAATACTACAGCAGTCATCATTTGTGGACTTTATGACTATTCGTGAAAGTTAGTGTACACATGTAGAGTAGTTAAAGCAAGTGTTATGCATAAATAATTTATCCATTTCTTTTGTGTATATACTCTTGCATTAACTACTAATCCACATGGATTTAGCCGATTTGTGACAAAAAATTTAATTGCAGATCCAGGTAAGTAGCAAAAATAAATGCATGTTAGAGATTGCTCTTTTTATGCTCAGATTATGCTTTTTGCCACTTATATTAGTAATAAATTATGCTTATACCTCTCTTGGGGGTTGGCATGTGTGAACCTACAATAAAGTAGTTCAGGTTCACATTTAACAATTTTCCTTTGATCGGGTACCTGGGTAACCGATCATTAAGACTGACGGGTACCAGGTAGAAATATCCAAAAATTTTGACATCTCTACTGTCTATACCTGTTTATGAGTCGGGTCCAACTGCAAACTGCAGACCCAGATCTGCCATTGCATGATATGCCCGTAGATATGGGGCTACACACTTGTAGAAGCCAACCCAATTAAAACCAGATCTCCACAGTCCTACAAGGAGATCTGACAGACACTGACAACAGTTCACATTTTGGTGACCTTTGGAATTCTCAGTCAACTTATTTCTAGTAGGCTATCAGTTAAAAATTTGTACTAAGGAGAGTTATCATTAGTAATGATATATTCTAAATGATGCATGTCACTTTGAGAGATCTGAAAGTTATGATTCGATTGGTGAACTATAAAAGTTCAACAAAACACGACCTCTTATTGGTGTCCATCATATTTCCATTGTAGGAATGTGGATATCTGATTTTAATCAGACTTTGTTAGGTGTAATCAGAAGAACAAACAACAAAGACCCTGATCTGCTGGCACATTATGCAATGGCAGATCTGGGTCTATGTGGTTTGCAGTTAGACCCAACTTAAAAGTGAGTATACATGTACGATTCTAAAATCTTCAAAACACAAGATGTCATTCTAACATATTTCAGGCAAATTTCTAAACAAAATGTGAAAAATCTACTTTTCTGGTCCACTATTATACAACAAACATCAAGCCACAATGGTGCTATAATTTCCAGAGTTTATAAAGAATTTTCATCTTGCCACCTTTGGGAATGTGAGAAAAGTTACCTCTGAATAGTGACTATTGCTAAATATGGGTTAATTTCTGATATTATACAATTTGCAGGACCTTGATAAATGAGCTGTTTAAGACAGGCAACTGCTTATCAAAGATGACCTATAAGGTAGGTTTGACTGTATGAGACATTTGTAGCTGTGCTGTTTCTGTGTTAATCTGTTAGCACAATGTGTACTTACATAACATATACATTTGTAGCTGTGCTATTTTTGTGTTAATCTGTTAGCACAATGTGTACTTACGTAACATATTTGTAGCTGTGCTGTTTTGTGTCAATCTGTTAGCACAATGTGTACTTACATAACATATACATTTGTAGCTGTGCTGTTTTTGTGTCAATCTGTTAGAACAATGTGTACTTACATAACATATACATTTGTAGCTGTGCTGTTTTTGTGTCAATCTGTTAGCACAATGTGTACTTACATAACATACATTTGTAGCTGTGCTGTTTCTGTGTTAATCTGTTAGAACAATGTGTACTTACATAACATATACATTTGTAGCTGTGCTGTTTTTGTGTTAATCTGTTAGAACAATGTGTACTTACATAATATATACATTTGTAGCTGTGCTGTTTCTGTGTTAATCTGTTAAGCACAATGTGTACTTACATAACATATACATTTGTAGCTGTGCTATTTCTGTGTTAATCTGTTAGCACAATGTGTACTTACATAACATATACATTTGTAGCTGTGCTGTTTTTGTGTCAATCTGTTAGCACAATGTGTACTTACATAACATACATTTGTAGCTGTGCTGTTTCTGTGTTAATCTGTTAGAACAATGTGTACTTACATAACATATACATTTGTAGCTGTGCTGTTTTTGTGTTAATCTGTTAGAACAATGTGTACTTACATAATATATACATTTGTAGCTGTGCTGTTTCTGTGTTAATCTGTTAAGCACAATGTGTACTTACATAACATATACATTTGTAGCTGTGCTATTTCTGTGTTAATCTGTTAGCACAATGTGTACTTACATAACATATACATTTGTAGCTGTGCTATTTCTGTGTTAATCTGTTAGCACAATGTGTACTTACATAACATATACATTTGTAGCTGTGCTATTTCTGTGTTAATCTGTTAGCACAATGTGTACTTACATAACATATACATGTGTAGCTGTGCTGTTTCTGTGTTAATCTGTTAGCACAATGTGTACTTACATAACATATACATGTGTAGCTGTGCTGTTTCTGTGTTAATCTGTTAGCACAATGTGTACTTACATAACATATACATGTGTAGCTGTGCTGTTTATGAGGCATCTGTGTGTACTTACATAACATATACAACAGCTCCCCATCCTGATACAGCATCCCTGTCTAGTGCATTCAACAAAGCTTGGGAGATCGTTTCAAAAAGATCATCTGGTTCCTGGAGAAAGACAAAAAGCTCTAAAGTTTAGAAGAAACTATGCAACTTTGATGACTTTCCAACATGTGTGTGTGTGTGTGTGTGTGATTTGGACTTTTAACGTAGCTTTAACAATTTTTCAGTCATATCACTACGATGTCTGCAGTGTGCAGTTTATAATGACATCTAGCACTGGGACATCATGCCACAGACATATAGCATGATGTCCCACCCAGTTACATTATCCTGACACCAGGCTGACCAGTCCTAACACTAACTCTTGATGCTGAGCACCAAGCAATGCAGCTGTTAGTACCATTTTTGTAAGTCTTTGGCATGACTCGGCCAAGGATCGAAAAACCACTAGGCCACCGAAGCAGTTACTTCCCAACATTAACCTCTGTGCTTATTTACATATTTCCAAATCTGAACACGTATCATTTTGACCTTGTACCACATCCCAGTAATTCATCCCAAGTCTGCAACATAGAAAACATAAACAAAATAATTTTTTTTGTAGTAAGTACATGCATATTCTTCCTATGACTAAAAACATAAAAGTTTTGTTCAAGAAAACAGTGAATTCACTTTTTCCGTGATACCAAATTTTTTTTTTAGACCCTGGTTGCTGCAATGAAAGAACTTAAATACCAAATGAACAATTATCCCCTTTCCTCATCAGATTTGGTTTGGTTTAGTGTTTGATAGCAAGGCAACACAAGTTATTTAGTGCCAGGGCAAACGAAGTAAAGCACCTTGCTCGAGGTCACACAACTTTAGCTTACCCACACTGATCCAATGGTAGGATTCAAACCTGCACCATTTCAGTTCCTAGCCCAGAACAGAAACAAATGTACCTGCTGCCTCCATTAGTTACCTCTTATGACATGCAGATGGAGGGATAAAATGTAAGGCTGCCACTGTGAGGTAACTAATTCTCCAAAGACACATAAATCAGAGTCTGGCAGAAAAATCTGCCAAGTATGACACAAGAGACAAATAAATTTCAGCCACATTTGGTTGATCAATAAATATCCTTTCATTTAAATTCACTGACTCTGAAGGAAAGATGTCTTGCAGTTATTGTGAACATTAACCCAAACAGGTGGGGGTTGGAAATTCAACCAGCATATTTGTCAATGAAACAAACATTCATGATAGAATCAGTAAAATCTCATGGGAGTTTTGAACTTTACAAGGCCTGTGCTGCCTGGCATATGCATAATGCCAGCCAGACAATCCCTATGTCAGAGTTGCAGACACTCCACTATGAAAGGCTAAATAAGAACGAATTAAAAATAAACGAGCTCTCTCTTAAATGCAGCCTATACCCAAGCCCATTATGGAAAACCATTTTCCGATATGGGAATGCTGTTTGTACTCAAACAGAAGAATGGTGTTGAGCTTGGTCTTAACTACAAGAAGTATGAGAGCATGAGACATTGTAATGTCAGTTGATTAAGTCTGAAGGAAAAAAGTTAGGGAAGGTCTGAATTTCAGTAATTTCCTTTTCATTCCTGTTGATGGAAGTAGAGATGCTACCGTATCAGAGCAAGAAACTGTGTATATAAGATACCCTGACAACAGATAAAGTAAAAATTAAGCACAATGAAAAAATAAATATGTTGTACATGTATTTCTTTTGCACTTTCTAAGATAAAGTGCATTAATCTCATCCAATATATGCAAGTGAACAAATATTTGGGACAAGTAAAAAGGTAGGTGGAACAAGTGAATTTTTGGAAACTTTCCTCGACATGTCGATGAAAAAAATAATATGATGTGCCCTAAAACTTCTTTACATCTACTGCAGCTTATGATAATGCCTACCTGTACAAAGTCAGTAACGCTAATAGTCGAATGGGAAATACATTATCTATTTCTCCAATTCTAGTCCCTCTGATCAAACTTTTTTTCCATATGCTCAGCTAATTTTCACTAAGATTTAATGAGATATCATGTACTGCTATTGTTGACTTAGAAAACATGCATTAGAAAAGTTCAAAAGTGTGATCTGATGTAGCAAAGGCAAACATTATGTTCAACTAAAAGTTTGTAAATACACTTTGACCTTGATGACCTCCAGTTCTGTGTCAGAAACTGGAATTACAAACCCCATGGATGTAAATAACTTCTTGCTATATCTCTCAACTTAATGTAATCATTGTTTTTCATAATTTCATGCCACAACAGCAATCATCTCTGGCTGCAAAAAGGTTCTTGATGTATCTCACAATTTGATGTAATCTGTGGGGTTTTCAATTTCACTGGTCAGTGGCAATCTTTCTCCCACCAAAACCAATATTTAGATCAACACAACATGACATCCAATAAATGTTAATTGTTGCCTTTTCTGCTTTTTTCCAAGAATGTCCAAGAACCTGAATATTCAACACTGTTTTGCTTGGACTTGTTAAGAGACTTCTTGTCCCTTTCACTTTCAAAGGGTTTTGCTTTGTTGGATGTAAGCAAAAGCTTGATCATGCAGGCAAAGTGCATAAATAACTTAAGCAGATAGTTTGTTCCCCCATGAGATTCAAAGAAGTCACTGAATGCTGACCTGTTTTTTTTAGCAATGGTTACCATACCTGATTTGCATCTTTTGAATAAATCAAAAAGACCATTATGCTACAATGCTTTATGTCAAATTTTGATCAATTCTGTTGAATGTTCGTTTTAAAAAGCTTGCTCAAAAACTTTAATTTTGAACTAATAGTGGCCCCAAAGTATCAGCACCCCTTATAAATTTCAAAGGCTTTCATGCAATAGTGGTCATATTTGATAGTGGATCTGTATCACCTCAATAAACTTTAAAGATTTTGTGTAAAAAGGATTTCTGTCAATTTTCATCAAATTTGGTGATTTCTGAGAGTCATTTAAAAGTTTTCTCCTTTTAGTAACAGTGACCATATTGGTGAGATCGTTTATATAATTTGAAAGACCTATAAGTCAGGATGGTAGCTGTAAAACTGGTCTCAGTCTGTCAAGTTTGTTCTTCAAAAGAAGCCATTTAAAGAGTTTTCTATTCAGTAATGACAGTTGCATTTGCTGGTGGTCTGGAATAGTTTGTACAAACCTGAAAGCCCTTCATTCAAGGCTGTTTTCTGTCAAACTTGGTCACATTCATTTGGGCAATTTTGGATAGTTTCATCTGAAGATTTTGCTACTGTTAGTAAATGCATCCATGGATAGATCAACATCATTTATAAACAATAGAATGCCCTTTATGCCAAGATACTGTCAAATCTGGTCAAATTTTTTTTAGTGGTCTTTGAGAAGTCATTTATAGGTTTTCTTTTTTTAGTAATAGCAACCGTATAACATGGCCAATAAGCCTAATTTGTGCAAATCAAAAACACCGCTATGAACGCCTTCTGTTATATATCCTCCAATTAAAAATCATAACCTGTACAAATTTAAAAGGCAGATATTTGACTTTATATTGTATATCACTTTGAAACAGTGGAATAATTTCTGTTTAGAAGAAAAAGATAACCTTATTAAAGTTTAAAACCACATCAAAGTAAAAATGAAATCATACCAAGTCTGGTTCCCACAATGATTCACACATTCCATACATTTGTTCCGAACATGTGCCACTAACAACAAAGTCATTAGTCACCATGGGACAGCCAATCAAATCCATTGAGGCAACAAAGGGTTCATTTGTCTTGGGGTCCAATCCTGCTATCACTGGTTCAACAAAATAGGGTCCAAATCTGAAAGGCAAGAGAACTTAAACAAATTAATAATAATCATAAAGATCTATGAAAAGTTGGTACTGCATTTGAATTAACACTGCACATGCCTAAGTAAGTCCAGATAGAACATAAACACTGATATCTGGTACTAGAATTAGGTTATTTCTTATCAAGGAAAGTAAATAAAATAAAATCATATGGCATAGTGGCATTAGTAATAAGATATCAGAGTTAAGAATGAACTGAAATAAACAAAAACAATATAAGCAATAATACAGCCATGGCTTCTTTTGATGTGATACCTGTTTGTATATCTAATAATCTGGAATATTCATTATTTTCCACCATTACAATATAAACTACTATAGAGTGAAGATGCAAGCAGAGCTAAAAAATATAATAGATAATTTTTAATTCATAAGGATATACAAGTTACCTGGGCCATGCACAATGATCCTGCCCCCCCACCCCTTTTGAAAACCACAAAACCCTCCAAAACCAAGAATTCACCATCACTACCAACACCACCAATGTCTAGAGAATTTGCAGGTATACTGATGGATTAGGCAATTGCTAAGTTTAAAAAAGCCTGTTTATATGCCAGTATACAGGCAGTGTAAATGCAAATGGTCAGAGGTTAAGGAATAAAGAAAAGTTTTTTGTCAAACTGGAAGGAAGAATGAAGTTACTGTTTACTTGAAATACTAATTTTTTTACAACTTTTCTTTCCAAATAACTGAAGAAATATTATTGAATCATGTACATGCATTATTATATTGGATTATGCCTTTCAGAGAACCACCAAATAAAGAGAATATATGTGTGCCCCCTGTATCGAATGTGCAAAACTTTACACAAAGCATGAAGGTTTTTGATATTATCACCATCATCACTTTAACAAAAGTTTAGCAAAATATATCCAGAAGCAGCCTGGAAAAATAATCACCAGTATTTAGAACACAGCCTGACAGAAAATTCATTTTGGATAAATTATCACTGATGATTATTCTGTTTACCATATATACTGACTAATAAGACAAATTAAAACTGTAAACTGCACATATACAGATCTGCCATCACATAATACTCTGGCAGATCTGGGTCAATGCAGTTTGTTTGAAGTAATCTGTAGAACATACAACATAAACCCTTATCTGCAGGCACACTATGTTATGGCAGATCAGGATCTTTTTTGTTTGTAGTTTGACTCGACTTATAAACAGTAAACACAAAATTGTTACATATCTCGATTTTTAAGTTAACAAATTTAACCTATAGAAAGAATTACAAGAATAAACAGTAGGAAAAAAGCCTTTCTGTATAAAAATTACAAATACAAGCAGTGAGAAATAAGTCTTTCTGTATAAGATTTACAAGAACAGTGGGAAACAAACCATTCTGTATAAGAATTACAAGAACAAACAGTGGGAAACAAGTCTTTCTGTATAAGATTTACAAATACAACCAGTGGAAAATAAGCCTTTCTATATAGGAATTAAAAGAACAAACAGTGGGAAACAAACCTTTCTGTATAGGAATTACAAGAACAAACAGTGGGAAACAAACCTTTCTGTATAGGAATTACAAGAACAAACAGTGGGAAACAAACCTTTCTGTATAGGAATTACAAGAACAAACAGTGGGAAACAAACCTTTCTGTATAGGAATTACAAGAACAAACAGTTGGAAACAAGCCTTAATGTATAAGAATTACAATAACAAACAGCGGGAAATAATCCTTTCTAAGTGAATAGTTAGGGTAATACAATTTTGCCAGCAAGAAGCATAATCATTTCTGTTCTTTTTTATAGTCAAAAAAATCTGTAATATTTCATCTATAGTAATGGATCCTTTTAAAACACTTTTATTCAGATCTTTTCAACACAATATTAATTCAATAAAGACTGAAGAAGAGCTTGAAAAGGAATGACAACTGAAAGTGCATCTTAAATGAAATCCATACATACCTTCTCTCGTACAATAAGTTAGAAACCATGCTCATAAAGGTTTTGGGTTTGATTCTTCTGTTTTCCCTCAACTCATACAAATTAAGTTTAAACTGTAACCTTTGAGCTCTGAAAAGAAAAGAACATTAATGTAACAAAAAATGAGTTAAACAAGATTCATGATTAAGCAGATGTCCAGTGCATTCAAGTGATCTCACTTCATTTTTCTGAAATAAATTTACATACAACAAGCAAGATAAAATCAATCTATGGTTCTTCTTTCTAAGTACCACCATGGGCCTTGGATGCTGAATAAGCCTGATGTGTCATACTACATGTAGTAGAAGGTGACCAATGTTGGTAACAACCACAGTGACGCATTAGAAGTAAAGATGGACAATGGTAACACTGTATATCAAAACCACTGTCACGATGGATGTAGAGATGGACGATGGTAACACTGTATGTCAAAACCACTGTCATGAAGGATGTAGAGATGGACGATGGTAACACTGTATGTCAAAACCACTGTTATGATGGATGTAGAGATGGATGATGGTAACACTGTATATCAAAACCACTGTCACAATGGATGTAGAGATGGACGATGGTAACAATGTATGTCAAAACCAATGTCATGAAGGATGTAGAGATGGACGATGGTAACACTGTATGTCAAAACCACTGTCATGATGGATGTAGACATGGACAATGGTAACACTGTATGTCAAAACCACTGTCATGATGGATGTACAAATAAATGACCGTAAAAAGGGATGGATGTAAAGACAGATAATGGTAACACTGATGTCCCAGCCAATGTCATGATAGATGTACAAATAAATGACTGTAAAAAGGGATGGATGTAAAGACAGATAATGGTAACACTGTATGTCCCTACCAATGTCATGATGGATGTACAAATAAATGACTGTAAAAAGGGATGGATGTAAAGACAGATAATGATAACACTGATGTCCCAGCCAATGTCATGATAGATGTACATATGGACAATGGTAACACTTTGTCCCTACTAATGACATGGTGAAGCATAAAAACAGTTTTCATGGAAATGTTGGCCAGTGCAAGTAACACAGCAGGTCTAATAAAAATAATTAGCTTCAGTGTTGGAGATATTTTCTGGTATAATCAAAGATACTACTCCTAATTTTTGTCATGCAGTAGTGCAGTCATAGTTCTCAACATAAGTTTCAGTGAATAAAGGACATATTTTTTTCCCCCTGTCTTTTCAAGAATGACTCCACTGTATTTTTGGCAATCACTTTATCCACGAAATGGAATGGTTTACTCCAGAACACGCTGGCATCAGTTTTACATGTGATGTTCATCTTAAGTACATTACAAGGTCAATACCATTTACCTCATGTACGTATTTCAGTTAAAGTACTTTTCAAGGTTATAAAAGTAAATTTCTCTTAGAAACTCCTAATGTCTCATTTATGCATTTACTTTTCTGTCCAAAACTAGTCTCTTTGAACAAGCCTAGCATATATTCTTCTGAAAATAAAGCATTTTGTTAGATACAGTGATTGTGCTAGAAAAAAAATTAAGTATCTGGATTTTAATAGAATTTAAAAGAGAATTTTATCAAATTATTCTTCTTTGTGCACATTTTTGACAGAATTATTACTTTGGATATAATGAAATCAGCTGGTGAGTACACATATTCAAACTACACTATTCAGTTGCCAGTTTTCTTCTACATGTACCATACAGCAGGGATGGTGCTGGCATTAATAAAGTTGTCCAAAAAATAAAAATCGTCAACCTCAATATTTTATCACCAATTTTCAAAACATGCCACCATTTTCATAATACAATACATTCGGCTTATCTCTATATCCCTGTTACCAACGTAACATCGTAGACTTAAGTGGATGTAGAGATAAGTGAAATTGGTTAAGAGGTGGCCTGATGTCAGTTGGTAGGAGTAACACTGAGAGAAAATAAACAATTGAAATTTTGATTCACTAAAGACAAAACTAATCTTAAAGGAGACCAGAAACCAATGGAAATATAGAATAATAATAAAAGTACTATAGCAGAAAACCTTATTCTGAAGTATCATCTGCGACTGTAATGCTAATATTTAAATATTGGCCTATCTTCTAGGAGCTGAATTTCCGTGACCTCGTATGCAAAATTTCCGCGCCTATTCGGTTACTTTCGGGATGTGACGTCATAGTAGCGACTCCAGCAACCCAAGTGGGAGTTGCCAGAGTAAAAGACAATACCGTTTTGCGTTGCTTACGGGTGTAATAGAACATTAAGAAAAGCCTGTGAACATATTTTTTTTTCTTTTCCGAAAGATAAAGGCATCATGAAAGAATGGGTACATTATTACAAACGAGTCGATTTCAAAGCAACACCATACAGCACTATGTGCTCGTTACATTTCTCAAAGGAATGTTACAAGAGGGATCATGAAAAAATAGCAGCTCAAAGATACGCAAATGCTGGCCTAGACTAAAAGTTGGCGCTGTTCCAGACATACCTTTGAACATTTTAAATCCTGGGAAAAGAGTTAAACGTGTGAGTTACGAAAATGGGCAGAAGGACGAGTAAGTGACCACAAAATGCAACAATCAATCCACATAGCTTTTATCTAAAACAGCAGTGCTAAAAACAAATCTGATAGCCCGACACCCTGGGCCCCTTCTGGTTTTAGTTCCGGCCCATCCTGTATTCAAAGTGAGGTGCCCGTCAGGCTTGTCGAAACAAAAAGTGTTTGCCTGAGGAATCTTTGATCGCGCTGGTGAAATGAGTAAATGTATTTTCAAGATGTTGACATACATGCCTTAACACGGCACAATCTAAATCAAATCACCACTGTCGTAGGTGAAATTTAGATTTGATTTTAATCAAATCGAAGCTTTGCTAAAAATAAGATTCTAAACCTGTGGTGTTTCAAGAAAACACAATTTTCAGTAATCTTATAAAAATTAAATTTAAAAAAAAAATGCATTGTATACATGTAGTATGCATAAATGGTAATCTGTATTAATTGGAACTGATATAAAACTATTCCTTGGGCAGTTTAAAAAGGAGCGATTAAAAAAAAGTCAAAGTTTCACATTAACTGTCTGACAATAGAACGGGGGAGGGACTATTGACCCCCCCCTTGCCCCAATGTGCGACCGCCCATTTGACGTGCCTTTTCTCGCTGTGATACGCCTTATTATTTCCCCATGACAAGCCCCTTTTGCATACTCTGGTCAGTTCTGGCTAAATTGCAAAATAGCTAAAGTTTTGATTTAAGTACGCAAACAATAAAGCCTGTGTGACTAATGAACAGAATCCTTATCCTTACATTCATCTTGTGAAAAGGACTGCCCTTCGGACATACTTCCAAGAAACCATGTTCGACAGTGTGTGTATGTATAAGCACCAGCAATTGATTACCAAATAAACGATGCCTATTTTGTTGTTACTTACGATGCCATGGACTTCATTTTAACAGTTCAAATCTGCAGTCACAAGTTACCGTACATCTGGCAACTGTTTTTCTCAAGTTTTATGCCCCACCTTATTTTCTTAGGTTTAAGTCTTAATGCATGTAACACTGTTTGCTGATTAAAATATTTATTCAGAATTAGTTCTTTAGGGCCACATATACTGCATGGTATATTTTGTTTTATTCCTTGTAATTTAATCATGGTAATTAAACTTTTCATATACGGTAGAGGAATGTCAGGTGTTAACTGGCTGAGTTTCTTTGGCGGAAATGGAGATGCGATTTTGTTTGCAGAGAAAATTTCAATGTGATCATTCATTTAAGCTAATTGGTGACAATTTTATTCTTTTAATTATTTTTTTTTACTATAGTACTGTTGTAGTTGTTTAAAAAATCTGAAATTTACTTGAATAATGTTTAATCTTCACGTTCTATTTACTGAAGAAGAAAAAAAGAAGAAAAAAACTGTTGTATGATATTAATTATTTCGTCTAGTGCCGGGTTTAGACGTGTGTGCGTGTGATTTGAATTTTTAACGTAGCTTTAACAATTTTTCAGTCATATCGCTACGATGTCAGCAGTGTGGCAGTTTAGACTGTGGATTGCATACGTTATATTTAAAAATGGTTTGGGGTTGGTTTTTTTCTTCTGACAAATGAAAATTGACAGAATAATGTAATAATCGGGACTTCGCTGCGCAAAATTGAGAGATATTACGAGATCGGGATGTAGATGAGGAAATACCCCCAAAATCGGGAGGTTTTTCTCCCGGCTTGAGAGTTGACAGGTATGAACTGTCCGGGCTTGTGGAATTTCATTCAGGACTTCAGTTTATTTAAGTCACCAGCCCGGGGCCTGTGCCTAACAAATTTCTTTTAGTACTTATCAGCACAGTACATAAACTATTATATCAGACTGCAGATTCAACTTTTGAATGTGCAACCCAAATGTTGTCTCCTGTCTGCCTCGCTCGCCAATGTTTATGTTTGTATTCGAGGACTCGCTAGTATAGCGTCACAGTACCACGTGATCTGTCGTCTCATTAAAACTCGGCAATTTACGGAATCGTGGTATCTTCCACGCAATATAATCACTACCCGCTTACGATATTTCATTTATAAACATTGCAGTCGAATTAAAATCTGTAGAGAATTACATACATAAAAGGAAAATTTTGATTTCTAGTCTCCTTTAAATACACATGTGTATTGACAACTTACAACTATGTAGAAGAATCCAAAATTTGTAATGTTTTCATGGCACAATAAAAAGTGTTCAAATCACTTTGGAAAATGCAACAATCAATCAGATTCCATTGCTTTTAAGTTTGGTACTTACTTCCTTTAATGAAAGGTGCTTTGTTTTTATTGAAGATTGTAGTCAGCATGCTGTGATGAAGGTGCATGTGTTGCGGAAGTCACCTCTAAATGCAAACTTTCAAGGACCAAACTTTCGGTTTGTTATTACAGCAATAACATCAAATAATCGTAGTAAAGCAGTGAGATCAATTTATTTATTTTTTGGGTTTCATTTGCTTAGTATATACATAGAACAATCAGTGCTTCAAAGGTAATCAGTTTTCTTTGAAGTTTCTTAAAAACTATTTTTGGGTACATTTTTTTTAAAAAAACATCATCGGAGGTTAATCAATTGTAGTTAATCCAGTAGCATGACTACCTGAGTGTATCAGAGCTTACAGTACACAAGCTAGGTGTCTGCATAATCGGATTAAAATGTACAAATGCGCATTTGTCAATATGAACAAATGATTTGTTAATGTAACAATAGATAGCACCCCAAAACCAAGATTCTACACACAAGTTTAAACCACCAAAAAATATGCTGCCAAAAAAAATCACCAGATGTTATATTTTGTTGCCAATAAGTTAAAAAAAATCGCAATTTGTGACATTAGTGAAGCCCAGCACCATCCCTACATACAGTCAAACTGGTCAGAATGGTCACCTTAATATAGGAGTCTACTGGTCTCAATGGACATTTTATTTTTCCCTTTCGCAAATTTCCTATATGTATATAAAAGTCATATGATTTCCACAGTAAGCAGCCATATGTTTCCAAACCAATAAATAATTTCTCACTTCTTTAAGTAGTCTATGGGAACTGATTAGTGCATCCAAACTAAACATTTGCTTTAAGAGGAAGACACTGTTTAAATAAATGAAAATCATATGAATCAATGTGCAAACATTTCTTATCTTGCTTGTACCTGCTGTACTAGTCACATTGCCCATGAAAATTAAAGGTGTCAATATGTTCAATTCTAAATCAATGCAGAATTTCTCATACGGTTAGATTCACAAGAAGATCCAATAAATTCTATTTAAACTCTGCAGTCTGGTGACATAAAAACACTAGCTCTGAACAATCTATTTTACTAACACTGGTCAAAGCAATTTCCTTGCTAGATGTTGGAAAAGCAGATGCATTATCAAAGAAGAAATGGCCGTCACTTTCTGTGCCATTTTGTGTGTTCATTTGAGTCAGGGGTCATTTGGTATATAAAACTTCTCTATAAAGGCAGCAAAGTTTTGGTTCATATGTCACAACAATTGTCATATATGACTTCTTTTGATTACCTACTTGTCACAGCCATCTCACACAAGCTGACTGTCCTTTGACAAGCTGACTGTCCTTTGACCTTGGCAAGTTGAGAAACTGACTAATCCAGACAGTGTTTTTGAAGCGCAAAGCACTGTTTCTAATCCTAATTTATAAAAGTTGTCCAACCATTGTGCTAGTAGTCATGGTGCACAAAACAAAGATCAATGATTATTTTAAGAGTCCGCAATGATTTAATGTATAGGATGGATTAAAGTGAGCAGGAATTTTGTGTGGAACATAAATTTAAGAGAGAACAACATGTTTTATGATTATGTTCTGTCCTTAAAGCAATGAGTCTATTCATCTTTTAAAAGAACAAATATTTTCAGCCATGCCTCTTTCTTATTTCAACTATTAAAATTCATCTGTGAATAAAATATCTACTAACACTGTCTGTACATCTGTAGCTAGACCTGGTATACCAATGTAGACACGTGGTCCCATCTCAAAAATTTTCTGGAAATCTGTGTTGACTGTCTGGGCCTGGATACCAAACCTTCTATCTGCAGCTATGGCCACACATTCCCTGCCCTTCATAGCTATAACAGCCGCACCATTGTATGCAAGAATGCTCTGCAAAAGGAACAGAAGTATATGACGAATCATTTGTTGGGACTGACACTGTCCTCTCACTGGTCAACTGAAAATGACCTACTCTCTCTACTTGTGACTTTATTTTCAGTTGACCAATGAGAAGGCAGCATTCCATTCAGCATGTTACACTTGCATATTAAGTATGTGCAATCATTAATAAGTCCATAGGTAATGCTGGCATTCTTGAAAGGTGGAGCTTTGAGTGAAATTTTATGAAAATCTAGCCCTCTAACCCTTCACCCCACCATTTTCAACATTTTGATATTTATTGCTAGGTCATGGGTCAGAGGATATTGCCTATCAAAATGTATGATTTCTCATAGCCACTAACGAGCCTAGTTAACTTAAATTACCTTACTGTGACCCATAACTGCATGAAATCAACAGAACCATGATTTATTTTCTCTGAAATTGCAAGGATAACATTCATTATGTATTTAAGATGCTGACAAACAGGATGAAACTACATCGATGACAAACTCTGACCTGGTACAGCGGCATTCATTTCATTTGCTAGTCACATGACTGCCCAAATCTCTCACTACTTACATGTCTAGGAAACATAAAATCTCAGGCCACAGCAATCAAAACTTTTCGTCTGGAAATTGTGATCACAATTATTGTGCAGATCACTAAAAACTCACTACTGATTTTGAATAAACTTTGTTAGAACTATATTATGATTAATTTTAAAACTAAAATTAATCTTTACATTTATATCTATAAATGCGCTTACATGACCAAAGTGACTTTTACTATACCCTATGTGAGTTGGAGAATTCCACATTTTTTACAGGTAATGGGCTCAGACCCCGCCGCCAAATGGCAAAATATAAAATGGGGTGTGAAGGGTCAATGAAACCCATCATGAAGACCTAGTCCTACAACATAAGACACATCACCCGATATTTTTTTAATGGGGGGTGATGGGTCTTACTGCCTAACTAACAGCGCTGTGTAGTGTGTTTTGATGTTGACTAACAGTGTAACAAAAGTCAAATTTTTAGGAATATCACACACAACTGGCAACCAATAATGACGTTTTTCTACAAAGTAAAGTTATAATGTCTTTGCCAGACTTTACTTACTCTAATGTCTTTTCTCTAACAAATTCAAATTCTCACAAATGAAATGGACCTGTTTTCAAGTTTCGTTGGCTTACATTTCAGTTGGCTGGAAAGCGATGAAAGCTGGGAATGCCAAAATCAGTTTAAGTTGAAATATTATTCTTTAACAAAACAAATAAAAATATATTATGCCTATTCGAACTGTAAGCAACGTTTCATTTCATTCAAGAAACATATCCCCCACATGAACCTTCTTGAACATACTTCAACTACTGTCGCATTGCAACAAATTCAAATGTATGTCAATGGAACATGAAAATGCATAAATTTTCTAGTGTCATATTTCATTCCGCCTGGATAAAGAGAGCACAGTAATTATATTAATTACACATAAATTAGTGGAAGAGTGTTGATATAGATGGCCAAATGTGAGATATTCCTGAAACTTTGACTACTCATTCTGATGTCAACCAACTTCAGTACACGTTAAACAAGGCCGTTATTTGGAAAGTAAGAAATAACATACAAATAAAAACATGTTCTGTCTTACATAGTAGGACTTAATGTAGACCTGTAAATGTCATATCTTTAAGCTAAACATCACTGCCAAAAGATACATATATTCTTAATTAGATTGCATAAGAAATGGAAGAAGACTCATAATTTGCATTACTATTATTATTATTATTATTATTACATACAGTACGTTAGTGAAACCAACGATACAAGCAATGTGACTTCAGAATGAAATTGGATAAATAAATCGATGCTTAGCCAAAACCCCAGCATTATTGGTCACCATCACCGACATAAGATAGTAAATTCTCGAGTTCAACAATTAACAATTATCATCTCATCTCACCATCTTCGTATAAAGAAGGTTAACAAATGTAAATGCAATGTGTCTCGCATACAACCAACATACGAACAACTGCAAGTCACTAGCTACGACCAAACACGTTTTCTTTGTGAAGAGCGATCAAAACAAAGGGAGGCAATATACTTGCAACTAATATTTCAATTCAATTCTTTAATTTATCTATTTTTTTTTTTTTAAATGACCATTGCAGAAAAGGTACTTAAACGAGCTTAATATTTTACATGTGGTATTTCTGTCGATATTGCTTGTATTTCTAAAGGCACCTCAACATAGTATCGGCTACATCATGCCGGATTTTAGCTTTGTGCTTTACCCACAAACGTACAAGAGCACCCGACATGGGCTGGCCTCCGCTGGTATCAAATCTAAGACCCTTATATTGCGAATCTAACACTTTACCAACTGAACCGTCGTGGTTCCCTTTATAAGTAGCATAGAACATAAGTACTTGAAGAACCTAATAGGATGAATTTAGGACCATTAGTCAAAATAATAAGTAAACTACGAATTACTAACACAAAAAACGTAATCAAATCGTAACATATATTTCACTCCATTTTGTGAATCAAGCGATCATAAGTTACTCCATGATTACAGATCAACTACAAAAACATTAAGCTTAGCAAGCTGATCAATACTACACCAAACATTGTACTCCGTGATCATAAAATAATTCAAATTGTTCAAGCTAATTTCTCAAAATAAAAAAATGACATTTAAAAAAAAGCACACGTCTGACCACTTGTTTGTTCTCAAATGTTAAAACAGAAAAATATCTAAATACTTGCAATGAAAATTGTATGTTTGTTTTTTATATTTTAAATTTGTTTTTAAAAAATGTATAAATCTATCTCAGGAATAAAACTTAACTTGCTAAAAAAAAAAGGTTGAGTTAATTAATATTTGTATGAAATTCAAAATGTTATGCATTTTAATGACACCTTCATGGTTAAAACTGGTATAACACCTACTGTCCGATTCCCATCTAAGCTTGGGGTACGTGAAATCGATGTACTTGCCAAAATGTATTAAGGTTGTTTCTACATGACTTATTTCACTCTTTTAAATGCCAGTAGTTAATGGGGGCTGTTTACGGACAATGGGAATTTAACATGGACAAAACCCCTGGGTTAGATTACGGACAATGGGAATTTAACATGAAGAATTTTATATCCACTTTACGGACAATGGGAATTTAACATAGGTTGGGTCTGTATACGGACAAGGGAAACTGACTGGATTGGGTCTGTATAGGGACAAGGGAAATTGAACATAGGGATGCATAGTGACAATGGATTGGGCCTGTATATGGACAAGGGAAAGTTTAACATAGGTTGGGCCTGTATACGGACAAGGGAAACTGAATGGATTGGGACTGTATAGGGACAAGGGGAATTGAACATAGGGATGCATAGTGACAATGGATTGAGATTGTATAGGGACACGGGAAATTGAACATAGGAATGTATAGTGACACTGGATTGGGACTGTCTAGCGACAGTGAGAATTTAACATGGGAATACATGACCGGCACTTTGTGGACAATGGGAATTACCATTACAAGACCCCTGGGACGATTCACAGACAAGATTTATACGGACAAAAGGTTGGGATTGTATACGGACAAGGGAAAGTTGAACATGATTTGGGTTTCTGTAGGGACAATAAGAATGGCCACGTCACGGTACTGGACATTGTCAGCACTGTCCGCCATGCGTTATATAAAGTTATATGTCCCACCCCGTCAAGCGTTATAGCTTTTCACGGCGATTCAAGGACAATGGAAATCCCAGTCAAAAAGGTCGTGGGCAACTTTGGGGACAATGGGACATTAACATGGGAATTTTGGGACCAAAAATATTGGGTTTGTATAGGGACAATGGAAATGATGACGTCACGGTACTGGACACTGGACACCGGCAACAATGTTGCAAGGGACTGACCTCAATCGGACAGAACAGTGATAGCGGACAAAAATCTATAACGCCTGGCGGGGCGGGACATATCACTTTATAGACATAGGAAATTTGTTATCTGCAAAACACACCATTACCTAAAATTACCTCAGCAAAAGAGTTAGTGGTTATACTCCACATGCACATAAAACTAACAAGGTATTTTTTACTAAGGGAAAAAACAAACACACAAACACATACAAACGTACATACACACACAAAGGAACGCATGCATACAAAAACACATACATACACTGTTTTGTTAAAGGATAAGGTTTTTATGAGAGACAAAAACAAACACAATCACATACAAACGTACGTGCCCATACAAACAAAATACAAACACACAAACGAACGCGTGCATACAAAAACACATATATACACACACACTCTTTTGTTAAGGGTTAAGCTTTTTGTTAAGGGAAAGAAACAAACACACAAACACACGTACACACAAATGAACGCGTACATATAAAACACATACATACATACATACATACACACACTGTTTTGTTAAGGGATAAGCTTTATGTTAAGGGAAAGAAATAAACACACAAACACATACAAACGTACGCGCGCACACACACAAACACACAAACGAACGCGTGCATACAAAAACACATACATACATACATACATGCATACATACATACATACATACATGCATGCATGCATGCATGCATGCATACATACATACATACATACATACATACATACATACATACATACATACTTTCTGTTAAGGGATAATCTTTTTGTTAAGGAAAAAGAAACACGCATGCACACACATACAAACACATACAAAACGTACGCCAATGCACACAAACATACAAGGAAACACTTTTTGTTAAAGATAAGTTTTTGCAAAGGGAAGAAAACAAACACACATGCACACACATACAAACGTACGCCAACGCACACAAACACACACATACAACCAATTTTCTGTTAAGAGATAGGTTTTTAAAGGGAAAAAGAAGCATACATAGACACACACATACAAACGTACACGAACGCACATAAACACATACGAAAACACACATACACACATACGAACACTTTTTTTGTTAAGGGATATGTTTTTTGCTAAGGGAATAAAACACACACACACACACAAAATCTTACAAATCCAGAGAAACGAAGTGTTTATAGGCACACTTCTATTTTTTAACTAACAAACACAAGCCAGACAAATAGTTTGGTAATTTGACCTGTATCTCTCTTCTAGATGGTTGGGGGTAGCCCTGAAGAGAGATTTGGATTTACAAACCTGTTTCGCCCGCGTAAAAGTATAAGCCCAACCTATCAATTTTCGATCCGATTTAGTTTCCAGCAAGTTAGAAAATCAACCAAAGGATTCGACTGCCAATCAGATTAGGTTTTACAAACCTGGTTACCCCCGTAAAGGTACAATCCAAGTTTTTCAATTTTCAATCCGTTTTAGTTGTCAGCAGGTTAGAAATCACACAATGATTCAGCAGCCAATCAGGTTCGAGTTTACAACCCTGGTTATCCCGCGTAAATGAATTAAGCCAAATTTTCCAATTTCAGTCCGTTTTAGTTTTGTAGCTCCATACACCAAGCACAGCACACTACTAGCCCCAAAACGCCAGGACGTATTATCATTTCAAATCAAGTCCAGTTGTATTAGTGGAAAATAAATAAATCCAATAATGTGTGAGCCACCTCTGTAATTGTGTCGAATTGTTTGAGTTTCGAAAGTTTCCTAAATCTTAACTGTTCCAAATATCTAATACGTAGTGTACGTTGTAATGCCCTAAAAAATGTAAATATTATTATTTTGTCTGAGCGACTTAAAAGAATACTTTTTTTTGGCAATCATTGTTAGGTATGATAAGTTGTTAATTTAGAAGCGGTGGTAAAAATGATCAAATTAGTTTTTGTTGTTTTATCGAATCGGGATTCCAAGCCAAATTGGAATCTCTTAAATAATAGGCAATTGTTTAGCCCTAAGAAGAGCTATTAATTTTCTCAGGTCGGCATCCTGAAGGCGTTTAGGCGATTCTCAGAGTGCCATACATCTTCTGCCGTATGTTGATCTTCATATGCTTCAGTGGGAAATGCTCGTACCCATACATTCTTGTTAATGCAGTGGCATAATCCACAAGGATAGTGAGCTGTGTTTTCTGATAAGCCTTCGAGTAGTGTTGTGAGAGGATACGTTGCGCGAATAGACATCGCTGTGTATTGGATCTTCTTGTCGGTTTAAGTGACCTCCAGGCCATATATTTTAACGAATTGATAAAGTTTTTGGCCTTTTGGGGGTCATCTAAAGTTTTCTCTCGACCCAATTCTTCGGAGCGTTGTTCAATCGTGACCCCCTCTTCATTTTCCTCGTTTGTGCTTTCTTCTTCCGATGTTGTTGTTGTTAGCTATTCTACGTTCTTCTCCTCTATCTCCGTAATGGTGGTGGCATCACTTGTGGTAACGTCTGTTTGCGTTTCTGTATCCTTGCTTTTCTTTTGCTGCTAGTCTGTGTAGATGCTGAAGATGTTGTTTTTCTAGCCTTTGTGGAGCCTGTGTCGGGTGTTGTTGTCTATGTATACTGCCAAAGTTATTGACGGGTATATCAGAGTGGTTAGCTGATTTGTTTATGGACAGGTTTCCTTCTCTGTTTATACTTCCTGCTATTTTTCATTTTGGTCATACAGTAGTCTCGCTCATCTCCACAGGTAGGTCCTCACCCTCATTGTTGGCCGTACAGACCAGTAGTAGAGTTGTTCTCTTTTCTCCTGCTCGCAAACTCCAATTTGAAGCTTGTTTTTTTAATCAAGAGCTCAAAGAGCATATATTCACAGTTTTTTTTTTAATTCCACCAACAATTTTTCAAAACATAACATTTTTTATTAAAATAACCAACAATAAAATAATTCATATAATATCAAATAACATTTTTATTCAAACTACCAACAACTAACAATAAAAATTAATATAATGTCAAGGAACACCTCTTTGACAAGGTTGACAACGTTGTGAATTCAAGCTGGACTTCCACTGAGGGAGGTCATTGGACCATTGTTGTACACTACGTTTCCTAGCTAAAGACAAGAGATAGCCATTACGGTAACAAAACCATCGATCTATTTTGTCATCGTTTCTAGAAGAATGACGATCAAAATAAGTCACTAAATGTTCTAATGAATATACAAGACTGCGTTGATGAAGAAAATACACTCAATATTGTCCACACACCATGGAATATGTGCCTTGTTATTTCACGTTATTGAAGCGAGTCGTCTTGTTATTTCTTCTCATAAAGTCGATGATGCCGTCTTCCAAAGGCGGTAATCCATACGAATCAAAATACTCCAAACAAGCATCGTGGGGAAAGTAGACGGCTACCCAGTGGGTTCCTGGGAGATGACTGTCGTCCGTTTTGATGACATAAGCTTGATGGTCTTTAGGATAGCGATGAGGCAGTTCATCTTTAGCGCACACGACATGATTCTAAGAAGCAGCGTACGAACTATAGTTCAAAAAGTCATACAGTTCCCAGGCATCCATTTTTTTTCATGTTTTTTCACAGGTAATGATAAGTCATCAATTCAATCCTGGCGTTTTGCCTGAAAATATCTGACAAGTAATGGTCTCTTCGTTTCGTCTTCGTACTGAGCTTGGTTCAGAAATTCAGTGCCTTTGTCGGTTAGCCATCGAAGAGGGTGACGAACACTTTGTTTCAATACCTGTTTGAAGGCTTGAACTAAATCGGGGCTCAATTTGGAAGTCAATGATACGACCCAGGCATATTCGGAAAAGACGTCGATGACACAAAACAAATATTTGTAGCCACGATTGCATGTGGCCAAATGAGAGACATCGGCTAAATCGGACTGCCATTGATGATCAATGCCTTCCACTCAGGTGCAATTTTTCGAAAACTTTCGTCGAATAGGTTTGTGTAAGGTATACGGGGCTTATTCTTGTAACGATCGTTGTACTTGAGGTAAACGGACACTTTTCAGTTGGGTTTTGGCAGCACAGTACAATATCTGAACTCCTCCGTACCCCGCAGGATGGGATGGATGTTAGTAAATGGTGGCTAACACATTTTCCATTTTTTTAAATATGTCACCCACTCTTCACGGATAATACTTTGGATGGGGTGAGGTGGTGGTTTGAAAACAACTTTACGTGTCCGACGTGCCACGGGAGTAGAAGTCGAGGGGAGTGGTGGTGGTGGTGTTGACGGTCATGTGATGGCTTTGGTCTTGCTTTCTTTTTTCATTTCTGGTTTCCCTTTTTCTTTTTCCCTTCTGGAGTGGACATCATCTTTTTAACCCAAGCTTTGAGTTCTTCTTGTTGGAGTGTGGGGGAATGGGTCAATAAGGACGCTGAAATCTTAATTGATGTGGGAGCTGCTGACGATGTTTGAAAGACTTCTCGTGCCTCTTCTTCATCGGGGATCCGTGGGACTGTGACTGTCTTGATCACGTGGGGGGTGATGGTGATGGACTTTTCATCAGGGTCTTAAAATCTTTCACAGTCGGTCGAGCTGTTTCGTCTAAAGCTTTTTGGTCAAAGAGTTGAATTCGTAGCAACACTTGACCGTACTGTTGAGATTTTTCCGTTTCTGACTAATCGCTGAGATCCATCAACGATTGCAATTCGTGTTGTAACTGAAACATCTCTGTCAAATGAGGATCGGGAGGTAAATGCGGGGTGTGTTGTTCTTGCCAATGATGGAATTAAGGCACTAAAGTTCGTTTTCTTCCTTCCATTGGATTTCAAAGGTCACGTCTGAGGACTTTTGAAACCAAAGGTCCCTTTTATAGTCTTGGTCCCTTTTTATCTTGCATTATTCCTAATACTTCTTTCAGCGAGGATCCTAACAACATGGTCCAAATTCCTCCGCGTTGTACCAACATATTTTTCTTTTAATGGATGGATATTTTCTTCTGGACCATTTGGCGACGAACATGTCGATACTTGGCTAAGCATTCTTTCTGATGTAGAGACAAAAGTATCGTACCTTTCAAGACATTCAGGCAACATTCGCGCACGGTATCGACGGCGTCTTTCGGGGGTGTTTGAATGAGTTGTTTTCGCATGGGTGGAGGAGCTTTGGAAAGGACGGACAACACGTCCCAATGTTTAGCTAAACGAGGAGAAAGTCCTTTCCTTTTCTTTCCTTTGTGGTTAGAAGCGGGATGATTTCTTAGAGGGTGACACCTTTGTTGGTTCTGAGCACAAAAGCACTGATACATATCGTCTGGTACAGGTCTTTTTATAGTGGAATGCGTCGCCACTGATTGTCTCTACGTCGTATCAACTTGATGATAGGCATCACGCGTCGTGGAGGGGTTCTCAACGGACTAAATCGGGACATTTCTTGCTTGGATAAGTCCAGTAAACTCTGTAACATACCCGATCTCTCTTGGACTTTGATTTTGGTAGCAGATACTTTGTGAGGCTAAAGAAGAGGAGGATGTCACCGCTGAAAGAGGCGTTCATGGAGACACGGGTTTCCATTTTGTCATCAATGGGGGAAGAACGTGTATCAAATTGGATTTGACTGGCATCGCTAGCAACGGGAAAGTGGAAGAACCTTAGGCTACTGGAGACGCGGTCACCGTCGCTGAAGGTCGTGGTTTGGGTATGTGTAGTGCCTCTCTTGCGTAAAGAAGCTGTTTTCTGGTGTCTTTATGGGGGATTTTCTTTTTCTGGGGAGTTTTCAATTTCTTGGTCTTTGACCTGGTTTTGAGGATGACTTTGGTGCATTGGGATCCCATTTTAATAAAGAGCGAATGATGAAACCTCCTAGAAAACCGCTACCTCCATGTTTCAAAATGATTTGCTGTTTGGTTTGAGTGTCGATGCGGAGATCGGCCAGTTACGTCCAGCTACTTTGCTTCTGTCTAAAAAGCGTTTGGTTTGATAAGGAATGTGAATAATGCCTTGCAATAATTGACGTGCAGTCACCGTAAACCATCGTAAGACATCTCTGAGACTGGCTTCTAAGACACGAGCACGTTTTTGTGGATTTTTTTCGCGACTGATGCTGTACAAGGCACAAATCAATTTGACGGGAAAATGATACTGAAGGGACGTCATATTGACGATGTATGAGACAGACCAAAAGTGTCCGAATTTTTTTTTTTTTAAGTCGACGGAGACGTGTACACGGCAGGCCCTCCGACTCGGCACCAGTGGTGAAATAGATGGGTACGAAATTACAAATAATGGGGGGGGGGCAAATCCACGAGTTAATAGGCGTGAGGAGTTTTGAGTGGCATCGTCGTACGCATGAGTCAGCCAAGGAGTTCCTGTTTGGCTAACACTTCCACTTGCGATTTATCTGTAGGGCTTTAAAGCAAGACCACGTAATGAGCATTGAGACTGATCGTGCGATGGGCTTTACTTTGTTGAAACAAATTTTGGGTGATGTAAATGACAATAGCATTACGATGATGCCTTTGCGCGTAATCCAGTTTAATTTCTTCTTCGTTTTCTCCTAATATGTCGTCGAAGATGACCAGATGAGTTTGACAGGGGAATCGCCTTGATTTTCTTGCAAGAGACTGTACCCTGATTACCGCTCTTTGACAATCGATCAAATGATGTTTATGTTCAATCAAACGTTTGACAAATTCGGTTTTGCCTGAACTTCTCGGTCCAGCAATTAACATCTCAAAGGAATGGCAAAGATACAAGGCCTCCCAACTGGCATGATCTAACTTTTCGTCGATGACTTTGAAACTGGAGAAAGAGAGAGCAGAGACAGCAGAGGTAGCCATAGTGCATGGAATGTCACTTTTGAAACGAAGACAGACAAGCCAAGAGGTTTTACACCTTTTTTCAGGACACGTTTATTTCGTAAACGATTTTAAAATTAAACACGAAAGACAAAAATACATAAAAGCCAAAAGGTTAAGTACATGCATAAAATACACATCAAAACGATCAAAGTGGGATATGACAAGTAACTGTACAACATTTTTGTGTTTTTGTCTGTAAATTAATAAATAGAAGTGTGTCTATAAGCTCTTCGTTTCTCTGCAGTGTAAGAGAGAGTGGGTGTGTATTTTTGTTTGTGTTTGTGTGCGTGCGCGGACGTTTATTTGTGTGTGTATGTTTGTGTGCATGCGCGTAATTTTGTGTGTATGTGTATTTGTGTATGTATGAGTACGCGTACGTTTGATTGTGTATGTTTTATAGATTGCGCGTACATTTGTTTGTGTGTGTTTGTATGAGTGTGCGTACGTTTGATTGTGTGTGTTTGTATGAGTGCGCGTAAGTTTGTGTGTATGTATTTTTGTTTGTGTTTGTGTGCGTGCGCGTAAGTTTGTGTGTGGGCATATTTGTTTTATTCCCTTAGCAAAACACTTATCCTTAGCACAAAAGTGATTGTAAGTGTGTGTTTGTATGTGTTTGTGTGTGTTCGCGTACGTTTCTATGTTTGTTTGTATGTATGTGTTTGTTTTCTTCCCTTAACAAAAAGATTATCCCTTAACAGAAAAGTGTGTGTATGTATGTATGTGTTTTTGTATACAAGCGTATGTATGTATGTATGTATGTATGTATGTGTTTCAATGTGTTTTTGTATGCACGCATTCGTTTGTATATGTGTATGTGTGCGCGCGTAGGTTTATCTGTATGTGTGTTTCTTTCTTCACTTAACAAAAAATTGTCCCTATACAAACTCAATATTTTTGGTCCCAATACAGGCCCGATATTCCCATGTTAAAGTCCCAGTGTCCCCAAAGTGTCGGCCCTGTATTCCCCATGTTAAGTTCCCATTGTCCCCAAAGTTGCCCACGACCTTTTTCACTGGGATTTCCACTGTCCATGAATCGCCGTGAAAAGCTATAACGCTTGGCAGTGCGGGACATATAACTTTATATAACGCCTGGCGGACATTACTGACAATGTCCTGTACGTGACGTCGCCATTCCGATTGTCCCTATACAAAGCCAACCTATGTTCAACTTTCCCTTGTCTGTTTTCAATCCCAACCTTTTGTCCATAAAAATCTTGTCTGTGAATCGTCCCATGAGGTCTTGAAATGGTAATTCCCATTGTCTCCAAAGTGCCAGTCCTGTATTCCCTATGTTAAATTCCCATTGTCGCTAGACAGTCCTAATCCATTGTCACTCTACATCCCTACATGGGTTTTGTCCATGTTACATTCCCATTGTCCGTAAACAGCCTCAGACCCCTTTTGACCGGGATTTCCATTGCCCGTAAACAGCCACCATTAATTATTATAACGTTCAAACAGGCTCTAATTCCCATGAAAACCGGTTCTATCAGGACCAACCGGATCCATCTGGTTCAAACCGGTTTAATCCAGTTTATCCTGGTTCTAAACCGGTTCAAACCGGTTTAATCCAAGTAGATTGTATGGTTTAAGTCTACTTTGGACTGATTTTTACCGGTTTTAACCGGATCAAACTGGTTCCATCCGGTTAGAACCGGTTAAGTCCAGTTTGTCCAGGTTCAAAACCGGTTCAAACCGGTTAAATCTAAGTAGATTGCATGATTTAAGTCTACTTTAGTATTGTTTTGACCGGTTCAATCCGGATCAAACTGGTTCCATCCGGTTCAAACCGGTTCAATCTAGTTTATTTTGGTTGAAAACTGGTTCAAACCGGTGTTTTCCAGGTAGATTTTATGGTTTAAGGCCACTTTGGACTTGTTTTGACCGCTTTTAACCGGTTTAAACCGTATCTATCGAATCGAACCGGTTCCATCCGTTTCAAACCAGTTCAGTCCAGTTTATCGTGGTTCAAAACCCGTTCAAACCGGTTTAATCCACGTAGATTTTATGGTTTAAGGCTACATTGGACTGGTTTCGACCGGTTTTAACCGGTTCTATCCGGATCAAACCGGTTCCATCCGGTTCCAACCGGTTAAGTCCAGTTTATCCTGGTTCTTAAATACCAATATTGACAAAACTGAAGTAATAATATTTAACAACCCAAAATGTACCCTAAAGGCATGACCTTGCGTCCGTATTGGATATATATCTAATTTTGCCATCTCGATTACTTCAGAACTATATGTGGTTATATGTACATTTCTTACATTATGTACATTACATATGGTTAGACTATAATTTGTATATGAAAAATGTACATTTTTTTCTTGAGAAAGTGTTTAATTACATTCCTGAAATTAAATGTATAAAAACAGTAACTAAACAGAATTTGCATGTTAAGGAATTCCCGTTATTGAAAAGAATAATTTTTTTGTACTACCAAACCTGAATGATCTTTGGGCTGAATTAATTCTTAACTGGGATTTTTTAAAAGTGCAACCTAGATTCGATGACTAGACGTTGGTCGAACTCTCAAATGAACAAGCAGTGTTATAAAATATAACAATCTTCTGGGTCTTCAACGAATGAGTATTATGAAATATAACAATCTTAGGGGACTTCAACGAAAGAAAAATTATTCAATATAACAGTGTCAGGGGACTTCAATGAAAGAAAAATTATTCATATAACAGTGTTAAGGGACTTCAAAGAAAGAAAAGTATTCAGTATAACAGTGTCAGGGGACTTCAACGAAAGAACATTATTCAATATAACAGTGTCAGGGGACTTCAACGAAAGAAAAACTATTCAATATAACAGTGTCAGGGAACTCAACACAAATATTATGGTATCAAGCAGCTGCAGAAATATTACGAATCTCGCAAAAAACAACGTTTATTCGTTTATAATTCGAGTCCAGCTGCAAACTACATAGACCCATATATGCCGCCACATGATGCGCTTGCAGTTCTGGATGTATGTAGTGTAATAGGAATAATATTGACCCCGATCAGCCGGTGCATTATGCAATGGCAGATCACGGTCTATATTGTTTGCAGCTGTCCTCGTCTCATAAGCGACTGTGAATGATACTTTTCATTTACATCTTTAGATCGATCAACCCACACGAATTACACACATCATAGCTCCACATCGTTCGATTTTATACTTACGAGTGACATGCTACATTTGTATGAAAATGAGGCTTTATATCCTTTTTGTTGTGATTACAAACATGTTAACTGTTCCACAAATCGTATGAATGATGGATAACATAGGTTTGAACGAAAAGTATCTGATCATAAAACAGCTAATTACAAACTGTACAGAGACTTTTTTTTTAGAGTTAATTGTGATTTGTCTAATCATTCGATCGATGAACAGGTATGAAACATTTCTGTCAACATTTAATTGGTAGCAGTAGTGTAGTAATAATAAATGGTTCAGACTGTGATTTCTGATAATGTCGGTTGCTATATTTATAAACTTGTAACTTTGAAAGGAATTAACTCAACTTTTACCTTATGTAAATCCTTTACCCCATGATTTCATATATGTGCTCCGAGTTGTCGGTGATTTTCTATTATTGTATCCTATGTAACCATCGAGTACAGTTGAGACAACTTTCTGCTGCCGCGAGAAGTTCTGAATTTAAAAAAAAAGGTATGTATTCCTAAATGTAATCGTAGCCAACTTATTTTCCTAGTACAACCAGACATTGGTTATTACTGATATTGCCCCGCGGGAAGCCCACAAATCGCACGCTCGTTTGTGTTTCAAGATCAATGCGGTTCTCTTGACAATTTCATTTTGCAGTTATGGTTCAGCTTCAGTTATATTTTTCAGTTAGGTAGCATTGAGGGTTTATCATAGTCATATTAATAGTGTGATCTCGTAGTGCAATTGCTCGACAGGTTGATACTGATCAGGTGCAACACGCACACGCAGTTCTAATCAATCACCTTTTTTGCTGGTGCAACTGTCATGCAATCACAGAAAATATCTACTTGGGGAATAGTTCAATTTTCAGAAATTGTGGAAAGTTGAGGTCTGGCATTACGTTTATATAAAACCATACTCATGGGCGCCTGCAGGAATTTTTGCCGGGGGGGGGGGGGGCAGGATTTTTCGAGACGGGGTTGGAGGTCAGTCAGTCACGGCCGGGAGAGTTAGTATAGAATGCAGTCTGGAACTAAAGCTAATGTTTACTAAGCGTTTTGAACAGAATCTTGTGACATATTTTCAGCTTCATTTGCATGACTAAATTTGTCGGTATATATATATATATATATATATATATATATATATATATATATATATATATATATATATATATATATATATATCATTATGATTTGGGGGGTCACGTGACCCTCTTGGCCTATGCTGCAGGCGCCCATGACAATACTGACAGCACCATTGAACAATGTCCGAAACGATCGTTATCGTCCTCGCCCAAGAACTGCTACACGGACAAGCTGTTTAATAACAGTCGACGATGTTTTAGGTCAATTACCCCCACCATTTTCTGCCAATGTATAATGCACCACGCTATTAGTGATTTGGGATTGCATACTAAGGGAGGCAACTCAGGAAATCCAAATAGTTGTCGCTAAGACAAAGCACCAATATGTCTGTTCGATTCGCCAATGTGTAGATAGGATTATCGCATCGAAACTTTATGTAGCGAAGATGGGCCGAGTCAATGTTAGTTTAGCATAATTAACGGGGAATGCAACCGGTGTCGATTCAGCAGTGAATTCCGCTTCCTCGCTGTAGAAACAATCCATGCGATCGTGTGTTGTTACATATTACGGGTGCAACACCAAGGTATCCAATCGATTTCTGTTTGACCCTTAACAAGATTATATTTCAGTGCATGCAAAGGTGTGGTAATCTTATTGTATTCAAGCAAATATTCGTCGACAAATGGAACTAAATTGCTATTTATACAAGCATCCCTAGGCAGCTTATATCACTCCCAGTCAAATTTCCGCAACTTCGTCACCACGGTCAAAGTTCATTATTTAAATGCATTGATAAATGTTTTCCTCTCCTTCTTTGCTTAGCTTTTTTTCTTCTTCATATTTTTATTTTAATTTTATTTTTTTGTGTAAATGAACTTGCTGCATGATGTGGTGCGGGAACTTCTGTGATTTTGTTCAAGCAGATATTGTTTTGTTGTAGCATTGTCATTATCAAAATAGTCTTTGATAAACGCATCCGAAACACCAGAGTGTTTGATTTCTCTGACTGCATTGATATTTCGAGGAATATCTCGAATGTTGACTTTAGACGTTTGTAACTTTCCAGTTTTATCTTGGCAAATCACAAGATCTCCTGTGTCAACACCAACGCAGTTGATAAACTCGTGCGAATCCGTTTTTAAGACGATATTGTGCTTGCCTACATTGGAAGTTTGAATTTGTATAGTTTGATCTTCAAAACTCGTAAGCTCGCTAAGGTCAATAGCAACAGCAACCCGAGGTGAAAATTCAGGATAATCTGCTTTTGTGGCAAACCTGCTCAGATCCACATCAGCCCGCGTCTAGTTGAGTAGTGTCAGCAAATGTTAGTAGAGATTTTGTATAATGTTAAGCCTACTTTAATGTAAAGTCGATAAGTGTATGAGGGATTATGAACGCTCAATTGCGCGCGATGCTTTAACAACAAGATGACCATCTAGTGGCCGGTTGAATAAAACTAAGGTAGATGACTTTGTCCGCCTAAGGGGAAATAATCAAGAATTTCAGGTCGTGGTGCAAGTCCATGTCAGTCGAAATATAATAAATGATTTAGTGTCACGGCATATGCAAACCAATGAGTGCCAGATCCTGTTGTAAAACTTAGTTTAACAATGCCGTTTTCAGAAATAAGTGGCACTATTGATGCAAGTTAAATCGCATAAAGACATCACGAAAATGCTTGACTAACTTTACCATCACCAATAAATCGAGACTGGTAAATGGACGCGTGTCATTTTGCAAGTTATACCAGGTAATCGAAGACCTCTGTATGATGATATTCTGCGACTGTTCCCTAGTAATCAAAAATCATTTCCATTATTTATTCGTTGGCGTCCACCAGTCCGGTTTCTTTTCTTACAGCCCCAAACGCCGCCGTATTTTGCAACCGCTTGAGTCTCAGCTGTTAACAACGTTAGAGTTGCTACAAGGAATGAAAATATTCCACAGGTCTATTGCAATGCATCATACTTTCAATGTCACTAGGATGTAATTTAGATTGTCCACATTAAGCGGATGAAGTTATCTTTGGGTCTACCACACGTGGACAATTCAAGCTAACTTTGTTGAAGAAAATTTCATTGTAAGCCCCCAATTATTTGTGATTGGATTTTCTATTTCTGGAAGCTGGTTTCCGCTAAGGCCGCCATTTACGTCATGATAAGACATTGTTATTTGAACAAGTAAAATGTCTAATTACAGTTTTAATTTTCCACTGGCGGGTCAAGGGCCCTCATTCAACCACCCACTCGCTCTAATAACAGAGTAGTATCGGAAAGGATCACAGGAAAGTATATATCTTATCTTGTTCAATACATACATCCTCTTTGTATTGTTCTTCACCTGTTGCATGTAATTCTTTGTTGTTTTCTTTGTTACTTTTCTGTTGTTTTCTCTGTGTAATCTTTTAGTTTCCTTAACTATAATGCCATCTTAATTTCATTAACTTTAAAATATGTATATATCACTCAATTTGTTTTCAGTTTTGTCAAAATTCCAAGTGAATTTAAAGTACCATATACCGTTTCACGAGGACTTTTGGTTGGTTGTTATTTTTAGATTTAATATAATGCCATCTTAATTTCATTCACTTTACACCTTCTATATATCACTCATTTCGTTTTCAGTTTTCTCAAAATTCCACGTGAATTGAAAGTACCATATACCGCTTCACGAGGAATTTTAGTTCATTGTTGTTGTTAGAAAGTGTCCATTTTACCAGCAATGGTTGCCCAAGAAGAAAGAGATAAGAGAAGGTATGGTATGCTAGATGATGATAATTACTTCGAGTTTGACAATGTCCCGGCTGCAACGAGCTTCAAATATTCAAAGATGAACTTACAATGAGAATATCATTACATTGTTTGATGACTATGAAGATGTTATTGAAAATAAAATAACAAACTTTTCCCGTTTGCTGCGGAAAATTGCTAAAATTAAATACAATTATGTGTAGCATTAACCCCATTAAAATCACTGTAACAAAGATTCGCGAGTCAGTTAAATCAATTTCATCAATTTCAGAAAATAGTATTTTATATGATGTTCCAACTGAATAATCCTGGTTGCCAATGACGCCGCTAATAGACCAGACACTACATTTCCACACAGATGAAAACTGGATGTTGTTATCGCTGCGATGTAGACAATCAAATCATTCAATGACGCATACAAGTTTGAAGGGGAAAAAATTGCTGCGTCGAATATAATTGATCACGTATCCAAAGAGATCTGGAATATTTTCATTATTATGCAGTGATCGCTATCGAAGTGAAAAAATCAGGTACATATCTTGATGATGAACATAATAAAATGTATCGAAGGAGATCGTTGTACGATTGTATGGTCTAAATTTGATACCAACACAGACAGAGGTATCGTTGTATAATTAACGTTAATATCGCGATAAATATTATTCAAAAGAAAAATATATTTTGCTGTTTTTTTACATTTCATCGCGTTTATTTTGCATTTTAGAAAAAAACACATTTTCTGGTATTTCTTCGGATAAAAATTTGAAATAATATAATCAACTGATCCTAGCTCGCTAATGAAGTCACATTTTGCTAAATTTGATTACACGCAGACACGTGTTCATTTGATTTCACATTTTCATCTACGTTACATACGCATATTTGCATATTGAATTTTTGTTTTGCATTTTAATCTCATTTGTAACGCCACACCAGCACCGAATGCGAGAAGCATAAATGAATTTAACGTAGCTCCGAATGTGGAGATTTCAGTTATTGTTAACCCTATTGGAACTTACGCTTAGCAAACATATCACGTGTCTATAATATCGATAAAATATAAATAAAAAAATTGAAACAGTACTCGCGTTTGTGTAAACACACACAGTACTCGAATAGTTCGTCACGACCATGTTATTAAGGCTAATACTTGCATGGATGAAGTCTCTTGTATTATAATTATAATTAATTAGTTATAATTCTTCCATTTTTACGACTGATTTTGAGAAGTTAAGAGCATTATTTGATCTAAAATTAATATTTTCATATGCATCAACATCTTCTCGATATTTTCTAAATTGTTCTTTGTCAATAGAGTAAGCTGTGGCGTGATCGTCGGGTATCTTATTAAATTGCTCATTAAATCTTGTTGATGCTAATTCATCTTCTGGCGTTACTGTGTTAATACATTTGAAGCAGGATGAATAACATTGTAGACAGCATGCTCTTGACAATGCTGATGGCAATACATGAAGAATTTAGCTTCTGCACTTTTAAATCAATTTTCCGGATTTTGTTCTTCACTTAAATCTGGCACTGGTATTCCTATCGGATTAACACGCATTTCATTTTACTGCAGCATAAGTTTAAAGTTAGTGTCATAAGCTTACAAATTTCAAATTTAGCTTCTGATAAAAATTTCTTTTATTTATAAAAGACCTTTATATTTTTATCACCTTTGATTTCTTTCATACGGTAAAAAATTATATATATATATATATATATATATATATATATATATATATATATATATATATATATATATATATATATATATATATATATATATATATATATATATATATATAAGTTTATCTGCGTCTTTTCTCACATGTCATGGGCTTATTATTTCTGTACACCTTCGATAGCTTCAGCGATTTCTGCGTCTAATTGCATGATGATACTATTTGTTAATTAATATAAATGTTTGCCAAAAAAAATTGTTACAATGATTCCAAAAATTTGACAACACCCAAGCACAACTTTTTATTTCCTGATTGTCACTATATAATCATAGAAGCAACAGGTTGAAATACTACCGACATGCTGTTAAATATACTGTCCAATGACTGGTGAGATTATGATCACGTGGTAATCTAAACGCTTAACCCAACGCATGATAATTATAAAGCATAAGAAGATTTTGATAATGCTCTATCAGACACAAGTGATAATCCAGGCAAAGTACTCGAAATGGTGATAGTGATTGCGCTGATTTTTGATGATTTTAAAATAGATAGTGCTAAGATGGGTCGTATGAAGGAACATTTTTCGCTATCACGATGTAACGATATCTTGTGCAGTTCTACTATGACGTTCACAAATACATCATTTGGTTTAAATTTCCGGATTACACCAATGCGACGTGGACTCAGCTTAAACGCGGATATTTTTTATTTTTTTTATATAATACAAATTCTATTGTTGTTGTTGTTGTGGGGTTTAACGCCATTTTTCAGCACGATGGGCTATACATGGCGGCCAGTATTAATGGTGGAGGAAGAACCCGGAAAACCCCGGAAAGAACCACCGACCCACGAGAAGCTACTGGCAAGCTTTCTCACATGCCCACATTGGCTGAATCTTAGACTCGAACCGCCGCAGACAGAGGTGAGATGGCAGTGATCCGTAACGAAGAGCGCTTTAGACCACTCGGCCACTCGGGGCCCCACAAATTCTATAACGCGGCTACATCGCAGTCGAAGAAGATTTTATGGTATTTCACAGAGACGCTCATTATGTATCAGAAATGTGCCTACTAGGATTTGATAAATATTATTTGCCTGAGTAACCTTATCAGGTAAATTCTGTTTTATCTACTCCTGTGGTATAACATGACATTGGCTAAAGAATCTTCACATATTCATTATCTAGAAGTACTAAGTCAATTTGTGGAACAACGAAAGCAGATAAAAGAGCGTTTTATTGGTGAAAAAAAGCTGATCAAAACGAATTTCAGTGAGTTGCAACCAAAACATTATGCCAGCTTCCACAAGTATATAAGAAAAACCAGAAAGGCTTCTTGCCAAGGCAAATCAAAGCACTAAGTAACTAACTGTGGTGTTACGGGTTGTTATGATGCCACTGTGGTAGGTGTGTTATGGTTGGGATGGGGTGATCCCAATATTCTATTTTAATTATTATAGAAGTACCACCCAGGCTAGATTTTGGTTAAATTATTGAACATGAAGAAGAAAAAAATTCAACAATTAAATAGTCAAATGATTAAAGTTTCCTAAGTACTCTCCTTCCGCTCAACCCTGTGATAGCCTATTGCATCATAGCTTTCCACCTGTCCTTGTATTATACTCATCTGTGTATTCTTCCCTCTTATTCCTCCAATCCCTTCTCCTCTCCCTCTCGACCTTCTCGAAATTCCTTCTCCTCATCGACTTCTCCATATTCTTCCTCCTTCTCCAGTTTCTCCTCCTCGATCCCTTTTCCTCATCCTCCTCGACTCTCTTCCCCGCCCGTATAAGTACCACTCGAACCATGATATCCCGAAAGTGATTCCGAGGATTCCCTCTCCGATATGGAGCAGTTCTCGGCAGCAGACAGTTTCCGACTATCGTACGCGACAGGAAAAAGCGTTTCCTCGTGCTTTTGCAGTAGTACTGCTCCCAGGCCCGTGTCACGTGCGTCAGTGTGGAGCACGAAGTCTTTGAACAGATCCGGTAGACACACAACAGCGTCGGATGCCAGCCTATCTTTCAGTGTTAGGAAAGCGTGCTCACGCGCATCTGTCTAAATAACTTTACTCGGGGCCCGTTTCCTGGTCAGGTCAGACTACAGCCCTGCGATCGCACTGAAATTGGCCACATTCCTCCGGTAATACTTGGCCAATCCCATTAATGATCTGACCTCAGTTTTCGTGGTTGGGCGTGTGGAGTTTCTTAGCTGATTTACTTTCGACTTCTCTGGGGACAGCTCGCCTTAAGTCAGGGTGTTTCCCAAATAGTTCAATGTCCGGAGCCCAAGGTGATATTTGGAAGGGCGAGCCGTCAATCCCGCCTGATGTAGCCGCTCCAAAACGTCAGCTAGCAGAGTGAGGTGCTCACCCAACGTCTCGGTGGCTACCAAGAGATCATCCAAGAAGTTAAGAACACCCCTATCGCGCAAGAGCTCCAATAACTTTTCATTCATTCTAGTGAAGACGCTGTGCACATTCTGGACTCCAAACGGCATGACTAACCATTGGTAGGTCCCACCGGGAGTAGCAAAAGCGACATTTTCCCTATCCTCCTCCCTTAAAGGAATTTGCTAATAGCACTTGGACAAATCCAACTTCGAAAAATACTTCGCTTTCGAGACAGAAGCGAAAATATGTTCTGAGTCAGGTAGCATTTCGATTTGAAATTCATCACCTGATTCAGTTTCCGGTAGTCGACACAAAACCGATGTGTGCCACCTTCTTTTGCAATAAGACTACAGGAGAGCTGCACGGAGAAACGGCGGACTCAATTACTCCCAGAGCAAAGGGTTGGGTTTCCGCTGGACTGGCCGGTCGTCCACTAGCTTTAAACCGAACACGACAAGTAACGTTCTCCCGGGTATTTCCGTAAGCACATCGGAATACCCTGTCAGCAATGTTTCTATCTCTTTCCGCTGCTCCGCAGTCAACACGGATCACACTCCACGTCCGAGGGTGTCTCAGCCCTCGTTTACCGACAGCTCGGATCAGAGTTCGTACCTTCCGTATCGCATTCAGGGTCCTCTGTGACGACCGTGGCGACGACAAAATCGCTGACGGTCTTTTTTTCTCTGTATCTCTCAGGGAGATTGGCATGGGTACAGCTCCTTAGTCGGTAGCCGTATCCGATAGGTTTGACATCCGACCTTCCCGGCTGAAACGTACGGCACCCACCGAGAAGCAGTTTTTTTGCATTCTTGGGGCCACAGCAACAACACCTTGTCCCCTACTTCATACTTGCGTGGTTTCGCGCGCTTGTTGTAATGCTTCGTCTGACGCGACTTTGCTTGCTTTAGGTTCTCCTGTGCCAGTGAGCAAACTTTATCCATTTTTTTTACAACTTCGCGACGTACTGATATGTAGTACGTACCTCTTCGACAGCGTGATCGTCCGCCCACAGCTGTCTCAGTACAGCTATTGGGCCACGTTCGGTCCTCCTATACAAGAGTTCAAAGGGAGAAAACCCTAAACTCGCTTGTGCTACTTCCAGATATGCGAAAAGCATGTCAAGAATGTACCGATCCCAGTCTTCGGGGCGGCCTTCACACAGCTTCTTAACCGTGTTTTTCAGAGTCGCGTTAAACCGCTTGACCAGTCCGTTACGTTGAGGGTGATACGGTGTAGTCGTGAGGTGCTTAACGACATCAATCGGTTCACCTCTGCCATCACGCGACTCATGAATTGTGCCCCTTGATCGGTCAGGAACTCGTCGGGGACTCCGACTCTTGACCTAATTCTAAACAGCACTTCTTACTGTCGTACCTAACAGTGATTTATCAGGAAGTTTCAATTGTTAACATATTTTACGAAGTCGAATTGTATATATTTTTGTCTTCACGAAATATTTAGCGTCATCAAAACTCTGTAAATATCATTATATCTGAATGTTTCTTCTTATGGCAGATTCAATTTGGCTATTTTATTCCGTATTTTTTGCTGTTTCTTGTTATTATGTGCGTGGAATTTCTAATGTCATATTCATTACTATTATCGTAATCGTAATAAATATTTTCTGCGAATTTGTTCTGCATGGGTTCAGATATTTTATATAAATATACTGTATAACAACGAGTGATCCAGTCGTGTATTTAACGCTCGTGTATTTGTAAGAACCTAAAACGGTACTTGGTACTATTGCAACGTTGCATATAAATCCGTACGCTAGCAAGGGCGCTCGCTGAAAATCGGGGGAGGGGGAGAGACATGAAGTGATCAGCTATTACGTTTAGTAGTTTAACGCCAAAACATGTTTATATGCGAACTCCAGTATTGCCCACTCCCCTTGCCCCTATTTGCTGCCCAGACACGCTAGTTTGGATACGAAACTGTTCGCTTCCAAGCTGCTAAATAATCTTACATCGCAAGTACTGCTCAGTGAAGAACAAAGACATATATTATAAGTGAAAATGATAACATAATATTCAGTAAAATAACTATTTATACGAGCAAGCAAGCGTTTACAGGATATGATAGAAGTTTCTTTGGAAATTGGTATAAAATATATTAAGCGTCTGGTTCGTTGAAACAGACGAGACTACACATTTTATTTCAGAGGTTATGTGTATTATCAACTGATAGCACTGATGTCTTCACGAAGTTGGATTGTACGATTAGTCATTTTCAACGTGAAGGCTCTCGATGTAATGATTGGTGTGGGCAGAGTTGGTATCAATACGGATATATATAACCCCCTTAGAACATCAGTACAAATACCATTGCCATCGTGAAATAAAACTGGATAAAGCTGTAGTAATGTTAAAAGAATTACGACAACACTTGCTCTGTGTATGCCGTTTCATCAGCAGTGTATCCAGTACCAAATAAAACCCTAATCGGGTAAGAAATTATAGTAAACACCAATATAAACTTGATTTTACCTGAATACATTTTCCTGTGCAACTCCAATACGTACCGACATTATAAAGCAATAAATAAATAAATAAATAAAGAAAGAAAGAAAGAAAGAAAGAAAGAAAGAAAGAAAGAAAGAAAACCTAAGTAAATGTTTTGAGTTATGATAGTTCTTAATAGTTATCCACTTCATATTTCATCACGTGATGACCAAGGTAACCATGTTGACACGAAGACTATTTGTAATAATGGACATTACTGCTAGATAATTTTTTTGCGGATTAATGAACTGACAATGCAGTAATTATCAAGATAAGATATATTATTGTACACAATGCTTGCATATGTTTTCCAACACGGCGATGACTCCATTTACACAGAACGCGCGGTAATGTCAGCATATAATGATCATATCTTAAAAGTGTGATTAAGAAACAAAGCTACCATTCGTAATTGACGACAATTTTGAAGCATTGCTATTCCATTTACGTCAACTGTCGAAGTTAATGAAGATAACAATTCATACACTATTACGTACGAATAACATGTTTTAGGTTTTTTATATATATATATATATATATATATATATATATATATATATATATATATATATATATATATATATATATATATATATATATATATATATATATATATATATATAAAACAAAGACTAATTTTCGAACCCTTGCCAGGGCTCTTCCTCTACCAAATATATATTCTCCGCCATGCATGTGCTGTAAACTGGCCTTACGCACCCACCCACCCCGCAGAAAACATTTTTAATTTGTGAAATAATATCTACCAGCCTGTCTTATCCATTTATTTTAGAACAATGGATACAACGAGAGTTCTGGAATTCTAATTTTCCAAATCTCTCGATATATTTATTAACGCGTTGGTGAGAAAAGATTTTTTGGTCACTATGGTCCGGTACAACTAGTCCTATGCCTAAAAAGCCGTATTATTCACCACATTGTATTTTGCGGACTGTTAATTTACTTTTGGAGTCCTTCACGCCAATGTCCGAATTGCCAAACTCGACTTTTCTACCATATGTTCTTAGTGAATAACTGAATTTTAGTTTCAAATACCTGCTAACCGATTTTAATCAGGTTTGTGCGTGAACTATTACGACAACTTTCCATGGAGTGCTAATGAAGCACAGGGCCGGCCTTAGGCCGATTGGATCGATTTGGCCCAATCGGGCCCCGTGCTCAGAGGAGCCCCGCGCGTTATTAATAAAAAAAAAAAAATATAAAGAGAAAGTAATTTTTACGCAATAGAAGAAAATTGTAAGTTCGATATCAAATAAAATTTGTTTAAAAGTTTATTTCCAAATGCCGTGATCACAGGGTGACCCGCGCGTACATCCAGGGGGCCCAGCTAAAATAATAAAAATTGGGACCCGTGGTTGCTAAGGTCGGTGCTGATGAAGCAGACTGGTTTACTGACGATATGATATTAGTTAATTTTGATTGTAAAACATGTACAAACTTAAGTTGTTATATATTAACTAAATTTAAATATTCGTGAAAACGAGGATAGATTTCCAACAAGTATGAAGAGTTTGTAAGAAAATCTTCGACTATATAGAACAGTTTATGTCGGCGAACAGGCGCAGTTATGTTTTGTTGAAACACCAGTTCCAGACGAAAAAATATGACCGGATTTCAATGAATGCACTTGTTTTTCCACTATTTTTTTTTATACGATACGAGTAATTTGAGATACGACACTTGATTTATCTCTTGAATAGCTTAATAAGTGTGTCGAAATACTTTGGAAAGTTTGAATGCATTGTGAGGTTTCTGCGAGATGTATCTCTCTCTCTCTCTCTCTCTCTCTCTCTCTCTATATATATATATATATATATATATATATATATATATATATATATATATATAAGAATTTCGCATTGGTGAAAAGACGTTCTTGAATTCAGATATGTGAAAATGTACGCCATTACAAAAATAATATTTGAAATTATGTTTCCATGGATTGTTTGTTTCACAAATAAAAGATTTTTCAAAATGCCTTCATACAAAATAATAAAATACTTTCATTTTGAAAAGAGTTTCTACATACGTGAAAAATTATGTATTTCGCATGTGCAAAAACGACTTTCTCATCTGTCAAAAAGAATTTTGCATATGAAAAAATAATATTACACTTGTAAGATATAACTTTATTTCACATGTATAAATACTTTTATCTACTTATATAAAAATCTTGTACACTCCTGAGAACAATTTATCATTTGTATGCAATGAATGATAAAAAAAAAACTTAGGTATGTAATATGTCCCTTTATTTAAATGTATTAACATATTTTATTTAAAATATTTTTTTTACAAATATCAGATAGTATTTCTCACATCATTTTGTGTGAACTATTTGCAATATTTCAAAACAATTCACTTCTTTCTTCTTCTTCTTATTGTTCATCTATTCCGAAAACCTTTTTCACGAAATGCAAGTTCGACACGAAATGTTGATAGCACAAGTTAGTTACACTGATTAAATATAAATATACCTACAATGTTTAGAACAGAAAGTAGGTGCTCCAAGCTGATATGGTAGTCTCCCCTGAACAAAGGGATCATGGGTAATTTGTTTTCATCGCCATAATTCGTTCAGGAGGGTGTAGCAGGAATGGTGAACTTTACATTTATTAAGTCTGTAAAACTCTGATATGATTGTAAATTTTAACTTGTTGAGGTCTTAGCAGAGATTACAAACGCAGAATTCATATATTTAAATAGTGCAATATTAGTTTAGAGGAATGGCGACGGCTAAACGCAAACAAATAAAAGTCAAAACGGTTCAGCAGAAAAAGAGGTTGTTTCGATCAAAGGAACCACTGTTCAGCGTTTTTATGTGGGGAATAAATCACACGGTAAGAAATAAAGAGTGTAAATCATTATTTGGGATGAGAATTTTATGATAAGTTTCTATATAAAATTTTATTCTTTTATCGTAATGGTGGAAGATGTTTCCTGTCTTTCATTGTGTAAAAAAGTGATACATTTCCTGATTCCTTTAAGCTTTTCACTCGTGCATGTTATTTTTGTATTTTTTTTTGTTTAAAATTTAAACAGTTTTTAACATGTTTTTGATGATTAAAGTTTGGACACTTGTTTTCCAGTATCGAACCCAGTAGTGAGCGGGACAATTGGACCCAAATAACTTTATAAGCTTATGTGAATGCAAATACATTTTGAATAGAGAGGCATTAGACTGACAACGGACATATTTCTGTCTAGCTTCCCGAGTTCTTTAACCGCATAATATCAAGAGCAGTCTGCATTTATTGTATTTAAAGACTAATTCTGAATATTGGGAATGCAAAGTAAACTGCAATTAAAGATACAGGCACATGTTTATAACATGTAACATGGCTAAGTGATTCATTGAAGATATTACAAATGACAAATTTAATTTTGTACATGTTAAGGTATGGACATAATCATGAAAATAGCAATACTCTAGCTGCAAAACCATTAGAATGTACTTTTTATATTCCTGAGTAACCTCAGTTCATTAGTTTCGCTGTTTCATTTTATTATAACAGAATGACTGGCACATCTAGGCAAGGATTTGGCTCAGATAATTTTAAGCTTGTTATGATTGTTATTGTGTGAAACTCGACTTACTAAGAAGTTATTTTCATATCTGTATTGTTCATTCAGATTAATAATATAGTGTTGGTGTTTCTTCTCTACACTTTAATTTAATCACTGTTATGATCTCAAACAATGTTATGACAGTATTATACCCCTTTGAATATTGTCCGTTATTTAAAATAGTATTTACCTAACAGAATGTCCTAATTTTTATGTTGGTTTGTTTTACATGTTTTTTCTAGTTCTTTTTGGCAAGAAGCCGCCTTTACAGTCGCAAATCTTGGCAAACATAAAACGAAGCGTTCAATTAAACAATTTTAGTACAGGCTCAAAATTTGTGTTCCATTCCATAAAAATTAACATGGGATAGGGCAGCAGGTACATGTGTGCCCCAGATGGTTGCTGACAAATGTGACATGCAGCCCCTTTTATTTTGTCCTCCAAATACAAATGATGCTATGAACATGTTTTGTACCACAATAAGGTTTTAAACTATATTCATTTTCACTGAATTCTGTGGGACCATGATTTTCTAAAACAAAAGTATGAAAAATTAGTTTTTGAACTGTGTTACCCGCCCCCAGAAATCATACATAACAGCATTTTCAAGACAGTTAAAAGCTTGATTTATGTTTTGTTTGGCTGCATTTCCATTGCAAAATAGGTTGGTATAGCTGCAAAAGCAGTGACTTCATTATTCGTGCATAGCATTGAGACCTAAAATGGATCTAAAATGAATGACATTGAAATAGAAAGATGCAAATGCTGAAAAAGTCGAACTGTAACTTTGTCCCCCCAAAATAGGTTTCTGGTCAGCCAATTGTCTCCGTTTCTCATTAACCACCATTTCTCATTATTTTAACCCATGATAAAAAAAGAAGAAAAAACATCCTGTCTGCCCTAATTTTAAAACAGTGCAATAGGATGTACACATTTTTTTTCATTGCCTTATGATGGAAATTTTAACTTGTTAAGGAAAGTTGGAAATCTGGCAAATATTGGGTATCTCCACAGGGACAAAAATTATAAAAATTCATGGTTATCCCCAGGCATCCAGATTTTGACAAAGTGAGATAATATAATACAACATCATAGGAATTCAGTGTTAAGTGAAAGATGAAAGATACCACTCAGTATGTTAGTGTGTTGACAAAAGATGACTATATCTTAATCTTGTTTATTTAAGGGTTCACACAGGGGAGCTGGTAATACCTAATGCTATTACTTAATCAGATAATGAGGAGCTGACAGGTCAGTTAGTGCTGCCTGTTACTAATAGAAATCACCCAACATTAAGCTGTGAGATATGGAGATAATTTGGACACCCTGCTGTATGTACCCAGAGGGAGAATTTCATGATCACATGTTGGTCAATTTCAACTCTTAGAATTTCAGTTTTTCAATAATATATTGGCAGAGCCTGACCAGGCTGTTGCATTGGAAGAAAATAGTTGCCCTGTATTCATTTCTCTGTTGTCCTGGACTCCCTTAGCAATGTATTTTTTAACCCACTTAAGGTAATAGCAGGAGTCTTAAGTGGAATTCAGGATGTATGAATTTTATTGTAATACAGACATTCAAGATTGAAACCAATGATTGTATACATTGTCTCATTAGTATGAGGAAGACATTAAGTGAAATAGGATCATGTACACTATAATTATCCTTTTCATATTGCTATTGTTCTTGTTTATCTGCTGAGTATTTCAATCATGCACTGGTAAATAAAATTTGTCTTTTTCTTGCAAGTACACTGTAATTTTAGATGGACATTACATGGGCACATCTTGTTTTCTTTTTCAAAAGAACCACATCCTTTTTAACATGATAAGATGTTGGATAACATAATAATCAGAAATACAAAAGGAATAGTGAACCTTTGTAAAGGGAAGGAAAATTATTTTTCAGATCATGGAAAACCTCATTTATATTTACTGAAGAATGAGAAGGATAAGTGGCAGTGTTTTCCATGTTCTTGCATCTCTTGTCAACATAATGCCAGTGCATTGTAAAAGGTTAACAAGAAAATGGTCATCGATGTTGTTTGCTTTCTTGTGCTCAGTATCGCAGCTGGTAAAACTTGATTTTATCACTCAGGGGATACAACATGGTTTTCACGTATACTATTGCTGTACTTGGATTGTGTGTGTGTCTCTGTTTGTGATTTGGATTTTTAACATGGCTTTAACAATTTTTCAGTCGGATTGCAGTGACAGTCTTAACTAACCTCTTAATGCTGAACACCTTGCGAGGCATCTGTTAGTACTATTTTTATAAGTCTTTGCTATGACTCGGCCGGATTCGAACCCACAACCTTATGTGCTTTGATAGAGTTTTAAGTCTGTTATTATTGCTCCAGATCAGAACATAGAATATATTCAGTTGGGCAAATATTTAAGACATTTTTAGTATCCTAAATCAATACAATGGAGGACACCAAAGAAGCACTGCTATACCAATGTGACAGTTATTACCTCAGGGTATGCTGGTTGGCTGTAAAGGCATTACTCAAAGACTGGGATAGAATTAAGTTGTTACATTTGCATTTTTATACACATCAATAAGGTTTGTATACCGTCATGCATATTTACAAGATCATGTGATGCCATTGCTGTGATCAGAAATGTTGTAAAGTCTTATGTACCATGATTCCTAATCAGATTCACAAAGTTCACAGAATCTGCATCATAAGACATTGGCTATAACTGTTATTACTAGACAGCCGACATGTTCAGTATAACTATAAAATAGACAACTTGAGATAGTACTGACTTTTCCAATCAGAGGTCACAAATCTTTTAAATGTCTCACTGTACCTCAGTTTGCAGATTTTGTTTCCAGGATGTAAAATGAGAGATACATGTATAGAGTGTGCATTGAGTAGAATTTAAATGACATTACAACCACTTGAAATGGACCTAGAGTAAGGAAATTCAAGTTGGCATGATACTAAAAGTGGCCTTTTTATAAACTTTACTTTGAACAAAATCAATATCTATCAATTGAATACAGAGCTCCCAGTAGGATTTTCAACAGTGAAAGTCAAGGACCACATTGTTCTAAACAGAAAAGTGTAGACCAGTTTGTTAAAACTGCGGTCCAGAGCCAGAAACTGAGAGTCCCAGAAGCAAGGACTCTACTTACTAAAGAGTGCTATATGAAAATTCTGTTGTATTTCCCCCTGAATCGAAAAGAGCATGGTAATTATCTTTCAGAACGGTACTTGCAACATGTATCTCATGATCAAATAGGTTCCTAGTTTCATTGTGTTGTTATTGTTACTATTATTGTTGTAAAATTATGGAATTGTGAGAGTTGTATGTTTTTCAGCCCTAGAAAGTTGCAGTAAAAAAGTCCTTGATATGATCATATTCTGAATTTCTGTTGTGATTTGCTTTATTTCTTTTCCCACTTTCCTTAGCAAAAGATAATGTAGTGGTAATGCTTTCAGAGGAAATAAAATACTTGGTTAGATACAGAAACAACTATAAAATCTTGCCAATAACAATAATAATCAATAATTACAGTGACTATAAATAACATATAAGAAGATTCTTAATTTTATTAGAGTTTATATTTAGATATCTTCTTATATGCTTCCTTTATATTCCTTGAGTAAATACTGATTTAATTCATAAGGGCATGTTCAGTGTTTGCTTGTTCAAATGTTGTACCTTTAAAAAGGTCTGGCACTGTGTAAAGAATGGCATGGCGCCATTATAACATGACCTGGGGGAAAACACTAGCCTGTCAGGTACCAGTTCTACAGTTAAGAGGGTATTGTCATACAAATAGTCATATAAATTTTGGCAATGCTGGTCAAAATATAAAAAGACATTGCACAAGTCTTGGTATGGTGGTAGGCTGAAAAATTAAAAACTAATAGGTACTGTGTATGCTTAATTATGAGTGGGTTCCAACTGCATAGATCCAGATCTGGCATCGCATAATGCAGCAGTTGATCTGGGTCTGTACAGTTTGTTTGGAGTACTCCGTACAACAAGCATCATAGACCCACTTATACCTACAATGTATGTGATAGTAGATCAGAGTCTATGTTGTTTACATTTGGACTTGTGAGTATATATGACACCCTTTCATTTGAAAGACACGTTATGAAGGTCACCAGGAAAGTGCCTTACAGTAGTTGCATCGTATCAAGAGTGCATGTATGCAGCTCAGGTTGGTTACATTAAAACAAATTATCTGAGAGGAAATCCAGTTTGCGTCCTGATATTTTATGAAATAGGGATTTCCATTGGACTTGAAAGCCAATTACAGTTAACAAGGATAAGATATAATCAAATCTTGACTCAAAGGTATCGGCCAAACCTACTCAACGTAAGCCTTATGGGCAGTGTCCAGCCAGTGAGTTCTCCAAATATTATTGAATCTGGCCCACAATCTGCCCATGAAGTTATAAAACTATCTGTAATTTTTGTTTATCATTTACTTATCTGTCATAATTCACTGATTATTCCCATTTAATTATTATCAGCTTAAATTACTGTTTACTCCATTGTTATATAGTTTTTGCTCCTAGTTTGATTTTGAATAAGTCATCTGAGCAGTTTTGAACCATGCTTAAGTTGACTTGCATGAGTGATTGAGTGAAATGGCATCATTCAAACGGAGGATGGGTGGACAGAAAGTTTTATGTATTTCAAGAGAACTGGACTGATGGGTTAATTTTTTTTATCATTCAAAGGCCAGCAGAAAAAGATAGAAAGTTTGAAGACAGGTTTGGTTGGATAACATATGCTTTACCACAGATTGATGAAAATGACAATATTGTTTGTGCAAGCTTTTATTGTTACCGAGAAAAATTGTTAAGCACTTCAAGCCATGTTTCAAAGAAGACATTATCAGAGGATGTCAAAGTGATGCATCCTGATAAATATAAGGACTTGGAATAAATAAGCTTTTCTCATTGAACTGTGGTGAAATGCGTCAATGGAAGTGCTGATGAAAACAAATTAAGCCTCAAAGAACTGGTGTCACAATTTGAATCAGTTTCAAATGCACTATACAAGAGCACAGCTGTACTTACTCAGCTCAGCTGGATATTTTTATTTTTTTATTTTCTGAGTAATCTGAAATGAACACTGATACAGAAGACTTGTATTTATTCCTTCGAATTTGCCCCAACAAAACATGTTTCCAAATGATGACCATCATAATTTCCTTTATAAATTTCATTAATTGACAAGCTGAACCAGCCTTCCTGAAAGCTGTTGGACATGACCGACAAATTTTTACACGGACCGACAGTTTGTTAGTCAGCATCGGATCGACTGTCCGGCAGTTTTCTCACTCTGCACCGCTTGAGTAGTCGTTCTTGAATCTAGTTTGTTAAACAGATTTTCATTGGTTACAAGCTTTTGAGCGATCCAATCGCTACGCCTGTTATAAACAGTTATGTGGCTCACCTGTCATCATGGCATCGTAGAAATATTACGACGGAGCGAAACCAGGGAAAAAAAAACTATCTTATGAAGAATTGAAAGAAAAGAAAAAGGATTATGAAAAACATAGGGTTGAAAGAACCTTTAATGATAAATGGAAAGAAAACAGAGACTGGTTAATATTTGATGAAATAAAGCAAGTTATGCAGTGTGCCATGTGTCTCAGTTTCTACGGCGAGAAAGCGAGGTCTGATGAAAATTTGCGAAACACAAACGCGTTTATCGTCGGATGTACAAATTTTAGAATGTCAACAATAAATGATCATGAACTTTCCAAGTCCCACAAAAAAGCATCAGAGTTTGTTTCAGGCAGACAGAAAACTGCTCAGGAAAAACTAGGGTCAGAAGCCGGCAAAGCACTTAGGCAATTAAAGGCAGCTGAAAAAAGTAGATTAGTGCATTTGTTCAGAAATGCACACGCAGTAGCCAAAAATAATCGTCCACTATCAGATTATACATGGCTGTATGAAATTGACAAAGCTAAACAATTAGACATAGGCAGTACATATATTAATGACAAAGCAGCTGCAGATTTCATACACAGTATAGCACAGACAGAGAAGCAAAAAACTGTCAATCTTATAGAGTATAATCCATTTTTTGCCTTTATGATGGATGGAAGTACAGATATCTCAGGAGATGAACAGGAGACCATATACATAAGAACTGCAATGAAAGGTGTTGTTAAAGAAAGGTTCCTGAACATCAGCACTCCAAACTCAACAAAGTCTCTGGATCTCTTTGAGAATGTTATGCAGGTCTTCAAGGAGAACAATATCAATGAAAGTATGATTCATTATAAAAGTTTAACAAATTCTGTAAATTTGATTAAATAAGATCAGATTTTTTTTAATTCTACAAAGCAATGAATTTGACTTAACTTTACTTGATTAACATGTGTTATTTACACTTAGAAAATAGAAAACAAAACACGTTACAAAATACCTCAATTTTGTTATATTTTGTCGGTCTGACAGATTTTTTTTCGGTCTGAACCGGCACAGACACAGGTGAGATGGCAGTGATCCATATGAAAATGCAAAATGTTAAAAAACACTGACAAACCAGTCTGTAGGTATTTGGTACTAAAAGTCAAGTTGGATTTATTCTAGTTGATGTGTGTGTTAGAGCACAAAATGTTTTTGAAATAATTTCACATATGGATTAGAAAAGATGAAATATCGATTCAGAGATAAATACATGAACTACACATTATAGCGGGTCTAATGCACTCTCCGTTACGGATTACTGCCATCTCACCTCTGTCTGTGCCGGTTCGAGTCTCGGATTCAGCCAATGTGGGTATGTGAGAAAGCTTGCCAGTAGCTTCTTGTGGGTCGGTGGTTCTTTACTGGGTTTTCCTGGGTTTTTCCTCCACCATTAATACTGGTCACCATGTGTAGCCTATCATGTGCTGAAAAATGTCATTAAACCCCCACAACAACAACACAATACAGCGTTCCATTCTAGGGCAGCTTCATGCCCCTTGCAGGCTGTGTGGAAAGGATTTTAATGTTGGTCATGGTGGTAAAACAAAGAAACCTTGAATTAGTTCATTTTACTAAATCCATTACTAAGGTAACTTCTTTTTTTTACAGCAGAACTTAATTGTGGACATGCATTTTATAAATGCTGAGGCGTTATGTACAGAGTTCTTAAAAGAACTCTAACTACCCCTAGCAGTAGAAGACTACATTGGTCCTTTATTCAAACAGATGTTTCCTGATTCCAAAGTTGCAGAAAATATGCATATGCAAGAACAAAATCATCTAATAATGTTAGGTGTTTAGCAGAAGATACTTCACTTAAAATTGCAGAAACTATGATAATTGGGCTGTTTAGTATTGCAACAGACAGGAGTAGTGATTATGATGACAAAATGTTGTACTCAGTTTGTGTAAGAGACTTTGACAACGAAAAGGGCAAAGTCAGAGTACTCTTCTTTCATTAACAGTCGATTCCACTGGAGAAAACAATTTTTATTTGCTTGATAATGCTTTGAAATAATATAAATTGGCAGAACTGTATGGGGTTTTCAGCTGATACTGCTTCAGTGATGATTGGAATTCATAAAGGAGCTGCATTCTATATTTTGAAAAATGTCTCCATCATTGTACAAATCAGGTTGTCTCTGTCATGTGATGCACCATGCTGCAGGAAAAGCTGCTGATAAATTAGAAGGAGAACTCCTGAAGTATCAAGTTGGCACTCTTCCTGACAATGCACTTCATGTGGACATCGTTGATATTTTTCATCTTATTTCCCAGCTAAAAGACCCAATAACTGGAAGATATAAAATTTCCTCTTTTTTGGCAGGTTATGAAAGGAATATTGGTTCTTTACCATTCTAATGCTGACTGTGAGAGATTGTTCAGCATTGTTAACAAAAGTAAAATAGAATTTAGATTTAGTCTGTGTAATAACGCAGCACTTTAGTGCTCTACTGGTGTGCAAAACATTTATAGTCTCAGCTGGTACAAAGTGTTTTGAAATGCAATATTAGTCTGTTGCTTTTTAAAGCTCAAAGTGTTATATATGAAAACGTGAAGCACTAATTGATGTCAAAAGTCCTGTGGGATAAATAAATCATTTTGTACATATGCTCATTGAATTTGTATCATGTTATATGTGGATTACTCTTTTTCTGCTCGGATTACTCTTTTTGTCCACTTGGATTACACTTTTTCCTCGTCAGGGGTTGGCATGTGAGGGATGGCACTGGCATTAATAAAGTTGTCACCAGAAATATTGCCAACCTCAATAATTTGTCACCAATTTTCAAAAATAGTTACCATTTTCATAATACAGTACTGCCAGTTTATCTTGATATCCCTGTGACCAAGGTAATATTATCAACTTAAGCGGATGTTGAGATGGAAGGGAGTGGTAAAAAATCAAATTTTGCATACAAGGGAATATGGTAAGAGAAACATGTCGTCGTTTAGTATTATTTACAGAGACGGTGTGTATTGACAATTTACAATTATGTTGAAGAAGCCATAATGCCTTAAGTACTGTACATGTATATAAAAATCCATGAATTCGAGTATGGATCACGCGATAGAAAGTTTATATATCATTCACATCTATTAGAAAACACAAATAACTCGTATGTAAAAAAAATGATTGTCCTTGTTTGATATGTATCCCATTGTGAACTAAACAATTCACTGTACATAGCCAGGATTTTCGTCAGCTGGAGACACCTATCATCAAATCGAGGCCACCAAGGGGATAAGGCAGTTAATAGGGAAATGAAAATGTTTACAAATTAAAATGTTTAACAAATATCTCTGACCAAATGTCTATGGTTTCAAAAGATTTAAGATTTAATTTACATTTTATGCTGCCTTCGGTAGTGATCGTAAGCATAAACATTTTTCTTGTAAAGCAGAAACTTTCAGAGCACAATAAAAGTGTTCCAATCACTTTCGAAAATGCTACAATTTATCAGATTCCATTGCTTTTATTTGAGTTTGGTGTTGACTTCCTTTGATGAAAGGTTCTTTGTTTTTATTGAAGATTGTTGTCAGCTTGCTTTGATGGAGGGTACATGTTTTATTGAAGTCACTGCTAAATGCAAATTTTCAAGGACCAAACAAATGCCAGTTTGTTATTGCATTGGTAACATCAAATAATTGTAGAACATTGATTGAGACCTTTCTTTAAGATTTCTTTGTTTTCTTCTTTTCATTTGCTTGGCATTTATACAGAACAATCAGTGTCTCAAAGGTAATCATTTTTCTTTGAAGTTTCAGTAAAACTATTTTTTTCAGGGTGCATTTTAAAAAACCAAACACCAAAAAGAAAACGCACTGAAAACAGTCATTTGGTCGATTTTAGTTGTTCCTGTTCCTGCCTTCAGTGGTTGATTGATTGTAGCTAATCTAGTAGGCCTTAGCATGACTGTCTGACTGTATCACGTTAGACATTACCAAGGCCAGGTGTCTGAATAAGCAGATTATGATGTAACAAAATGCACTATTACGATCCATTTGTTAGTATGAATAAAGGATTTGTTTATGTAACTATAGATGGATTCCAGTGCATTTTATAGCTATGTTTGCAGCTTCCTTTCATGGTACCTTGACTTTCTCCACCCCAAACCCAAGATTGTCTATACAGGTTTAAACAGCCAAAAATCTTGTCACTCAGAAAAATCACCATATGGTATATTTTGTTGCCTAAAAGTACGAGACTGCATGTGTATTGTGTGTATTTTACAATTTATTTGGGTATTCACTACTGTCGTGATTCTTTTTGTATTGGACACAATTATTTTGACATCTATAATGATATAACACGGCTGGCAACACCCTGCTCCACGAGCTATGCTGTTAGCAGGGTTTTATTAGACCACTTTTTTAAAAATTAGAATGCCATTGGACCATTTCCATCAGACCTTAAATTAACCACAGGCAGGGCATGTCTACCCAGTTGGAACTATTTCAAGGAAAGATGATTCATTCGTACCTGCTGCTGTAGTAACAAAAGTGGTCACTGCATTTATGGAAGGCAACCTTAGTTCCTGCAAACATTTTTCATTGGTTTGATGTACCATACATGCTTATATATAAGTCTTCGTGGTTTGTTAGGAATAATCAGTGGAACGAATAGCTGATTATGCAATGGTAGATCAGGGTCTGTGTTGATTTCATTTGAACTCCATGTATAGGCAAGTATGTGTAGTAGATCACCATGCTGATGACCATATGCAGACATGCCAGCTTTTATGTAATTAAAGTGGGACTGTTAGTCATTTAAAGTTGGAGTCTGAGTGTGTAAGGGGGGGAGTTTTTGCATTGACTCTGCCATTTTGTCATTAGTTATATGAGTCGAATTCTTGCAATGCTTTTTAAAATAGTTTTTCCCCTTTGTGAAATATTCGGAAGTCGGAAATGCAAACTACACAAAATGCATATTGGTCACCTTTTTGGTTTTTCGTTGTTTGCCTACATGGCATTGTCCATGCAGAATTAATGTACACATATTTTTCTTTCATTACAACTTGTTGAAGAGAATTATCAGAATTTTTTGTTTTTTGCATTTTTGTTTTAAGTATTTGATTTGTCTGTACAATGTATGTCATGTTACTGCCTGTCGACTCAGAACAACTCATAAAACGTTTTTATGGTGTTTTTTAAATTGGAAGAATTTTGCTCCTGATCAGGGCTGTTGGGTTTTCTACACACAACGAGAGACTCCCGATTAAATTAGGGAAAGTTGGCATGTCGGTATCTGCGATTTTTTGGGGTTTACAAAATGGGACATATGGTACAGTATTTCAGTCGAACCTCTTATGACTAAAGTGATGAAGTAATTCCCTGGTAAGTGAGGTTTGCCAAGAAATTATAACAGTTTAGTATTGATCAGATGTTACAATTACACATTGCTTTACTGGCAAAATATGCCTTCTTCAGAATGGTTTTGCAAACTTATCCAGAATGAATGCACGAATAATAACAAGTTTTATTTATGCTAGGCTGTGAATTACTAGATTTTCCAAGAGAACTAATTTTGATAACTCACTATAGTGGAATATCGGAAATATATTTTCACTGCACTCTATAGACATTGACAACATTAAAACCAAGAAATGTGTTTGCAACCTGTCTCATACTTAATAATGATAAAGAACATTCTTGTAGTGTTTTTAATTCTGATAAAATCAGAAAAAGAAATGGTACTATCAGCTAAAGTATGCTAAATCTTCATTGATTTATGATATTCATTTTGGCAGAGCAAACTGTAGGACATTACCTCCTATAATAATCGGGCTGTGTGGATTTGTTCAGTTTAGGGGTCACCAGCAGTCTGGAGTGGAAGAGTAATCCCTGGGGTTGCTCAGGGTGCAACACTGGACAGTGAAACCAGTATATAAAGGAGACATGGGACCATCGGTGTTTGTCCTTAAGATGAAATGTCCTCTTTATAAGGGTCAGAAAGAAGAAAGAAATATCCCATGTGAGATACTATTCTTTTTGAGATGTTGTTCTTTATAAGGCACATTTTACTGTATTTGATAAGTGGAATATATACTTGTCAACTGATGCAAATTTGATGAATTTTAACATACTTATTGTTTTTTTCTAATGGTTAATTAGTGACAGGTACTCTTTCTCCATGCTTTTCTGTGTTATGCCCATTGGTTGGTGAAAGATATTCAGGTAAGGATAGTATAGAAAAACACATTTCAGTGTATAACATTTTTTACAGTTTGGGTTCTTTGGACCATTTGCTTTGTAAAAATAGATTTGTCGAAAACTTACATGTAAATTCTCCAAAATTTCATAAGTGATCGTCCTTAATATATTTATTTTTACTCGTTAGGTAGAAAGTAGTGCTAGTACATTGGAACCTGTATATAAAGGACACACAAGGACCACAACAATTATTTATGGACAGGTGTCCTTTATATTCAGGTGAAATATGTAAGTACAGTGAAGAATCAGTTTCAAAAATGTACTTTATTATATGCTTATTTTTGTCTGTCATTGAAACAGTTATTTATGGAGAATATTCATATCTTTTCACAAGTAGAATGGTTCAGACTATGACCAGTGCTCTCTAGGGTCTATATAAATACAGCATAGAAAAGCATATTGAGGCCAAGGGCTATCACATATCTATCACATATGTACCATTTTACAAGTCTGTCAAAATGCTAGATTTGAGAAAAAAATGCAACTGAAGGTTTTGGTTGGTAAGTAAGAGCCTCAGAGCCAATAAGCCCATCTTTGCTAGCCAAGGTTCCGATATGTTAACCCTATCTACATATAGGAACCTTGGCTAGTGAAGATACAGTAAGCCATGATCACCAAAAACTATTATTTCCACTGGCTAAGTGGACTGCACACAACAGCTGCTTTTCAATTTTCCATGTATAACTTTTCATACAGTGTTAGGCTAGCAATAGAAGACATATAGTATGGTACTGGTGGTCATAGATGGGGTCACTTCAACAGCATGATGTAAGTGACAGGGCATAACGTGTTCTTTAGCTGGTAGTAAGAATAGTAATTAATATGCTTATATTTATGCATCTTGAATTTCCTCAGAATGTACTTTCTTAGTTACTTCTGCTGTTCTGAATGACATGTCCTGTAAAACCCAATACACACTGAAAAAGTACTGGAATTTTGAGTACATTTCCAACTAAAATCACTTTCTTCTAGTTCATCATAATCAGAAAAGCAGAACTGAGTTGGAGCAACATAAAAACAAAATCCATAAATTCCAGACCAAATGGAAAAGCTGTTGATACGTACATTCATTCACAAAAAGACTCTAAAATTCAATTTTAAGAAGGCCAAAACAACAATTCTTTTTGAGACAGTTCAAAAGTGATTGGGTGGTGCTATGTGCAGATTAATATTGATATTTTGTATTGATGAATCTATGGTAATGTATATATTTTTGAATACAGCATTACTTTGTTTCTTGAAGTGTGTATTTTTTTATAATTAAGCTTTGGGTAGAATATGAAACGAGTATATAAAAAAAGGTTGCTGCATTTGTATTGGGAAAATATGAACTCGTTTTCTCTGAATAATACTTCATTTCCAAAGGTTGTGCAGTGTTATTCTGAAAAAAAACTTGTTCATATTGTCCCATACAAATGCAGTAACCTATAATTATATGCATGCATCCTTTGCACAGAAGTGTCTGCTAAAAAGTATGTTTCATTTTTTGTCATTTCCTTTTGATGTTGTATATATAACATCTTTTACCTTTTGTTTTATTAACAGGTGAATGAGCTTGGACATGTCAACATACCAGTGATGCTAATGCCTGATGACTTCAAAGCCTACACCAAGGTTCGCATTGACAACCATCTCTTTAACAAGTGAGTTTTAATTCATTATTGGACTTTTCTTATTTTGTCTCACATCTGCACCACCACCACCACCACCATCCCTAGGTCATAATACATGGGTCAGAAACCAGAATCAGTTATATGTAACACTGTTCCATCTAGAAAGAAAAAGAGGGATGCCCCACCCCACAAACAGCCGATCCATCTGCTCCCACTGCGTTCCCCTCTGCCCCTTTTACTGTAACCATTGGTCTTGAACTGCAAATATTATCATCATTAGAAGTACTCTTAATTTCTCTCCTCCTCATAGTTTTCCCGGGTTCTTCCTCCACCATTAATACTGGCCGCCATGAATAACCTATCGTGTGCTGAAAAATGGTGTTAAACCCCATAGCAACAAAAAAATCCTCCAGATAGTAAATTTGTGGCTGGAACTCTTTGTCTGTCTACAATGACAGCATACAAAAATTTGGTTAAAAAGTTGTTGTGGGGTTTAATGCCATTTTTCAGCACATGATAGGCTATGTATGATGGACAGTATTAATGGTGGAGGAAGAACCCGGGAAGAACCACCGACCCACAAGAATCTACTGGCAATGTTTCTCATGTACCCACATTGGCTAGATCCTGGTTAAAAGGTCTGTAAATGTCTGTTAATCCTACTTTTTGTAAATCTGACCCTGGGGGAGCAAGACGAAGAAAATAGATTTTGTGCATCAACACACAGAGAAATTAATCTTGACCTTGAAGAAAAAAGGGTACCAGACACAATGAAAAATCGTGCGACAACACATTTATCGCTTTCTTTATGGGGAAGGCATTTTGTCCACTCAACAAATGTTTTGTCTGCATAATTAAATATAAAGTTAGCAACATCCGAATAAATCATTACCAAACATTAACATGTCATCATATAAACGGAGACGTATTATTTTAGAAGAAAGTTGGTTATTCTACTCGACGAAATTTGGTGAAGTATGGGGGGGGGCTTGCTGAACATTTTATGTAGAAAAGACTCAAATAAAAACAAGTTTATGTTGAAAAGGCACAAATAAAACAATTTTATGTTGAAAAGACTCAAATAAAACAATTTTATGTTGAAAAGGCTGAAATAAAACAATTTTATGTTGAAAAGACTCAAATAAAACAATTTTATGTTGAAAAGGCTCGAATAAACAGTGTCATAACTGAAAAGGAGGTTATTCAGCAGCAGTGGGAAAATGGAGCAAATGGAAAGAGAATTATGTATGTACCAAGATTAAAATGATGTTTTTGAATGGTTTTGCTATGTGCATGACAACATTACCTGCTCGCATATCATGCTTATGCCAAGAATAAGAACTGTTAATGTATATTCAGTTAAGTCGATTATTATAACAAGAAGAACCTTTTAGTATTTAATGTTACTTTTAAATGAAGATAAATGAAGATATTAAGTACTTTGAAGTATCTAGCTTTCTAACTACGCACATTACATATACTTCTCACCAAAAAATGGGATCCCCTCTGAAAAGGCCACCTGTCTTATAAGGCCACTTTACTGGTGCAGAAGGAATGGCCGTATTAGAGGGGGACTGCTGTAGATTCATTTCAGTTTGTATTGCAAATCCACAGTTCCTATTTTGTCCCTTACCTGTAATCATGCCTTGTAAATATTTAATGTAGTTTACAGGGAGAAAAGATCACTACAGTATACGGGTTATAACCAGATGACACCACATGCACATACAGAAATCACACCCCTTCTCTCCAACCACGCCCCATGGGGGTTGATCAGAATTCTAAGACAGTTGTGTGGATGTATGGATCTGCCTCAATCATCCCTCCAGGTTCAAGACTCCACCTTGAACTTTGTTGGAGGATTCGTGCAAAAATCATGACTGATGAAGTTATCACACATTTCTGTGCAATTAAGTAAAGGCAAAAGCACTCATTTCCCATTTCCCGGCTCTGCTTCAGGAAACACAGGAGTACTGTTACAGTAAACTTCATTACAACACAAATTTAAATGTAACACAATCATGTCAGCTTTCAGTTTTGACCAAAAACCGTTTGCACTAATTGCACCACAGCTCTAAAACATCTATAATGCTGACAAACTGACATCAGCAAGAAGTCATTACTGTGTGTGAATCCTGTAGCTTTACAATGCCATGGAGTATTTATTGAGCTTGGGGCCAACTTAATCATTGTAGTAGCTCAACAGGGAGTAAGACTAACATTGACTTACATGAAACTATGGCCCCATTCCTGTGTGCATAATTGTGGTTAACAAGTCATAAACAAGGTTGAATAATGTGTACTTACGTTTGGAGAGCAATTAAAAGTTATGTTGATTAATTTAGTTAATGTACAAACAAATATTTAGTTATCAACATGATGTACATATCTTCCCTCAAGCTGTACATTTGTTTAAAATGATGTTCTGTTACATCTTTACGATTACCTGTGCTGTATGTTATCTTGACTAATTGAGATGAGGAATCAGTTGGGAATGATCAGTTGCTACTATACAAATTTACTCCTGCTGTCACTTCATTGTTGAATCCCTGTTATTTGGAAGAGGGACATGGTTCAGTAAAACCTGTGTTGAAAGACCACTGCTGTGTGAGACCACCAGTCTTGAGAGACCATACTTTTTTGGCAAAAGAGGTGGTCTTTCAAGACAGGTTCTACTGTAGTTACTTTTGTGCTGGCAACATCAGCATTTTGTTAGTCCTTGGTTAAGATATTTTGCAATGCATTGATCATGTGCCAGAAATGCTGATACTGGCCAGCTTGTTTTTGCATTTGTTTCCAATGTTCTAAGTCAATTACGAAACTTTTTACATAGATATTTAGGATTGAATTCTATTCAGAATTAAGAGTTAAGAATTTATTGGCCATATTTTTTTAAAGCATCTTTTCAAAATGGAACTTTCATCAATAAACAGTTGTTAATTTGTTTTTGGCATATTGCTGCTGCAATGTACTTTATGTGTTTTCACTTTTTGGGAGTGGAAGTCAGGACAATGTATGTTGTCATCAGTTGTTTGATTACTTCAGGTAAATATACAAACTGTTGTTCAAACTTCCCTACAGGATTCTCCAGGTGAGTCCTGGTTTGAACTGTGTTGTTCTTGATGATCATAACATTAGCGTTGTCAGAACTAGTCCAGTAAATCAGTCTTCTGAATCTGTGTTCATGCAGTTAGACTATGTGTAGGTCTGATAGCACCTGTTCATAAATGGAGTCATTTCCTGACATGTCTGTCCACAACATATCTGCGCATTTTAGACATGTATCAGTATTTTTCACATCTCTTGAACTACTTTTATTTGGAGGGCCCTTTTAGTGATATGTACAGAATATATCCAAATCAGATCCTACATTTCATGACTTATAAATTCCACTTTGAATATAGCACAGCCCTATGTTCTGTCGCTGGGTTGAATTTATGCTAGATAAGGCTGTTACCAAATATGGGTCAATGTCTAAACTGTTCATGGGTATGTTAGGAAAATATTTACATGCTGCAGAATTGCACATTTTATTGACCAGATGGCATCCGTATCAACACATATTTGGGGGTATTATTTGTCCGATAATGTCAATACTGTATCTAATACTACTACTAATAATAATCACTTTATTTAAAGAGGTTAACACAGTTAGCTGTAGAACTAATCTACCTCAAGGCCCTCACACAAAGGAACTTATTTAGATATAAATGCACATGTAAACACACATCCATACCTATACATTGTAGCATATATATATATATATATGTACTGACACAATATATTTACTTTATTTCCTTTCACCAGATGGATACTCGCCCATATATATTAAACCCACATAGTCAATATCCATGCAATATGCAGTTAATGACAATATAGATGAATAGTATATTTAATGATGCCCAGAAGCAATTACAAATACAAATATAGTTCTTTCATTCTCATTTTAACTACATCTCTGGAGCCACTGGATATACTAGGTTTGGATGAAGGAAATAGAATGGGCATTTCTAATCTGATGCATTAAGACAGATAACAAGACATGCTCGTCTATACAGAAAATGAATATCACATTTGGGACTGACTTTCATTGGGCAAATGGGTGAGGAGGAGACCTGTTATATTTTAATTTAATTGGGATTTCACAGGTAATGCAGTAGTAATGTCCATTATGTGTGCTAATGCTTTATCAGTACAAATCAACCTTGTAAACACAAGCATGTGCTTAGTATTGTCTTTCAGTCAATCTACTTCATGGGTGAAATCATGAAAAGCATGGGTCAATTAATAGTTAATATTTTAATAAGATTAAAATAACATATAATAATAAAGAAATATAATCTGAATGCTCATTTCAGCATGTTGAATGTTGCATACAGATATTGCACCTATTTTGATCGAAATTGTGCACTCCAGAAGAACTCACATTCATCTGTTTGCAGTAAATGTTCCCCTCTTGCTGCTATGCCTCACAAAGTAAAACTCCATCATTTGGAAGTTATGAAATTTATATTTGCTGGTTTTCGCTTGTTTTGATGTGAGTTTATTGCTTCCTCAGTCACCTTCAAAAATGAATTACACATGATCATTATTCAGACAACTAGTTTGTATTTTATATATAGAGTAAAATCCTACTTGAATAAACGTTGCCACTGTTCACAGACTTGCCAATGATCTTTTATGCAGCTGGTTTAGACTTTTCATTGAAGGCATTTATGTGTAGTAACTTTTGTTCTTCTAAACATGTGAAGCATCACTTTGATTTACCTTTACCTTGAAAAAAAATTGGGTTTTTCCACCGTATGAACTTTATGTATGCAAGTGTGCACAGTGGGTTCCCCCATAGCAGTTTTCAAGGACTAAACATATAACACTGGCTGTTATCAACTAGTTAGTAATATGTGAACTGGTGGTCACTTATACCCATCCTCTTTTCCTGCATTTTCCTATTATACCCAACCACTTGGCCTTTAATTACCTCTGTGACTGTTAGCTTATAAACTGTCACAAGGATAGATTCCCATGAGCTAAGTATAATCAGTACTATTTACCATTCATACATACTACATGTCACAGACATATTGAGGTGTGTTGGGGGAGGGGGGTCTTTTTAGATTACTGAAAATCATGTGGTATTATTACTGTATTATCACATTTAATTGATGGATGTCAGGTGAAAATATGAAATGGACAATAAATAATATCATTTATATGGATTCTAATTTGGAAAATGTTCTATGGTAGGTAATGGTACAGTACTGTGCAGTACAGTATGCCTACTGAGTACTGTTATAATGAAGTGTGTACCGACATCAGGACATTTCTGGTTCATGAATTTCTTTGAAATTTATATTTTCTATCCTGGAATTATGGCAAGTGTTGCTAGGACTTGTGTAATGATGAGCTACATGGAAATCTTTTTGTGGAATAGCTTCTGAATTGATGAATGAACCACTCTGATTGGTAAATGCAGGAGTTTTCATTTGTAATCACATTATTATATTTGATTCAACTGGAGCAGGTTGTGAGTGTTCAACAAAGTTAGAAGAATCCGGTTTGACATATTTCTGGTTTTTGCATGCTTTGCTGTAGTGCTTAAGAGAGTTTCGTTCTGTGTGGCCAGAGATGTTATTGCATGCATGTCAGAGCTCTGTAAAACAGTTTGTGGACACCATGACTGAGACAAAAGTTCTGAGATGACAAGACAGAGATAGGAAAATCAAGGTTTGCTAAAAAACAGATTTCTCTGTCACACAGGTGATAAATCTGGCACAAAAGTTTAGTAATCCCTCTTCAAAACATGGTTCAGGGATGCTATACAAATGACCATTATACTGAGATGCTTTCCAACAAGGTTGTATCCCTGTACGTATTATGTTGATGAACAACACAGAATTGGGGTATTTATTAATGGGAAACTACATTGCACTCTACTCCCTAAAAATGCTGTCCATTGGAACCATACATTATACATAAAATGTAATATTTACATAATAAAATAAAATCCATGACTAGACACATATTATAATGAAGGGACTTATAGTGAGGGAGTGCTGTAGTTACTAGTTCAACAGTCAAGAAACATGAAGTGAAATAAATTATAAAGCAATAATGCAAATTTCAAGAAGGTAATGGGATTTAGCTCCCGTGTACTCTCCATGCTAAGCCACCAGTGTGTTTAAATTGCCATTTAATTCTGGTCAACAAACAGGCAAAAGACTGAAGTGTATTGATGCATAAACATTCTTTCTACTAGTGTAAAGTGTCACTGGCATTGGCATCAGCATTTAAGTTTTTGTAATTTTGTTCCTTTTATATGAAGCTGTGTTTTGTACAGTAATGAAATTTGATTGGTACTTTCGCCCAAGACTATTCATTGTTGGCAAAAGTTTATCACACTGACCTTCTTTACCTAAGTTAGTTGATTTCAAGAAAATTTTTCACCCATTATACAAATTGGTCACATTAACCTCCTTTTAGTGCTAGCTTGACATTTGTAAATATTTATACCCCCACCAACCAACCAAAGCATGTCTGTGTGTATGAGTGGGGGTATTCTGGAGTTGGCTCATTCATCAAGCACACCTTTATGTGATGGACTATTTGACATCTTCTGTACCCTCTGAGATATCTGTATAAAAGTTGCCAGATCATGACTAGTCATCATATCTTGTAAAAAGGTGGACTTTCTCTGATCAGTACTTCACTGGGTTATCCCTGTTTTTATTGCAGATTGCTGATCCCTTAGTCTAGTCAGTACTGTCATAAATGTGACCCCTATTTATTCCTCTTGCAGAGGGTATTCCATAAGCACTTGTTGATTATTGACAGGTCTAATTGGATGTGTGGAGTGAAGAAGTGACACACATAGCATGGTACATAATTCATTGTTTCTTATTTGTTGTTTTTTTCTTAACAACCTATGCTTATTAGGCCCCTCTTTTGCCAGAGATTTAATTATATGCAATTCTTTTTTCTCTAGCAGCCTGTCAAAAAAATCAATTATAGACACAGTCTAAAACACTATTTCTAACATGTTGATTTGTATGGCTGATATTGGTTGAAAAGAGAATTAATTCTGTTTTGGTTCTCAGATAGACTGGTTGCCTTGCAAGTGACTGCTCTATCAGAATTGAATGCAAGCCATCACACACATTTCCCATTTATTCAATGTTCATTTATTGCTAATACCAGACCATGAAGTTAAATGAAGGATTTGAATTTCTCACCTTTAATTGTACTTATTTTAGTGGTCATAATCAATACTTGTTCATGGCATTTTTTATATTTATTGCAGTACAGTTCATATTCAGCGTACACAGGTATATGTATGCAAAAAAATTGTTACAAAATATATTCAAGTATTTTCAATCATTAATGGCAGTTTTGCTGTATGAAATGATGTATTTCAGTTGTTCCATTGATGCATATCTGATATAAAATTCGTGAAAGAAAACTGCTTTTTATGTTCTCAAATATGCTTTTTGTAAGCAGAAATTTTATACTGTATATTCTCATTTATAAGATGAGACCAGCTGCAACTACACAAACCCAGATCTACCATCACATAATGTGCCAGCAGATCTGGGTCTGTGCAGTTTACTAGGAGCAATCAGTACTAGAAACAACTTTGTCCCAGATCTACAGATGCATTATGCTGATCTGGATCTTTGTTATTTGCAGTTTGACACAACATATAAGCAAGTATATACGGTAAAATCTGCCATCACTATGTACCATTGCATTTTGGTTGTCTGTATAGATGCTACCTGAAGTGAAATGTACAGTCACAAACTTATTCCCACACTTAGGCATGTCGTTTTGAACCTTTCTCTTGAGAGGCAAACAATATTCCCATTCTCAAGACCGGACTTTGGAGCCATGAAAGATCAGAATGTTTCCAGCACATATATGATTTCCAGCATTAGTACAGTTAAACCTGTCTTGAAAGATTACTGCTGTGACAGACCACCTGTCTTGAAAGACTAGATTCTCATTGTACTAATTTATTGATTAAATAATATTATGACCTGGCATGAGAGACCAGCTATCTTGTGAGACCATGTATTTTTGGCAGAAGGGGTGCTCTGTCAAGACTAGTTATGCTGTTTTGCATAAATATAAATAAACATGCTAAATTGTCATACTGTCCCTTTTTTCCAATAATTTCTTTAATCCCCCTCCTTATTGGCCTGCAAAGATGTCATTATGTAACCATATTTTGTACCAGTCATTGCTGAGATTCTTCCCTGACACGCTCCCTTTTGGTAAAAAGTCATTCTAAGTTTTGTCTTCTAATATTTGGGCACTGTTTTTCCTGATGGAAATTAGATTTAATGAAATAGTAGTTTCAAATTTATGAAAAACGTCATCACATGAGCAGAGCTTGACATTTGTGGCTTTGGATGTAATATGAGTACATTGCCTCAGAATGTAGATTACAGACTGCAGAAGACATGCAGCAGGTAAATGGACTCCCTCCGCCATCCATTCCACTAGCTTTTACGAGTGAACTGATATACCTGTGCCATGTATTGATATGATTTACATTACACTGCCAATAATATACATGTAATACTTTATCGATAAACGTGTCAACTTATTGCTCTTATATCTTTCAAAGGCCTCTTAGTGGTAGGGTTGTGCTGTTTTATATGTGTTGATATTTCAAGTATGCAGAATACAGACACAGATTCTTATGCCTTTCTTATCCTTAATATGATTTTAAAAAATGCTTCCAAACAGATTCAACCTTTTTCGGCCAGTTAAGGCTGTCCACTTGATTGGATACAGAACTCATTTTGGTTAAAACGCCCTTTGTTTTCAACTGAATAAATGATTTAAAAACATCTTATAAATTTCATGTCCTCACCTATGTTTGGTAGACATGACAGTTGTATCTTCAAAACAGAAGAAATAATGCAATTTCTTTGTGCAAGGAACATCGTATATAGAATAAGTCCCAGTGTGGTAGTGCAATGTCTTTGTGCAAGGAACATCATATTTAGAATAAGTCCCAGTGTGGTAGTGTAAACATCGTATATAGAATAAGTCCCAGTGTGGTAGTGCAATGTCTTTGTGCAAGGAACATCATATTTAGAATAAGTCCCAGTGTGGTAGTGTAAACATCGTATATAGAATAAGTCCCAGTGTGGTAGTGCAATGTCTTTGTGCAAGGAACATCATATTTAGAATAAGTCCCAGTGTGGTAGTGTAAACATCATATATAGAATAAGTCCCAGTGTGGTAGTGCAATGTCTTTGTGCAAGGAACATCATATTTAGAATAAGTCCCAGTGTGGTAGTGTAGATGATAAACAACCAGATCTATCACAGTGTACTTCCTCCACATGTAAAATAACTACCTTGGTCACAGGTAATCATTTCTGTTTGTGAAACCTAAAACTGTTGCCAATGCCCACTCTTTTTCCATATAAAATGAAGAAATTAACACAATAAGAAACTCATTAAGTTTGAAATCTGACCCTTTGCTGATTCTGTGTCTGCATGTTTAGTCACTGATTACAAAAAAATGCCCTCTCAAGACAGGTGGTCTCTCATAACAGGTTTATACAAAATGACCAAGTTCCAGTTTCAGAAGAATTTAAAGTAAAATAACCACAATCACTATACATATATTCTTTATTAATAGTTCTTTCTAAAATATGGTATGCATTCATCAGAACAAAAAATTATGTAGCAATAAAGATATATGATTGTGGTTGGAAGTGACAGGTGGTTGCGTATAGCAGAGGTCACTCATAACAGTTTTTACTGTACTTATATCAGTGTAAAGGGAAATATTCCAAACTTGTCCCCCCATGCACCTTGAGGTCCAGATCATTTAATAACCATTTGTGCTAAGTTTCTCATTTTCTTTGTAGTATCATGGGTTGACTGTGGATGCCAGTACTTCTGGTTTAATGCTGTGATTAAGCTACAGCCAGTTCTGATTGGGGATTACTGTTTACCATGGACTGGAAATATAACCACCAATCAGAATTTCATTTAACATATTTCACTGGTGGGCACACTTGAAGTCTAGCATTTAGATTTGATTCATGTAGACAAGATACAAAGCAACAGAGAAACGTTATGTTGTTGTTGTTTTTTGTAGGATTTAACACCTTTTTTCAGCACAAAATAGGCTATACATGGCAGCAAGTGTAAATGGTGGAGGAAGAACCCAGACCCCCCCCCGGAAAGAACCACCGACAGTAGTTATTATTGGTGAAGCACTTCAAGAATCCATGGTGAACAAATTTGGAATGTCTTCTTTAACATTGATATAAGAATATCAGTGGCTGAACATACTGATGGGATAAAATAAGTAGCATGGGGGGGGCATATTCAAACCATGTCACCACATGTTAATTTGTAGAAGGTGGGTGGGTGTCCATTTTTTCTTTCTTCTTTTCTACTCACAAACATTAGATCCTGTGCATGAGACAGCCATTTCAGATCAATTTTCAATTTATATTACTGGTATCTGGCAAAAATCTGTTCTTAATGGGTACATTCATTGTTTTACTGTGTTACCTTTTCCAAGTAAAACTGAATGCATGTAACATAAAAAATATTCATGGAGATAATATTTTATGATTGGGGAGTGAAAGCACCATCCATAGGATAAAATTTAACACTTATTACCTTAACATTAAATCCTCCATACAGTGTATTATCTTAAACAGAGTAGTGATCACGAGTAGTTTTCTTGCCATGCAATACATGAGAGGTCATAATCACATTCTCTCTCCCTCCCTCTCATGTAGACCCAGGAAATATGTGATGAATAACAGTCATTAAGGAAAAAGAATGAAAGAAAGAACAAACCGAAAGTACATATAAGTAACATTGTGAAAGTTTTAATAAATTAATGCTTTGGTAATGAACTATATTCTGATCGTAATTGCTTCTAAGGATGAAATTAATCAATGGTATATCAATGCATCAATCATATTGATACATGTATTGCTGCAACAGATGCTGAATCAATACAACATGATATTTAACCGATAGAAGTTACTTTAATCTTCAATCTTTTCCAGTCATTTTAAATGTATATATGTTGTATAAAAATAAACTGCTGGACTTTTGCTGATGTGGAAAATCATGATTTTTACTGAAATTTAAAATTCTCTCTTATGGACATATTCATTTGCAACAAAAATTTGAGTTTGGATTCTTATGCCTGCATAACTATTTAATTTTCATTAATATTTTGAAAAGGAAATGTTACACATGCTTATAATCCTGTGCCTTTGATTTTGTTGCCTGTAGCGTACAAATATATATTATAGCGTTATGTATATCTTTTTGTAACTCTTGGTATATGACTGTATCTGTTGTTGTTGTTTTTGTTGTTATATGGTTTAATGCCATTTTTAATCACAAATATAGGCTATACATGGCGGCCAGTATAAATGGTGGAGGAAGAACCCTGGATAACCATGGGAAGAACCACCGACCCATGATAAGTTACTGGCAGGCTTTCTCACATACCCACATTGGCTGAGCCTGAGACTCTAACATGCACAGACAGAGATGACTGTAACTATATTGCGTAATTTTTTCATGACTGTAAATTGTGATGATCATCTGCAGTCAAGATATTAGAGATTAAATTTTTTGCCAAAAGGTATACAATTCTATTTTAAGATATTAGGAGTATAGATTGCTTAGAATTTCTAAATAGTTGTTGACTGATAAAGTTGTTTATGAACATTAATAATATTAATAATAAAACCCATTGACAACTTTGGGGTAAAACCGTAAATGCTTATTGGCTGGTTGGATCAGATGAGTTCTTTTACAGTGTGGAATGTTTGCAGAGTGTCTCGTAGCGATTAGTAGCAAAATGTGTTTTCCCCTTGTATGCTGTTTTAAAAGTAAATGGAGCTGGACAATTTAGTCATTCTTATTTCTTGTGTTCTTGTAGTAACATCAGTCTGCAGATGAATTTAATGTTGTGTTTAGATATTATTTGGGAGGAAAGATTTGTTAATATTATTTATTGGAACTACAAAGTGCTTGTTGTACTAAAATTCTATTCTGTGATTTTTGTGAATTATTCAATGGAGTTCTGGACAATGCCATTTTCATACATCAGGACTGTTGGCAGACCGGTATATTCAAGAATCAGAAATTCATTTAGAACATTTGATTCTTTTGGACATTTTAGGATTATTTTGGATTCAGTTCATAATACTGTAAATTCCTCTTACATTTTCATTTTATAACTTTGATAAGTGAAGTATTTGTTAAGTTTTGCAAAACTTGTTGGTTTTGCTTCTTTCTATTACTTAGTTTATGACCATAGAGTTGTAACAATTGCATGTTTTTTTTCTTTCAAACACATGCAAAGTATACAGTATTGGCTGTTCTGTATAATGATTTGATATTAATTCAAAATGATACACTATTTAATAGGACACTGTTGCAGGATTCATTCCAGTCTCTACAAATTCATGTAAAAAACAAACCGAATATGCATCATATTTGCAAGCCTACCAGTGTTAATTAGTTTTAATGTATGTATTAAATCAGTATATGATAGCACTTGTTTACTTCAGGTTCCTGTTCTAGTAAATGCATCTTGTTAGTCAGCAGGATATATATTGTTACCAGGTTGATATAAAATGTTATATATATATCTATAAGTACAAGAAAATGTATGCTGTTCATTTACTTGAAACTACTTGTACTTTGTTCCACAGGAAAAGCAATCTCAGCACAGATTACATGAATATGACCTAGCTGATACCTTTATTTCACCACCATGTTGTCAAGTTGAGACTTTAAATATTTGATTGGCCTGAGTTGTGTCAGACCTAATTTTCAGCCAGTCAGAATTATCCAATCAGATTGGTAGATTTTTTTGTGTTTAATTTAAGCTAAGTTTGTGAACTTCTCACATATTTTGGTTATTATCTTATACCCTGAACTGTACTATGTAAATGCGTCAATTTGACAGTGAAAATGACCATCTCCATGTATTGTACAAGTTCAGTTTAGTTGATAACAACTGCATAGCTAGCCAGATGATCTGGGTCTATGTTGTTTGTTCTGTTGATTACTCCTAACAACATAGATGGCAGATCTGTGTCTATGAAGTTTGCAGATGAATCAAAGGTTTGAGTAAGTACAAATGGTATCTTGCAGCATACCTTATATACTGGCTTATAAGATGAGTCAAACTGCAATTGACAAAGATCCAGATCTGCCATAGTATAATGAGTCTGCAGATCAGGGTCAATCATGTTTGTTCTACTGACCACTCTTAACAAACTGCACAGACCCAGATCTGCTGGCACATTATGTGACAGCAGATCTTGGTCTGTGCATTTTGCAATTGGACTTATAAGTGAGCACATATGGTATATACATCAGATCTCCTAAGTGGTTAGAGCATCTGCCTCGGATGCAGTAGGTCACAGGTTTGAGCCCCAGCCAAGTCATACCAAGGACTTAAAAAAGCTGTACTAGCAGCTGCCTCACTTGGCACTCAGCTTTAAGAGGTTAGTGTTATGACTGGTTGGCCTTGTGTTAGTATGTGACTGGTTGGGATGTAATGCTGCATGACTGGCTTGATATCACTATAAACTGCCACACTGCAGACATCATAATATGACAAACAGTGTTAAAGCCATGTTAAAAATCGAAACCACACACACACACACTTGTTGCATAAATTGCTCCTACTCTTTTAAGGCAGAAAGTTAAATGTTGAAAACATTATTAATATGCACAACTCACAGAAAAAAAGAAAAAAAGGATACATTGTACAAAATTGAACCAACAAGAAACTACACAATAAGACAACTAAATGTGAGTTTTTAGCTCACCACTTCATAAGGCCCTATGTATTTAAGGTATGACCCATTGGTTTTTTTAGTGAATTGTGTGCTTTTTTTAACTTCTTACTGCTACTTTCCAGAGTATGTAGTCAAATAAAAATAGGGTTATTGATAAACAGACTTACGATATCTGTGGAATGGCCTGTTCTTTTTGTCCACCAGCCAATGTCCATCTGTCCACACTAGTTTATTATTGCTACTACATCTAAACTATTTGGAGGATTTCCATAAAATTTAACAGACATTTATCCCAAGGACTATTTCATTGGTTTTCAATCCATGGGTCACAACCCAGCACTGGGTTGCTATGCTGATGTAAATGAATTGTCAAGATCAGCTTTAATAACAAGACATTTCCTACCCAAGTGGCTTTTTTAACATTTAATGGGTGACAGGATTAATGCCACAAACCTCAGCTGGGTTGCCACAAAAAAAAAAAAAAAAAACGCTGGTGTGTTGGTCTTAAATGAATATGTTGCTACTCGTACATTCAGTATGGTCACCACAGCAGCCCTCTTGAAAATCCTGTAATCACTACTACTCTTGAATGGACAGACATATCAGCATGGGATTTACACAGGAAGTCACCGTACAATGTCCAGTTGGTCCAAAATGAAATTGGTGTCCATCTGATGTCCACTGTACCTGCCACAGCAGCCATCTTGCAAATCTTGTTATTGCTACTAATCCTGAACAGAAGGTCATAGTGACATGGGGTTATAACCAGAACATTTTAGAAGGTCATAGTGACATGGGGTTATAACCAGAACATTTTTAGAAGGTCATATTGACATGGGGTTATAACCAGAACATTTTTAGAAGGTCATATTGACATGGGGTTATAACCAGAACATTTTTTAGATATCAGATTTGTCCTAAAAATGAAAATGGTGCTATTGGGACAGCCAATATGGCCACAACGGTGGCCATTGTCAAAAATCTGTCATGGCTACTTCACCCAAATAAATGGCCATATCAGCATGTGGTTTTCATTAAAAAAACTTGTCTACTTGGTCTTAAATGAAAAGACTGCTGATCTGACATCCAGTTTGTTCACCACAAATACCATCTTAAAAATCTTGTTTTTGATATCTTAAAAGGAAAGTGATACAAAACTGGAGTTTCACTGGAAGACTTATAATGTCTGGATGGTTTTAACTAAAAATTGTATTGATCTGATCTTCAACATGGCTTCTACATCAGCTATGTTTTAAATCTTATGGTGCTACTTGTAGGCAGAAAGTCATATCATTGTTGAGTTTTCACAAGAAGAATTCTTAATAAATAAACATGGTGCCACCTGGACATTCAGTATGCAAAATCTTAATCTTTTGCATAAGTATGCTTAAGTATGCAAAACTTCTTAATAAATAAACATGGTGCCACCTGGACATTCAGTATGCAAAATCTTAATCTTTTGCATAAGTATGTTTAAGTATGCAAAACTTCTTAATAAATAAACATGGTGCCACCTGGACATTCAGTATGCAAAATCTTAATCTTTTGCATAAGTATGCTTAAGTATGCAAAACTTCTTAATAAACAAACATGGTGCCACCTGGACATTCAGTATGCAGAATGGATTATTATTGTTACACAAGTGTCACTGCTTTTGCAGATTGTTTTTTCAGCAGTTAAGATAAAACATACTTTGTCTGAGCAATGTTCCCTTGCCATCCATTTGCTTAGTGGAAAAGTAAAAAAAATTCCATCAAAAACATGCAGTGAAAAGACTTTTTTATTGTAAAAAGATTAATGATTGAATCAAAATGGCAATTGCTTTCACATTAATACATCTATTCAGCTTGTAACATTGACAGTATGTAATGCAGTGTGTCATGATCTATGTATTACGTTGGATATTTTCTTGGATAAGTAGGGACTATCCATACTCAAAGATGTCTTTTAAAAAAAGGTAGAAACTGTACATGAAATTTTATTTTTGAACTTGAAACCTTTGTTGTACAATGATGCTTTTCGATGCCATTCCCTTTACTGCACAATGATGCCTTCTTTGCCCAACATGATTAAAATTCCCAGTTGGACCAAAACTAATATTTTTTTATATGAATGACAAAAATGAATATAGAAAGTAAATCTGCAATAAGCCATTAGTTTAATCCAAGGATTGAAGCAACTGCATGGTTCAATCTGCATTTTCCTATTTGATCTAGCTGCTAATGTCTGCCATTGGTAAACAAGTGCTCAATATTTCACACTTGCATCATGAAGTTACTGGCATTTGAAAATGTTAATAATACAGTTGAAAATTGTTTGATAATATATTGGTTATTTGAATATGCCATCTTTTGAATCATTTGAGTTAATTACATGTTTTATCAAGGTTTCATCAAAATAGGGGAAGATACAGCACTTTGAAATTTGGAATGGGGCTATGGTTATGCACTATAAATACTGTCATGTGTTTGCAGTATGTGTTTACAGCTTCAGTTATATCAACCATTTCAGCAAGAACATATGAGCATTGATTTCTTAAAAATATGGATTTAGAAATTTCAGAAACATATTTGCTAATTTTCATTCCAAGCAGTATGATAAACATGCAAATGAAATGCTTGAATATTTGTCTATTTTGGGACACAAGGAAAAACTATTTGTTGCATGGCAACTTCATCTAATTGGTAGTGCGTGGTTATTGAGCAACAAAAAACATTTGACTTAGGGAAATGCATTTCCATTACTTATCAATCCTTATTTAATGTCACTTACGTTTAGATCATTATCACTGATAATTGATTGAATTTCACAAGTTGGTGCTAAGTAGTCTAGAATCACTCAATGAATCAGGCAGAGCATATGTAAAAACAAGCCCATTATTTAAGTCATCACATTTAGATTGCAAATCAATATTGACTTCATGCTCATTCTGGTTTCTATTAAAACAATTTATAAAAGATCTTCTAAAATCATAATCGTTAGCATTTTTTAATTACTTCTGCCAAGAATCCATTTCACTTTGGAATCCGCTTAGATAATGAGATGGCTTGGAGAGTGACCAACCATTGATCTGATTTTGAAAATAAGACAACCTTGCTTGAGATAGAAAGTTCACCGAAAGAATTCAATTACCACTTAGCTAAAAATGTTGTATTTTTATATAAGGTATATGGGGAACATAATATTTATACTGGTTCGTTTAATAACCTATTCATGCAGCAAAGTGATCACAGTACATGAAGATACAAATAACGTGAGGTCCCACTTTCCTGATTTTGCTTAATAGAAAATTTGTAGGGTTGTTACTTGTATATTAACATAATATAATACATAAAAGTAATTTCAAACAATCCAGTTTGGAGTGCTTGAGAATGAAAGAGAGCAGACTCCCAATAAGCAACACATAATATGACACATTAATCGTATAATGAATGTTTTAATTTTCTCCTTGATCAACAAAATAAAGTCAAATAAAAGAAATTTTTCTTTTATTCTCTTCAGAAGTTCTGAGTATTGTGTGATTCAGAAATTGAACTTAGACTCTTTCATCACTTATGAAGACATTTTCTATAATTAAAATTGTATACAGCAGTTACCACTATTTTTGGACAATACTTTTAATCTTTGTCATGTTTGATAGTCAGTGCTCTAACTACAGTGTACATAGAAATGAAATGATGCTCCCATCACCTTTGCCCCAGATAGTCCTTCTCTTCTGCTTTTTGTAGCAGCACTCTCTGATTTTTCCAGATCACTAAATAACTACTTCAAATTGTATTATATTCTATTAATTCCATCTAATTTTGAATTCTTTAGGACAGAATACATGTATAACTGAGTTTCTAAATAGTATCATAAATTTTGTGACTAAATATATACTTGTATTAGTATTAGTGGCGAAATGATACACCTGTGCCGCCTGTGATACGATGCATGGTGATACACATACGAACTTGATGGTCTTTCCATCTTTGGAAGGTAGATGGTGCACTTTCATGTATATTGACATTCTGGTCCTATTTCCAGTATGCAGACTACAGATAGACATATAGGTATAATATATTTATATGCAGACTACAGATAGATATATAGGTATAATATATTTATATGCAGACTACAGATAGACATATAGTTATCATATATTTATATGCAGACTACAGATAGATATACAGGTATAATATACTTATATGCAGACTACAGATAGACATATAGGTATCATATATTTATATGCAGACTACAGATAGACATATAGGTATCATATATTTATATGCAGACTACAGATAGACATATAGGTATCATATATTTATATGCAGACTACAGATAGACATATAGGTATCATATATTTATATGCAGACTACAGATAAACATATAGTTATCATATATTTATATGCAGTTCTCATTGATGAAAAGATAACAACAACACTGTCAAACAGACAACCTGTTGGTTGCATTGAGTTTTATCTAATGTTTTAGGCCATTTAATGGTGGCTTCATTTAACTCCCTTTGTTTTTAAAAAAACTTGTTGCAATCTTTAAAACAGAAGAAATAAAGCAATTTCCTCAAGCAAAGAAAATCTCATCTAGAACAAATTCGGGCATGTGAATAAGGTTGAATACCAACAAAATCTATCACATGTATTTCCTGCATATTCAAAAGACTGCTGCAGCCATGGGGACCTCTGTTCATTAGTGAAGAAGGAAATCTATTGACTACACCCTGTCCTATTCTGCATTTCTTTTTACTTACACAAGGTGATCAACTTGAGCATTTGAAATCTGCCCCATAGCTCATTCTATGCTAATTTCATTTATTTCATCAGCACCTTTATTCACTGGTTAAATATCTCTATATAAAAAAGAAAAATTCCATATTTGTTCCCCTTGTACAATTTAAGGAGAGATGACATGATTTTATCTTAAGTAGACCTCCCTGCTTATCAAAGGAAAAAGGAGGGGGAAGAAGAAATGGTCATAAGTTCTTTGTTAAATCAGTAGTTTACTGACTACTATGTCAAATTTTTTATTTATTCCATAATGCTGTATATGGGTATTTAGCCCATCAATGCTTATGCAGAGGGGGAAAAAATATCTTTGCTTATTAATTTCATTTTTTTACCTTACACCACTCCCTCAATAATTCACGCCCTGATAACTTGCGAACCTGCTTATAACGTGAGGTCAGGCATGGATACCATTTTTTTTTAATGCCAAAAAATTGATAACTATTTTTTGAATTTGAAGAAAATCATGATCAGTATTTATAACTGAAACTCTGATATATATCTCGTTTTATCGTAGAAAACGGTAGATAGGACCTGGAAATTTTGACCTGCAGATTATATGCTTATTTCTGGGCACATTGTTCTAATCAAATATAGTTTCACAACCATTCAAGTCGTGCTTGAAGAATCCAGATGTGGAATAGTTGCTATCCGAAAAACAGTTGTTGCGACTTGAATGGTTAAATAAAAATTGTATACTTTGCCGAGCACATTTCCATATGTGTGACTTTCAACAAATTTGCAGTTCACATGTTACACTGTTCTCCAAGTGTGTGAATTCATAAAAATTGTGCACCATTCGCATAATGGTTGAATCTCTGTGTGAGTACTTGATATATCTTTTGACCTTCAGATGAAGACTCTGTTGCTTTGCCAGTATTTCCTGTTTGTCACACAGAGTATAAACCACATTGATTTCTAAATGGTGGTTATTGTTTAACCTGGAGCGGAACAAACAATAACCATAAATGAGCAGTCAACGTAACATATTTCACAGTGCAGCAAACCAGTAGCTTAAATCGACCAAAGGAGTCTACATAAAATTCAAAGTAGAAACTTTACGTGAAAGTGATTGTTAAACGATGAGTAAAATACTTCATTATACATGTGGAACATGTTTGGAAGGAATGCTGAACATAATTCTGGGTTACAATAAATAGCATAGAAGGAAGGGGGCCAGATTACGAACCATGTTACTTTGTGTTAACTTCTAGATGGTGAATGGGTATTCTCAAATAGTCTTCTTCGTTTTTACTAATAAACATGAGTGCCTATGACTGCAAATGCTTCTGATGGATTATGATTTTACAGAATAACAAGGCTACTAATAATTATTCATAACTGCTGAAGACTAAAATAACATGCATATGGTAAGTAGCATTTTATATTGATTTTCTGTCTCTTGTATCAATATGTGTATCATTTCAGCAAAAATATTGATTCATCGATATGTCAATGAATCGTTTCAGCTCTAAATTAGTATACAGCGATGCTGGTTGTTGTGCGTCCTTGCCCAAAAATGTGCACCAATCTTAAATGGTTCCTCTGTTGCACACCCCTTAGAATTTATATTTATTTATGATTTGTTTCATTTTAAATAAGACAACTTATTCTCTTAATCCTTAAAGGAGATTCTTTTCTTTGTATTGTGTTATATGCACACATATATATATATATATATATATATATATATATATATATATATATATATATATATATATATATATATATATATATATATACACACACACACATACATATATATAAATTTTGAAATACTGGTACATCTATTTATTATTTCAAGTGATGCAAGTCAAGTTCTTTAATTCTTTCAACGTGTGATTGCTTTATTTTCAGTCCTAAAGTATAAAGAGGGATTATTTCATTTGCTTTGACGCTTGAAAATTAAAATCAAATGTTTACAGATTTCATTGCTTTGACACATGAATATTAAAATCAAATGTTTACAAATGTTATTGAATTGCTTGAAGTTTTAGCATGTATTCATTATTAAATATTATAAATTGCAATAATTGTTTGTTATTGTTGATAGATATAGAGTGGATGCTTAATGGGAAGTAGTGAGTGACATAAACCATGAGTGATTTTTCATTTATTACGACAAGATCAGATACATTGGTACAGTGTTTTTCTTCATCAAATTTTGCATGTGAATTAAATTGTGAAAAGTCATATTTTTTCATTGCTCCTCATCATTTCATGCACATATCCAAATATATTTTTCTTAATACTTTAAATAGTCTTGGTATTAAAATATAAATAAATGAGTTTTACCTAACCACTGCATATGAGGGAGGTGTGCTTTGAATATAATCTTGGTTCATATTTGGTTGTTGTTTTACAAATTTATCATGTAGCTTACCCAAAAACCCATGAAAACTGGTGCCCAAGAATAAATAATGAATGAATTTATCTCAGAAGAAGCATTCAGAAGGGAAGACAGTAGATTGAAGTGTCTAAAAGAATTCAAGTTATGTGGGGTGGTTACTAATTGATGAGGAATTAAATCCTGGGGTTTGGAATGCCCATGTAAGGGAGACTGATGTTGAATATGTTTGAATTTTATTGAATTAACAAGAACACATTAAAATAAAAAAATATATTAATGAAGAAATAAGAATTAGAGAAGCTTTTAATCAGTTGTTTTCATAACATTTGCAATCAGTGGTGGGAAGAACATTTTATAGAATGAATCTTACCTTCTCGGATTTCTTGGCCAACTGGGGTTTTTTTTGGGGGGGGGGGGTCAGTTGGCTTTTAGGCAGATGTTGGTTAGGTGAGTGATCCCAACGCAGGTCCACTTAGGCCTCTTATTTAGTATAGAAACATGAAATTTCACAAAATTACATTTAGAAAAAATGTGTGATTTGATCTCTCCAAGGAGACATGAATTTTACCAATTTTCTCAGAGACTTCCAGTAGATTGGGGAAATATCATAATTTATGTAACCTAGATGCACATATATATGATGGTGGTTTTTTTTTTTTTCTTCTTCATAGCTTTTCGCATTGGTCCTGTTGTCTAGGCAAGTCTTGCAGAAATTGCAGACTTTAGCAAGAATTAGGGTCTTGGTTTAATGTTCCATCTAACGAATCCATATAGGATCTGATTTCAAACAGCACTTGAAACCCAGAAAAGTAACCAGTAAGATTCTGACAAGCTTTGATGAAAACTTAGTTATCATATTATCCAGCCCTGATCTGTTTAAAATCAAGATCTCAGAGATAATGATTTTCATAAAAATAATTTTCTGAAATATTTTTGTGTGTGTCTATTTAAGAAATGTATGGCAAGGGAGAAGATATTAGGGAGACAAAACTTGATGTAATCTTGGTACAAATTGATCTTTTTCAGGGACAATATGCCAAGCCATTTCAAAATGAAGGAATACTGCCCTTTTGTGTTCAGAAACTTGAGAGAGAGATTTGGTTTAGATGAGAATGAATATTTGGTAAGTTGACAAGTATTTTCTTTATGCTCAGTCTTGTCCGTAGTAGCATTTAATATTATAGCATTAACTTTCTGTCTCTCCATTTATCAGTTTGGTCGTTATGTTTTCCCAATTGTTTAGGTAGTGGATTTTCTCTTAATGTATGCAAACATTAGTTATGCGTCATTTTCAAGTTACACATAATTATTTCTGTCTACTAGATAGTTCTGTAGCAAATTTTGTAACTTTGGTACTTGGTATAAAAGGTGACATTCATCAATCCTGTGACAAATTTTTACAGTTGTGGGTGATAATAGGCTCATGACAAATGTAATCAGTTAGGTTTGGTGGTCCATGGATTCATGAAAAATGTAATAAATTCAGTATGATGGTCTGTAGACCCATGAAAAATGTAATAAATTCAGTATGATGGTCTGTAGACTCATGAAAAAATGTAATAAATTCAGTATGATGGTCTGTAGACCCATGAGAAATGTAATAATGCTAATATGACAGTCAATAGAAGAGTGAGTAATTTAATTAGGTATGATTGTCCAAAAACTCATGAGAAATGTTTTAAATTAAGTATATGGGAGAAAAAATGTACAATACAATGTGCTTTATTGCTGTTGACAGGAGTCAAGTTATTGAAAGACAAGTACTGATCAAAAGCTATAACTGATCTAAATGTATCATGATTGGAGCTATTTAAAGCAAGAACTTCTACTTTGAGTATTGATTTCAGATACTGAATAAGTTAGGTTACATGACAAATAACCCTTAAACATTTTATTTCTGGTGATGTATTCAGACAGCTTCCTTTAAGAATCTCCACAGTGCAAGCAATTTGCATGACATGGTTTAATCTGATCCCGAACAAGGAGGATGCAATTATAGTAAAGGCTTGTACTAACAATATCAATGCTAGCTTATTAAGTTGGGTCCAGCTGAAAACTGCACAGACCAAGATCTGTCATCACATATAGTGCCAGCAGGTCTGGGTCTATGCAGAATTTTTAGGAGTAAACAGTAGAACAAACAACATAGATCCTGATCTGTTGGTGCATTATGCAATGGCTGATCATGGCCTATCTTGTTTGATGATGGATATGTCTTGTCATTGTATAAAGTAACACTATAGAGTACTAGAACCTTAGATCAATATCACTGATGGAAATAAGTACCTCCATGGAAATTAAATTTATCTGCATAAAAATGTAGCCACAATCAAGTAATTCCTTCATGAGATGGCTGTGCTTGATGAAGATCTCGGTGTTATTTAATGGCAGACTTACATCCAAGAAGGCTTTCTCTGAAGAAATAAAAAAAAAACCCCACCCAACTCCAGACTTTTACCAGAAAAAAAAGAAATAAAATTGATGGCATCTTGGGCATTTCGTTTTAAAAAATTAGTCTTCAGTCTACATGTTTGTTTTTGCATCATGTGAGTTTGATGAGTTTGATTTTCAGCATGTTGCTTCATCATTTTGTGTTGCACTTTGTGGTTGAGTGGTCTAAGGCACTCGTTTTTACAGATCATTGAAATCTCATCTCTGTCCATGGGGGTTATGCCTTTTAAATACTATATTAATGAACTTTCATCTTCAGTGTATTTCATCATTGATATGCACCACAACAAAGTAGCATTTGATGGCACCTCATCACAAAGGTGTCTAAGTGTATTAGAAATGATTTTAGCAACAAAACCAGTATTATTTTTTTTATTGTGTAATATCTTGATGAAAAAGAAGACAGTTGTTTGATATATGACTAGGATGAAATAATGTTTTGAAAAAGGAAAATGTTTTTATTGCTTCATTCTCTCTGCTTTTTTAATACATTAGTTTAAAATTGCGGGTTGGGGTTGGCAAACCACAGTCTATAATAATTTAAAAATATACTTTACAGTTACTGTTTGAAGCTTGTATGTGTATAGTAAGGATGATTGCTTGTGAATTTTTTCAATAATGAACTTTCAATGAAAGTGATATTTTTACATGGTATGTTGTCTAAGCAATCCAAAATTGCTTTTAAAAAGAAACACAATTATAAGGTTGTGTGCATTCCCTTACGCTACTCTTAGTGGAATATTTGTCCTCAAGTAAATATGGTAAAGGTTATGAGACAGAAAAGAGTACCTTATCATCATTGCCTATATAATAATGGTGGCAATAATGTGAATTACCAAACTTTTTTCAGTAAAGCCTACAAAATCATGTGATGTCCTAATGACATTTATGATTGTCCAGAATAGATATTTGGATGCATGGTAAGAACAGTGAACAAAGTTAAACAGTGTCTTGCAGAGGAATTGTCAGATATATTATTAATCTATTATTGTATGTATATGCCAGTAAACCAGACTGCAGACAGCGCTTCAGTTCTGGATAGGGACTGACATCTATCTTTAATGGGACTTTGGGAATTGTATTCCAGCTGCAGACAACAGTTTCAATGTTGTTTGTTCTATTGGTTGCTCCTAACAGACTGTGTATATTCAGATCTGTCAGCACATCATATGACAGCAGATCTAGGTCTATGCAGTTTTTGTAGTTGGATCCAATATATACAGTAAGTAAATTTATTTGGTCCCAGTAATAACACAGAAGAAATGTCCCACCTTATTTGTTAAGAAACCTGATCTGATATAATACTCTATGGGGTAAATAATTGCTTAAAATAAAAGATTTAAGCCATTGTTAGAGAAATTTTTGAAAAAAATTCCCCATGTTTGAAGTGCAAGTTCTTAAGTTAAAAAATGCCCAGACTCTATTTAAAGAGATGTTGATCCCTACAAGCGATAGAGTATTTAATTGGTAATAAAATTCTCTATCTTTCCCATTAATATTGCTACTATAAACTAATTTCAATTTTATACTTGAAAAAAGCCCATAAAACCGAAACTCACATAAAAGATGGAAATACATTTTAGATGCTAAATTCCTGACACATGCTGGAACAGATTATTTATGGTTAACAAGTACTGCAGTTGGCTTATCTGTAAGACAAAGACTGGAAAATGTCCCAAGGGCACATTAGGTTAAAACAATACTTGAAACATATTCATGGTTAGTAAGTTCTCTTCTAGGCTTATCTGTAAGACAAAGACTGGAAAATGTCCCAAGGGCACATTAGGTTAAAACGATACTTGAAATATATTCATGGTTAGTAAGTTCTCTTCTAGGCTTGAGGTTAAAACAATGTTGGTTGACCATAGGGCTGGATGAAGTCAATCCTGTGCTGCTCTTCGCTGATTGGTCCTTGACGTTGAGGCCTTCCTGCGTTTCCTGGCATCTACGACTTTCGTTTCTGTGGTCATCCTCAAAGGTTTTATACCCATTAATAACAGCTACATTCCAGCCAGGTCTATCCTTGGCGCAGGACTCAGGGTTTGTCACAGATATTGAGCAGCATCTCAGACTCCTTGATGGAGTCTTTGAATCTTTTCTTCTGGTGACCAATTTTTCTGTGTCCACTAGATAGAGCTCCATACAAAATCTGGCATTCGAGACTTCTCCATACGGATGACATGACCCATCCACCGGAGTTGGGCTCTCATGACCATTGCTTCAATACTGGTTAAGCCTGCTCTATCCAGCACTTCTAGGTTCATCAGGCTTTCTTGCCATCTGATGCCCATAATCCAGTGCAGGGCTGTCATGTGGAAGTACTCAAGTTGCTTGATGTGCTTCTTGTATGTTGTCCAGGTCTCACATCCATATAGGAGGCTTGTTAGCATAACTACTTTATATACCTTTATCTTGGTGGACAGTTTGATATTCCTGTGATTCAACACATGAGAGCGGAGATATCCTAATAATTGACTGGTGCTGCTGATGCGTGCCGTTATCTCTTTGTATAGCAATCCATTGGAAGATATGATGCTTCCAAGGTACTTGAAGTGATCAACAAGCTTTCAGTTGGGTGTCTTCAGTAGACACAATCTTGGGGCGAGCTGTGGTGCCTGGGACAGGTTGGTGAAGTACCTCTGTCTTGTTCAGACTGAGAGTGAGGTGCAAAGAGTCTCCGGGCTTCCGCGAAGCAAGTAACGATGATCTGGAGATCTGCTTCTGTGTGTGCCATGAAAGCACAGTCATCTGCAAAAAGTGCTTAAAGAATAAGTTTCTCCATTATTTTGTTCTGGGCATTCAGTTGGAAAAGATTGAAGAGAGAGCCATCAAGTCTGTACTTTATGTACACACCATTCTGGAGATCAAGCATGGTTCAGGACACATGTAAAGAATAGGTTGAATAATACTGGGGCGAGAACACAACCCTGCTTCGCACCCTTAGAAATGTTGAATGACTTGAAGACATCCCTGTTGTAGAGAAGGAGTCCTGTCATGCCGTTGTGGAAAAGTCAGATCATCTTAATGAACTTTCTAGGACAGCCAAGTTGTGCTGTGATGACCCATAGTCCATCCCATTTGACCGTAAAGAAGGCCTTTGTGAGGTATATGAAGACACTGAAGAAGTTCATGTTTTGTTCAGTGCACTTTTCTTGTATATGTCTTGCTGTGAAGATCATGTCAGTTGTGATCCGATCTGGTCTGAAGCCACAGTGGGCCTTCGGCAGTATGGCTTCCGAGACATTACCGACCAGACACTTGAGAAGGACGCACACCGTAATCTTGCCTGCAGTCGACAGGAGTGATATGCCTCGATAGTTGCCGCAGTCAGCTTTGTTCAATTTGTGTTTGTATAAGGTGACAATCATTGCATCTTTGAATTCCTGTGGCACGAACTTCTCCCAAATGCTGATCAGGATGCTGTGCACTGCCTCAAGTACCTTAGGGCCAGCTGCTTTGAAGTGTTCAACGGGAATTCCATCCGCGCCTGGTGCCTTGTCAGAGCTTATTATTTTGATGGCCAGCTCAACTTCTTCCATGGTATGGGGCAAGTCCAGGTCCGAGATAGTTGACTTTGGGACAGTTGTGTCTGACGCTGCAGAATCTACGGTGGAGGGCATGTTCAGTAGGCTGGAGAAGTGTTCCTTCCACTTTTTGGTGATACTATCTTTGTCCTTGAGCGGAGTGGTCCCGTCAGAAGAGATTAGCGGGGTGCTGCAGGCTTTCAGCATTCCATTGACATCTTTCAGGGACCTGAAAAACTCTTTCGAGTAGTTGGTGTCTGCGTAATGCTGGACATCATCTGCTTTGGTTGGCAAGTACTATAGTAGGCTTATCTGTAAGACAAAGACCTGGAAAATATCCCAAGGGCACATCAGGTTAAAACAATACTTGACACATATTTATGGTTAGCAAGTACTGTAGTAGACTTAACTGTAAGATAAAGACTGGAAAGTGTGCCAAGAGCACACAAGGTTAAAACAATACTTTACACGGTATGTGAGAAAGCTTGCCAGTAGCTTCTCATGGGTCGGTGGTTCTTCCCAGGGTTTTCCCGGGTTCTTCCTCCACCATCAATACTGGCCGCCATGCATAGCCTATTGTGTACTGAAAAATGGCGTTAAACCCAACAACAACAACAACAGTACTTGACACGTAGATCCCGACAAATCAGGCCTGTCAGTAGGTAAATCTGGTGTCTTTGTACCATAAAAAGGAGCCAAAGAGCCAGCTCTTGAGGAAAATTATATATAACCTAATGCGTGTTTGTTAGCCATTTCAGAAAGATTATGTTTATTATCAAACTGACTGATGCTATTCAATTTCATATGCATTGGAGATCATTACATACATGTATTTAAGTAGCCATGACTATCATTTGCCTTCCATATTCAATAGGTTATGAGTAAGAACCCCAGCCGAGTCATACCAAAGACTTACAAAAATGGTACTAACAGCTTCCTCGCTTGGCTCTCAGCATTAAGAGGTTAGTGTTAGTACTGGTCGGTCTGGTGTCAAGATAATGTGACTGGGTGGGACATCATGCTACATGTTAAGCCTGAGCATGATGATGGTGATTTCCATTTGTCAGAATTACAAGATTTTTTTCAAAATGTTATTAGTAAATGCTTTATCCACAAATCCACAAAGCCCACAAACCACTTTTTAAAACTGTACAAGACTGGTTCTCCAACTGTTATAATATGCCATTTAAATTTTTCATGTTGCATCATGTCCCACCCAGTCACATTATCCTGACACCATGCCAACACTAACAAATTGTTCTTTATGGAAGGTATCATTTACGTAGATCTATACAAAAATTGGAAATCAAGAAAATGTTATTTGTAAAATGTTTGATCCACAGTTAAGCCCAATGTATTGTACTCTTGTGAACAAGCTTTAGTGAATGCATTAAAAGAAAAGTAGTTATTGGTTATAGTAATCATCTTTGTCTACTATTAAGCTTTCCAAGATGGAACAGTGCCTCTAATATGTTTGTAAATTTATATGTTTTCAGTTTTGAAGAAGTAGTGAGAAAGTATGTGTTCTCAATGATGGCAAGAATATCTAATAGTAAGAATTGTATCTTGAAATCTCTGTGGAACTATGACTTTCATTTAAATTCTTGTATTTCAACAGGAAGAAGAAAAAAATTACTCTTTAAATAGCATACATGACTTCATTCTTACACAGACCATTGCAGTAAACGTGCGTGTCTATAGTTGAAAACAAGATATCTGTGATCTTTTATGTTAATAATACTTTCATTTTTGATTTATATTTTAATTTAGATACATGAACTATGGACACTGAAATAAAGAATTCTGATCTTAATGGGGGGGTGGGGGCTGGGTCACCAGGGAAGAACAATCTACTTTTTTAAGCAATTTCAGCAAATGCTTGCTGTTATTTATATATATATTTATATAAGTATATATGAGCATATTTTACTCATATATATGAGTATTTCGACTCCTGGCCACACCTTCCCATTAAAACAATTAAAGCTTTTGACCAGAAAATCTGGCTAAGGGCTGTTCTTTCAGAAGCCTAGAGATCCTGTTTGGAGGACTCATTCCTACCATTGCTTCACCAGATGTAAAGGATTCTTCACACCCACTCCTGGATCAATGCCATTGACCAGGAAGCATACTGTGATTTGTCCCCAATTGGCCATTGCTAAATTTTTCAAACAGATGCAGCTTAGTCCAAGTTGCAACTGCAGATGAGACATCATATTCCTGAAATGTAAATCACCTTAGAGCCTCTTGGAGAAAGTACTTCACACTACATTCCTTTCCAAAGGAGATGGAGGTGGAAGGTGAACTGTCCTATATACTTGCACCCTCTCTTGTTGTCCTCTTAAACTTCCTCAAATGTGTTCATCCAGGCCTCATTTTGGAGACTTGGTCGGGCATCACAGACCATGGGTGGGTTCTTTCTATTGTATGCAAAGGGTTAGAAACTTCAGTTTCAGGAATCTCCCCTTCTATCAAGGACCCCCAAGTTCTTTCACTTGTCCAATCTAATAAAATTAACTGAAAAGGTACACATCCTTTTGCAGAAGGTGAAGGATCTGTTTCTCTCATTCTAATCCAAAATCATGATGGTCACCAGGAAGCACTGAAAATTTTGTATCATAATCGATCTCTCTCCATTAACCTGTTTGTTCTGGAACAACATTTCAAGATGGAAACCATTGCCTCAATCCGGAACTTAATGCATCGGTGAGATTGGACAGTCTCCATCGACCTTCAGAATGTCTTTTTGCATATCCTGAAATACCTCTTGGATTTTGCTTGGAACAGGAAGCTTTTTGTTTCTGGGTTATACTATTTGGAATCACTTCTATACCCAGAGTCTTCACCAGAGTTATGTGAGTAGTAATGTCTTACCTACAATTACTCAGAACCGGATTCTCCAGTATTTTGACTGCTGGCTAATCCACAATGTTCAGGTTCAGTCCCTGTTCCATTGATGGTTCATGGTAACTCACTTGGTCTTTTACCCAACCTCAAAAAGTTCATTATATCTGTGGACATCATTTACATGGGAATGAACTTTTTCATAAACCAGAACCTAATCTTGGTCCCATGAGATCATATAGATTGAATTCTGGCATGTCTAGAGGCTCTATGAGTAAAACATCATTGTCTGCTTGCTTTTACCTATCCCAATCGCAAATGTTGATTGCCACTGCTGATCTGGTTCACTTTGGAAGTCTCTGTATGTGCTCTTGACAATTTCTCCTTCTCACAAGGTGGAAACTACTCAGCGATTCTCTGTTAGTTCAGATTCCTCTTGGACCACATTTTCATCACCATTTGTACTGGTGGATGAACCAGGGGACAGATTCCAGACCAACATCCTCATGAATTTACCCAATCCCAACTCTTTTCTGTTTGTTGATGTGTCAGATTCTGTTTGGGGCACTCATAAAGAGCCAGAAGACATAATTCTCCAGGGTCATTGGATTCTGAACAAATTATCCCTCCACATCAACAATCTAGAAATTAAAGCTTTGTTTCTAGCTTTGCATTGGTGCATCAACAAAGTAAGATGTCGAGCTGTTGTGATCTTCTCGAAGAACATGTGTCATAGCATATTTCCAAAGTCAAGGAGGCATACATGTCCCTTCTCTTTACATGGATGTCTGGAACTGCCTGCACTGGGCCACCTTGGCAAATATCACCGTTCAAGTTTGCCACATTACAGGGAAGAGGAACACCTTACTAGACAGTCTGTCCAGGACAGGCATAACAATCCTCACTAAATAGTCTTTTCACTGCTCCTTAACGGAGTCCCTTTTCTCACTTGGGAAAAGCCTCTAGTGGACATTTTGCAACATAGCTCCACTTTGTCCCCAACAGTTGTGGTTCAGAGATCTTCTAGAGCTCTTGATAGATCAGCCGAGGTCCATACTTCACAGGAGGAATCTGCTTTTGCAAAATGGGGCCTCCTTCCTATACATCAGCCCTCATATTCAGCACCTTCACACTTGGCTCATCTTGAGTGATCTATTTACCAGAGTAAGTTTTGATCCATTTTGTCAGTAAAGTATGCAAGCCAGGAGAACCTCGTCATCCATGGTCGATGATGCCAGATGGAGAATCTTATGTGATTGGTGAAGTAGAAAACGTGTATCTTAGCTGTCCCTTTGTAACATCTGTTTCTATTTGAGAACAGAAGATGTTCAAAATTAATTGTATGCCCCTGATGGAATCAAGTGTTTTATGGTCTTTAACCACAACCCCCTATTAACCATTGAGTGAGGCTTCCTTTTCAATACCTCATACTCAAGGCTATTACTCATTTTGGCATGTACAAGAAGATGCTGCAACACTCGTGCATTATCTATTGACATATCAGATTTAATGGCAACTGTGAATCCATTTCTCTCCTTTGTCAATCTGAATTTTTAGTTAAAACTCAGTTACCTTCAGTAGCTCCATTATTTATTGAGATTCCCAGTCTCAGTCAGATTTGTTTGGGTTTTTTATTTGATGATAATGGGTGAATAGAAAATGTTTTAGGTAGAGTTTCAGTTGTTTGTAGTTTTGTTAGCAGTACACTTAGTATTGAAAGTTGAAATAATACCTGTAGTCTTGTTATTATAATCACTGTGTAATGAACTGATGGGCATAAACTTTTGGAAATCATGTCATGTGAGCCGGTCGTCTTACTTAGTTACATGATTTTGTATCTCCAAATTGGCTTTAGAGCTATATAGCAGGGCTGTAGCCGAAGGACATAGGTTGGATACCCCGTGGAGTGCCAAGAAGGTGTAAAGGAACCTGGACCCAGTCAAAAAGAAAATCAAACAATAGGCATTGCGACCAGTTAGGGATGAGAAGCTAAATCTCCAAGTGGGAGTAGCTTATCCTTTAGGCGGGAAAATGTCATTCTTATTCTTAAATGCAGAGAAACATTAGTGTGCTGCTAATTCTCGAAGGATAGAAACTTGTTGTCTGAAGTAGAGTGGAAAGCTTATATTGCAGAAGGAATTCTCGCTACATGCGAGTCCGAGAGAAGGAAATTTGAACTGGTTAAAACCAGCTTCTAAAGGTAAGACATTATCTTGGATTAGTCTTTCTCCTTGATTTGGGTAGATAGTTGAAGTTCTTAGAGTATTAAATCATAATGTTTAGTTGAATTTATTAGAAATTGAATGATGTGTACTTACATGTATCAGAGTGTAGATCGAGAATTATGGGAAATTAGGCTGAGTTGGATTTATGTGCATATGTATTTATTTGTATAATTCTATAATTCTTAGGACACATGCAGTAGGAATGGTTACTTATTAGCAATGAATAAATAGATCATTGTGTACGAACATATCAACATTTAGGTCATGTGTGTGTGTTACAAAAAATTAAGTGAGTAATAATGTTTGTACGTAGAGAGCAAAGCATGAATAAGATCACTGGAAATAGTATGTGCATAGGGCCTGGTAAAGTTGTTGCCATTAATCCGATGGGAGATCCATGAGAGAGTGATAGAAGAGTGGGTAGGGAGACAAGAGTGTATGTCACTTATATTTCTTCAGTAAGGTCCCAGGGCGCTTGTGAGAGTTGGTGCTGAGAGATTCCCAGCGTGTACTTACTGATGACACCAAGAGAATAAGAAGGAAGGAGTAGGGAGGAGGACAGAAATGAGGAAGGCAAAAGAAGCCGAGTAGACTTCCAGGTTGCACACAAGAGGCATGAAATACAGGAGGAAGGAAAAGATTTCTAGCAGATTAGTACCAGGGCCAACATACTGAAAGAGACCCTCTCACAATAGGACATTAACTTTCGTGTGACGAATTAAAGTGTATGGTGGCATTTGGTTAACCAGGCCAGTTATTGTGTCAAGATAGTATTGAACTGAAGCTTTACATTCAAGATATTATTGAAATTTGAAACTGAAGATTTATGTCCAGGAAATTATTTGAATTAATCTTTTATAGTTGATAAAATTGTTAGCTATTCAACCTTGAGTTTGTTCTATGTAACTAGAATGTTGATATTGCCGACTGGGGGTTTGGAATTCGTTAAATTTTAATGCAACCTTCTGTAGTATTAATTATAATACTATAGCAGATCTGTAGTATTATTTATAATACTATAGCAGGGATGTGACAGTTGTTATTAGTTAGGTAAATCTTTCAGTTCAGATATAAATGGTTATGTTAATTTGTAATGCCATGTCATGAATAAGCTCTTTCATGAAAGGTGTATTTAGTCAATCACTGAACTAATTTTTTATATTCATGTTTAAACAAGCGCATCCACCCCCCAAGAAAAGAATTAAATATTTTTATCCCTGTGCACTTCTTCTGCTAATTTTTTTGTAATGTATTGTCTCCCCTACACAAATGAAGATGCAGACTTAAGCTTTGGGACATGATTGGGCCGGTCTTTAAACGTGCACAGATCTTGAAAGGTTTTAATGTGACCATAAGAAGTAGGACCAAGGGCTGGGATTTTTTTTATAAAAATCTCTATACTTTAAGCATTATAGATGAAGATTAGAAAGTTGGTTTATCAAGACCAGAGCTCTAACTTGTGTAATAGATTTTGGGGCTACACTCTCTGATCGTGCCCCAAGGGTGGGCCATGTGGAAATGCTGCCTCTGGGTCACAGCTTGAAAACTGTTGAGATTTCCATAATAAAACCATATATAGGTTGCAGAAACCAGATCTGATAATATCCATTACAGACCATGGGTCATGCCCCTCAGGTTGGGAACTTTTCCCTGGGTTATAGCTTGAAAGCAGTTGAGATTTCTATTGGTTGAAAGATGTGTTGATGTAGTCCCTTGTGAATGGGAATCCAGGGTCATAACTTTGAAACTGTTGAGATCCACTGACTATAATGTATATGGGTTTTTGAAGGGCATGAAATATTTGGGTTAGGCTTCTGTGTTTTGGAAACTTGACTTTGGTTCATTACTTGGAGACTGGGTTTGAGGGGCATGAAACCTAATTAGACATATAACTTGTTCCTCTGAGGTTGGGAACTTGACTTTGGTTCATAACCTGGAAACTGCTGAGCTCCCACACTGGATGACCATGTATATATTTAATGGGTATCAGGGTATAAATGCACTTGTACATTTAATACATGTCCTGGGTCATGCTTCAGAAGTAGGGGACTTGCCCTTTGATGATAACTTTGAAACTTTCCAGATTCCTACCATATAACCATACATTATATACACAAACTGGAAAAATGCTTATAGAGTATTTAAACATTTGCCCCAAGATCAGGCCATACCATTAGTGGTATAGCTTGGAAGAGTGTTGATATGCAAATGCATATCATTTACCTCATTCTAGATTGTTTATTTTTTCAAGTCTTACTGGTGATAAACCAGGATAGCTTAAAGGATGGCATGTTATCACAAGTTTGGTGACCGACACTTGTCTTCCAACATCCATCTATCATTAGTACAAATTTATTATCACCTCCTAAATTACATGGATGATTGCCATGAAAACTTAGCACATTCACTTCAAGATATGTTTTGTCATAAATGAAGAGACATGCTCAGACATCCAGTAGTGGCCGGCTTGAAAAATCTTGTTCAGTAGAATGTATGTGTACTGATATATAATGACTAAAAGAATGTCTTTTAGGCCATGCTCTTGATAATTTTTTTGGTCATTGTTGAGATATTCATGGTGTTTTGAGTGTGTGCACCTTAATTACCTTTGTCAAGGAATTATCAATTTTCTGGGCTTGAGGTTATAGTGGTATGGCATTGAGGTTTTAGCAGTATGGCATTGAGGTTATAGCCATATGGCATTGAGGTTATAGTGGTATGGCATTGAGGTTTTAGCAGTATGGCATTGAGATTATAGCAGTATGGGCTTGAGGTTATAACAGTATGGGCTTGAGGTTATAGCAATATGGGGTTGAGAATGCACAGAGAAGGGCATGCATACATGCTGCTTTTCAAAAGATTTCTGTTTTAAAATAACTTTCTGTAAGTTCAGTACAACAAAAACTTTGAATCCAAAGAAGTCTTCAGATGAATATTTTTAGGAAACAGGCTAAGAATATGGGAAGTATTTTAAATGGGAACTTTATTGAAAGTGAAACATGACTCATACAGTAGAAATTATTCCTTTTGCACATGTCCTGCATGAACTTGGGGAGTGACACAATCTTAATTTCTATAAATAACCAGATGAAAAATGTTTTGACATCTAAAACAACCCCCATACCTGGTCAAATTTTTCAGGAATATTTTTGGGCAAGTTTTGTTTTCAATGACATTCGTAGCAACTATTAAACCTGCAAAGAAACAAATTAAAACATATTTATCACATCTCATAAAATAAAATACACAGGTAAAATTTTGGTTAAAAAATCGGAGGAATTATTTATCATGATATTATGTACCAAAGAATGTGTTTCTTGGTGATGATAGCAGCCAGGTGAGAAATGACATTTTGATATTCTAAACATTTGTCTTCTTTAATGTTGCCAAACTTTAGGAAATGTCTCATTCCATATGATATGTTCTAGTTGCTGCTGTTTCTTATAGGTTCCATAGCAACTTTTTGTTTTTACTTTGGGTAGTTCGAAAACAATGTACCTTTTGTAAACTTACTATTATAGCAACTAGCAAGTTTATAATATGATATTCAGATATCCTAAATGAAAGCTATGGGAATCTAATATCCAATATGGCCACCATGGTGTCCATATTGAAAATCTTGGTCATAGCATGGTGGGGTTTTCACCAAATTACATATGATATGTAGTTGGTTCTAAATGAGTGTGGAGAAGATCTTACATCCCATACATCCATTGCTGCATATTCAGATGGGTTGACATACATCAATAGACTAACTCTAGACACACAAAAAATGTGTGTTTCTAGTCAGGTGACCATCCCTCTTTCTCAATGCAGACCCTAGCATAGAGAGAAAAAATCACATTAAATATGTATCATGTTTGGAGAAAGAAAAAATAATATAAACCATCCTGCTTACCCTAGTTTTAAAACCAGTGCAATAGGAAACATGCACATACACTTTTTGGGCCTTTGTGTTACTCTGCATGTAAACAGAAAATTTGCCTCTATTATTTTATCGGTAACACATTATTGTAGTATAAATTTCATATTTTTGGGGGACAACTAAAAAATATTAATGTTTGCAGCCCAAAAAAACTGAAAATAAAATTTATCCAGGAGGAAAAATTTCCATGATTAATGTTTCTAATAGATTCATTAAAATTTTCTATTTTAACAGAATTCCTTGACAACTAGATTAGTAGACATTGATTCCCCTGGGAGAAGTGGAGCTCGAATGCTGATGTCACAGGATTATCGCTTCTTCATCAAAACCCTAGTCAGTGAGGAGGTGGAGCAAATGCATCACCTTCTTAAACAGTATCATCAGGTAAAATCATATTTGAATCTTGAGGCTTTTTTATATTGGTATAAATATGCACACCATTTATTTTTATATTTTTATGCCATTATGAATGTGGAAGGACTTGCAGTGTTACTCTTGTTTTTCAACCATCTTGTTACGATTGCTTTTAGGCCAGTTTCTCGGGTATTTTACTTGAAGTGACAGAGTTTAGTGCATTGGTTTGTCTTCAAAATTCAGCTGGTACTCATTATCAGTTAACAAATTCTCCATATATATATATATATATATATATATATATATATATATATATACATATATATATATACACCCACATACACAAGCCTATATAATATCGTGGCAAGCAGTTCTGTATGTTGATTTACACACTACATGATAACCTGTATTTTGTAATTATAAATATTTCAGACAAGTTTTCTTGCCACTCCATTTTTTACCCCTGTTTTCATGTAATAACTTCATTTGGGTTTTATGTTTTGTTGCTACTTAAGTCAATCCCAGCTGCATGAAACAACAATGTAATTCAAAACCCCAGCAGCATCAAGCATTAATGCAGTCCAAAAAACAGTGCACCAGTTGCAACAATGGGTTGTGATAACACAGCACCCACTTAACTGGAAGAAAGCTAGTGTCACATGATCCAAAAAGTAGCGGCAACACCAGCGACAGATGTATATTGTAACATGTCGAGGGTCAAGGCTAAATAAAATGGAATAGCTGGACAGCTCACACCTTTTTCAGTTACTAGATCTCTCCAGTGTATTGTAGTGTCAAAGAAATGGTGTGTTCACCACAGAAGTTCTTATTTAGATCATAAAAGCACTAAACAAAACAAATATAAATAGTCAACACAGTTTATTATAAGACTTCCAGGCTTATATGTTTTCTCACAAAATTTAGTGCTTAAAATGGTGAAATATATTTGCAAATATGCAGAGCAGATGTTTGATAAAACATGTTGAAAGGACAACAATAGTTTCAGTGGTAAATTGCATATGAAAATCAGCATAAATGTTCCATTTGTCCTAATTCACATGATCTCTGACTTATATAATCCCAAGTCCCAAACTAATCTTGCACAAAAAAATAAGTTAATAGTTATCAAAATTTGTTCATTTGACATACCGAAGTGGTAATGATTTTGTGCGTCCAATCAAGGTTTAGAACCAGACCTGGGTTTGTGTTTTATAGTCAAATGGTAAATTATAAAATATCTTAGAGACACAGTCTGGAACTGGATGCTAGTATGTCGCATTTGTTGGCTGAGACTGTCGTTTTGTGTGATACAGAGTGGAACTGGATGTCAATAGTGTCTTGCATGGGTTGAATGCGACTTTTTGTGGTGTTTTTTAGTAACAAAGTGTGTCTTTGTGTCGGGTTTGTTATTTCAACATCTAAATGATGCAACAACCACTACAGAATGGATGGAAATTTGTGATTTCAAAATGATGCATGTAATTGAGTAGGAAATTTGATAATGCCAATCTAGTCTACCTTGCTGTTGTATTGATGCTTGAAATTATCAGTTGAGATGACAAGAGACTTTTTGCTCTGTTTTCTTGGTCTTGAGACCTTTACTGGAGTCCAGTAGAACCACAACTGCCAAAATGGCAGATCTTACCCCTATTTATAGGTTTTGGGAACACACTTGGGAAATTCATGACAAAGTTTTCATGAATATGACTAAATATGAAAGAATTCAGAAAGATTAACCTGAGCACCTCCTAGTGGAAAGCCGAGCACCCAATACACACAGTAGTAAAATTGGCACACAATTTCAGACATCAAAAATAGCAATTAATTCACAATAAATTTTACAAAGATTCAATTTTGATGATGAACAGTTTCATCACACTGGTGACGAAAAATTATGAACTTAAATGAGTATTACCTTAATCCTGGAGAAAAATGGATACAGTTACCTATTTCTCTCCGAATAGAAGGTAAGTGAAAACAGTTAACACTCCTATCATATACACACTGGGCTTCAGAAATCTTTCCACAGATGATGAATATCTAAACAAATCATTTTTATATGATTTACATATTATATCAAATTACTTTTCTTGTGCAAGGGTCATATACCAAAAACTGTTACTACAGTTATTATTATTTTCATTGGAAACAGAGGTACAACTTTCCAACATGAAAGGAATGTTAACAATAAAAGGAGATTATAAATTATCCCAAACATTAATGATATGTGCAAATGTACTTTATAAAAATATAAGTTGACAAGTAGTCACGATTGTTATACACTGACATTACATGGTGATAAGTTGAAAAAAATGATTATATAAGACCAATCCATCTGAGGAGTTATAAAGATCAAGCAACCAGTAATTAACCAGGGGTGAGTAGACCACCTTAGCAGACAGGAGAAAACGCCTCGACATCCTGTTGGGTCAAACCTTCCATAAATCAGATATTGCATAAACATGAATTAAAATGTTTTGAGGACGATCACTCATCACCATTTGATTCAGAAGTCATTTTGACATTATTTTGACAGACAAGATTATATTCTCATGTTGATCACTTTTGATGACATTGTTTTCTTTTTTCTTTTCCAGTATATTGTTGAAAATCGTGCTGAAACCAGACTGCCTCAGTATTTAGGAATGTATCGAGTCACTGTTAATGATGTTGAGACTTATCTCATAGTCATGAAGAATGTCTTCAGCCCTCGATTGCCAATTCATAAAAAGTATGATTTAAAGGTAAGATTTAAGCCCTCAATTGCCAGTTCATAAAAAGTATGATTTGAAGGTAAGATTTAAGCCTTCAATTGCCAATTCATAAAAAGTATGATTTGAAGGTAAGATTTAAGCCTTCAGTTGCCAATTCATAAAAAGTATGATTTTAAAGGTAAGGTTTAAGCCCTCAATTGCCAATTCATAAAAAGTATGATTTAAAGGTATGGTTTACAAGCAGAGATTGCACAGTGAGCAATGATAATTTGATCTGATGTTCACAGCCACTTGAGGTATAACAAATGTTGTGTTATGAGCCTGGAAACCATAGTCTGTCTTCCAGATATTGGAAGGAAGAGTAGAGCTAAGCTCAACTCCCTTTATCAGATGTTAAGTACATTGCAAATGTACTTAAACAGATTTCATTGTATAAAAGAAAACTAATTATCCATGTAATAATTGATTAAAGCAATCACATTTATTTATTGAAAGGGAGACGGACAGATGTAATCAATCAAAGATGATGATCAGAAAATATAACAAATTTGGGATCTTCTCATATAATCAACTTTATCTTTGTAACTTCTGATGTCCATTTAAAAATCACAATCAACAAATTTCACAAGAATGAAGATAGAGAATTGTAACAAATTGTATAGTCTTCTAAAAGAAATATGTGACACTACAATGACACTGAAAAATCCGCTTTAAAAAATGTTTATAATATTTAGCAAAACTACTAAGAAAGCCTCTGTACTTACACTTAACAATAAGAATACAATATTGATAAAAATCCAAACATGGAGAAAAAAATCCCCCAAATTAACTACAGTTATCACTAACACAATTATCAAAATAAATACCATTATCTAAAAAACTAGTCGATAGATTTGAGAACAACTGCTGAATTTAATTGTTCTGTTATTCCCTTGCTAGTAAATGGACATGTTCCAATTTTTCTTTCATATCATGGTATATATTTGTTTTTCATTTCACTCCATTTGGATTTGGATTTCTTCTGTCATTCCATTTTTTTTTTTATCAACTTTTGGCAATAGTGACATTGTACTGTTCTCCCTGTAACTTGTTATATCCAACATGACCACTATAATCTTGAATTATGTATTGGAATCTCCATTCAGGTTACTAGTTTTTGTTGGAAACACAAGAAGTTTCAACATCTTTAGATACATGCTAAATGTATTTAACATGAATACATACTCTTAGGAAATTGGTAAATGAAAGAGGCTAACAGTGTATAAGAGAAGCAGGGCATATTTCATACCAAACTTAAGCTGATTGGAATAAACCAAAGAAAATGTGTGGAGCATGAAAATTCCATTGCCCTGTAATGTAAGTCACAGAGAGAACAGGGACACTTACATCCAGTTTAACCCAGCTCATAGGCTTCTCCCATGTGTAGGGTTAAATTGGATAATACTTGTACAGTGTGGGTTGAACTGTTATGTTGTATGACACTGTAGGTTGAAATGTATGACAGTACACTGTATGTGTTGAATTAGTCTATTTTGTAACAGAATGGGTTGAATTGGTCTACTTTGTGACAGTATGGGTTGAATAAGGCTATTTTGATAGTATGGGTTGAATTGGTCTATTGTATTACAGTATGGGTTGAATTGGTCTACTTTATGACAGTATGGGTTGAATTGGGCAATTTTATGAGGAGAGATTGGACATAAACTGACATATTTGCAAATTCTGACTCTTTTTCACTAAGCTGATTTAAAAGCACAATAGTAATATGAGAGAAAATGAAAAATTCAGTGAAACATTTGAGACCTTTAAAATTGTTAGTGATTTACAATCAGTCATAAATGGGTGATATAGGCTTTGTGTTGTGAAAATCTATATAATCTCAGGCAATAAAAAATCAGTAAAAATTTAATTTTAAATATTCATCCAGTAATTATTACACTTGCACCTCTGTAGAGATATATAAAAAATCTTGGTATTCATTCATATGCCTGGCATAATTTCATCAGCACAGCTAATACAGCCATTTTTGATGGATTGCCATAAAACTTGGTCAAATAGTGTTCATCACCTGAAGATATTCATATTAGTAAATCACATAGCATTTGCCATATTTTGTTAGAATAATTACCCTTTTTCTCCTTTAGCTTAATGCATGCATTATATGACAGTCTTACTAGCACAACTAGTTTAACAATCTTTTGACGGATTGCCATAAAATTTGGTAAATATTATGTTCACCACCTCAAGATATACATTGAGAGATCACTTTTATCTTACAATTTTTGTGAGTTACTGTTCTTAATGTGCTAAAGCTGAATTCACTTAAAGACAGAATCTTGTGGATGCAGCTTGTTTTGATTAGGAGTTGCTGTGCGACTTGGTACATAGTATGGTCACCATTTAAAGATGTACATGTTGACAGAGCATTTTTGGAATTATTTGCCCTTCTTGACTTACAGCCAAATGCAATGTGTGGCAGAGTTGTGTGTGATAGCAACTACTCTTGCAGGTTTTAGTGGATTGCTGTGAGACTTGATACATTTTATTTCAGTCATGCAGGTTTTAGTGGATTGCTGTGAGACTTGATACATTTTATTTCAGTCATGCAGGTTTTAGTGGATTGCTGTGAGACTTGATACATTTTATTTCAGTCATGCAGGTTTTAGTGGATTGCTGTGAGACTTGATACATTTTATTTCAGTCGTGCAGGTTTTAGTGGATTGCTGTGAGACTTGATACATTTTATTTCAGTCATCCAGGTTTTAGTGGATTGCTGTGAGACTTGATATATTTTATTTCAGTCATGATCAGATGATACACATGTTGACCTGTCATTGTGCTTGTGCTGTTGTCTTGGAATTATTCTCATTGTTTTGATTATAGACTCATCTTCATCATGTATTAGGGGTTGTGTGCAGGAGAGGCGAGGTTATTTTAATGTGAGCACATTGCTTACCACTCCTTTAGTTTCCTGTATTTTGTAGGTATTAAACCTTACATGGAGACAGACATTTAACTAAGATCAGTGCAATAAAAGGCACATCAACCTATAAATGTGTTATAGTGATTTGGATTGCTTGGACAATTAGCTGTTTAAAAATAGACATTTGTGGTGGTGGGGGGGGAGTTTCCTCAGTGATCATCATTAGGGTTCTTTCTTTGGGCTACTGAATTTAGTTGGGGCAGTAGTTTCTTCATCAGTTAGCCCATCTGGCTACCATCTTATTTTAAAATTTGTTGCTCCATGTACACATATCTGGTAGTAGCAAAATATTAGGTTAAGTATTTTGAAGAATGTCAGGAGAATTATTGTATTCCAACAAGTTATTTTTTAAAATAATTAAAAGTTTCTGAAAGATTACCCAATTTGCAAGTTTTTCTTTATTATGTAAACAGAATGTATGCAGAGATATTCATAACCTTGCTGTTTGTTCAACAAGCAGGCTGAAACATACGTTTAAGCTTGCATCTTTCACAAAATGAAGCGACCTCATTTCTAATTTTGGTGTGTGATATGTATGGATATATGCCTTACTATATTTTAATATAGTTATAGTACTGGTTTAGTTTATACTATCGCATTGTTGCAGTCAATTCCACCTTTCTTAATCTTTGTCTTTTTCTGTTTTTTTCAGGGATCAACTGTTGATAGGCATGCCAGTGACAAAGAAAAGGTTTGGCCATTAAGCAGTTTTTAGCCAATCTTACTATAAGCCACTGAGCTTATCTGTATTGTCCTTTCTTCTCTGACCATCATGCATCTAATGTTCACGATTGCTTTTACAGATTCTTCTAAAAAGCACTCAGCAAAATTTGGCTATATTTGGCATCAAGGTCTCCCAGGTTTATTTGAATGATTCTTGTCTGCCATCAAATATGGCCACCATTACTAAAAATAGAAGGGGCTCCGAGTGGCCGAGTGGTCTACAGCACTCACCGTTCCGGATCACTGCCATCTCACCTCTGTCTGCGTGGGTTCGAGTCCAAGGCTCGGCTAGCGTGGGTACGTGGGAAAGCCTGCCAGTAGCTTCTCGTGGGTCGGTGGTTCTTCCCTGGGTTTTCCAGGGTTCTTCCTCCACCAGTTATACTGGCCGCCATGTATAGCCTATCTTGTGCTGAAAAATGGCGTTAAGCCCTAGAACAACAACAACAACAACAACAACAACTAAAAATAGAAGAGCCTCTTCTTAAACACTACTCATCATAAATACTCAAATTTAAAAGAAAGCATACTGGTGGTAAAGCTCCACAAATTTGTTCAAATGATGCCAATCCACCATCATATTTTTGGCCATCATGACCCAATATAAGACCACCACTCCAGTGGCCTAGTGGTTAGAGCATCTGCCTCAAATGCAGGAGGTCATGGGTTCGATCCCTGCCCGAGTCATACAGAAGACTTACAAAAATGGTACTAACAGCTGCCTCACTTGGCACTCAGCATTAAGAGATTAGTGTTAGGACTGGTCGGCCTGGTGACATGATAATGTGACTGGGTTTGACATCATATTACATGTCTGTGGCATGATGCCCCAGTGCAAGACATCACTATAAACTGTCACACTGCAGACATTGTAGCTATATATCTGAAAATTTGTTAAAGCTATGTTAAAAATCCAAATCACAAACACATACACATCAAATATAAGAGCCATTGAAATTCTGGAATTGCTGACACATACCATCATGTACATACATAATGCTCAAACAGAAATTCTACACAGCACATATATAGACTTCTCACCCATGTGACAGAGAAATCTACTTGTTATGCTGACCTTACTTTTTCTGTCTCAGTCTAGTCATCTCATTCCAGTTGTCTCAGTCAAGGTGTCCACATGCTCAGAACTACTTTTTTTATAAAAAGCCCTTGTTGTCTCCTGCTGTGCCTGACGTAGTTGTACTAAAATCAAACAACAACAACAGCAACAAATATATAACAAAAACATAGTACAGTTAACTGAAGTTAAATCCATCTTTGAGAACACACCATACAAAAACATTTCGAGAGAGACAAAGACAATCGCCTAGCTCAGTACATTTTTAAATCAGCGTCATTAAATGTAGCTGAAGCTACCTAACTAGTTATAAATACTTCGTGTGAAACAAATTATATACTGTTAGCTACATTTAATGATGCTGACCTGAAAATGACTGTGCCACAGATAGGATAAAATTCTCAGTGCTGTGTAAAATGAACAATATAACAGAAAACACTGATCCATGCATATAGACTATAGACCTATACACTTCATAGCCTTCCATCTCTCTTAACAACTACGGAAAACTTGGTAACAGCCAGAAAAGTGTTATATAAAACATGTCTTTTTCTAATTTTGTTAAGCATCTCCATTGTGCCCTGGTGTACCTACAATATTTAATGACAAATAATACACTTACCAGCCAGAAGGAATCATTTATCTGTCAGCACATTAATCCATAAGCAAATTTCACTTTAGCACTTGTCATATTTCCAGGACAGAAAAATAAATGTTCAAAGAATCCGTGAACTTGAAAGTTTAGCACATGGTTATCTACTAGAGTCCGTTTTTGGAGGGTCTGTTATACATGGGGGTAATTTTACAATCAATATTAAGGACAACACAAGTATGTCACACACAGTTTCACCTCCTCCAAAGAAAAGAATAGTTGTATACGATAGTGACAGAGATCTCTAATTACACATGAATAATCTAAAGAAAGATGTTATGCTTCGTTACAGCTTGTACTAAGTATAACTACAATACAGCTGAGTAGCCAATATCGTTTTATTATTTACAATATAACTTTTCAAAATTGGAACTGATGAAAATAAAACGGTTTCTTGTAATAAATATTAATTACTTATTGTCAATTTCATATACCATCCATATATTAAATGTGATAATACCTCATTATTATGTGACGTTTTATGTTGTTATTTGTCTTTGCTCACGCGTATAAACTGTGTACTTCGGACGCAATAGTCACACCACAGCCCTCATTAACATATTTATATACATGCGCCGCATGTAAATGTGTACATGAATGCTAGTGCAGAATTCTTTTTACTTTAAAGGAAAATATTGGGCGAGAAAAATAATTTATGTTGGGTTTTGGACCGAGACAAGGAAATCACAGTCGCAGGTTTACATTATATGTCTCGTAGGGAGACAAATAATATAAACCCTTAACTGAGATTTCCTTGTCTCGGTCCAAACCCCAACATAGATTCTATATATACCACACCATAGAAGTCACAGTACACAAATCATAAAATAAGCCAAACATTAAATATGCTTAAAAAAATGAACACATAAATTCCACAAAAATTAGTATTTTAATTAAAGCCTTAAGTGAAAAGCTAGAACTTCCAAAGTAGCCTGTTATGCATTAAAGAAAGCAAGTTGAAAACAAATTGGCTACAAAACTGATGAAATGTTATCAGATGAGCAAATGATTTTATAAGTATGAGCCTGCCTACAGGCTTGGGAATGTAAAATGGGCCCCGATTCACCTGGTATCCTACAGGCTTGGGAATGTAAAATGAACCTCGATTCACCTGGTATCCTACAGGCTTGGGCATGTAAAATGGGCCTCGATTCACCTGGTATCCTACAGGCTTGGGAATGTAAAATGGGCCTCGATTCATCTGGTATCCTACAGGCTTGGGAATGTAAAATGAGCCCCAATTCACCTGGTATCCTACAGGCTTGGGAATGTAAAATGGGCCCCGATTCACCTGGTATCCTACAGGCTTGGAAATGTAAAATGGACCCTGATTCACCTGGTATCCTACAGGCTTGGGAATGTAAAAATCCTTCATATCTACCATCAGTATCATTGTGTATAGATTTTTAGAGCCCTAAACTGGAGGTTTTCTAATTCTCTGTATTTACCACATAATTTCCATGCGGGCTGATGGAAATTGACGTTTATCAAAACAAATGCATGGATACATTGCCTTACTTCCTTCCAAAGAGAGGTATTTAAACATTTAAGAACATTAATTTCTTGCAGGGCCTTTTTGCAAATACTGCTGACATGCATACCAAAATTTAGTAAGTTGTCAATATCAGCACTACGGAATTTTACAGGTTCCTCTGCATGCATTGATGTCCAAAATGAAAACTATATTTCTTTTTTTGTCTGCTGCCCAATCGCTATTGCCTGGAATTTGTGAGACTAGAATGCATATATATCATATGTTCCAAACTGACTTTTTCTAAGAATGCATTAAATATCTCGTAAGTTTTACATGCATGGGAAAGTGTTAGCATCTGCATAAAGCAAAAATCTTTGTATTAAAGTAAAAACTCTAAATAGTTTAAATATTGAAAAATTATCAGGATGAGAGGGGGGATTTGGAATATGTGGTAAAAAGTATGGGTTTTTTATGGCATGCTGTTACAGTTACTAAGGCTGATATTGAAGTTTTTTCTTTTACTTGCAGAGCAAAGATCTGCCAACATATAAGGATAATGATTTCTTAAATGATGGTGCCAGAATACACATAGGTCCCATAGAAAAAGAAAAGCTGTTGGCAACACTTGGTAGAGATGTTGAGGTTAGTATTTTGTCCAGTTTCATCATGGCAGTTTTATGGAGTAATGTAGAATTTACAATTAATAATAAATGTCTGATATGTGTATTGTTCTCAAGCCTTCCATATTGAAGGCTTGTTATAGCAATCATTTTGGCATTTATCTGTATGCATGTTCACCCTTTCCATCTGTAGTCCAGATTAACCGAAATGTTAAAGTCTTTTACATTTATAAATGACTTTTCTGGCTAAATAAATGTCTGTATTATCAAAGGTCAGATGTGGGCTCAATATACAGGCCAGATCAGTTTCTTTTTCTTTGATTTCATAATGGTTATTTGTTGGCGGTGCTGCATCAGTACAAACTAATGACTTGTATTTATTTATTTCTTTATTTAAGAAGGCCGTTGATCTTCATGCAGGGCATTCAGAATGAGCTTTAAAAGCAGTATTACATCACCAGCTATTTTAATCTTGCTGTCTCTCTTCCTGGTGCAAGTCCCCAGTCCAAGGTGAAAATTCCTATGGATGAGTTTTCCATGGCCCCATTTGCTGGCAAACAGGGCAGACCATAGACCCTCTTGTTCTTCCCTTTAGCTTTGATGTTGGTGAAAAGAGAAGGGGTTTCACTCATATTCCTTCTCCATCAAACAGTAATTTCCATGCTACTTCTCACAGTGCAGATGGCAAATTGAGGATTGTCAGTGCACTTAGTGAGTTTAAGGAGACAACAATTGATTTGGTGCCTTCTCTCCAGTTAATGTCCTCATCTCCATCCCATGTGGGGCTAGTAATGGAAAATGGTGTCATTCAGACTTTTGACAAGACAGTAAATGAAGTTTGCTGACTTCTACCCCTCCTCACCACTCCATGCGATTTTAAGTTTCAACCAATCTGGATATGTGAGAAAGCATGCTCATAGCTTCCCATGGGTTGTTGGTTCCATCTGGGGTCTTCCAAGATCTTTTCCTGTACAAAGTAGCTGTCATTTGCTGAAAATGGCATGAAACCCCACAAAAAAACTGACAACCTTCCAGTTGTTGTCAAACGAAAGAATTCTTTCTAGTTTGAAGACACCCTCAGAGACACAAGAAAGTTTATCTTTTGTTACCACACATTTGATGCTGGTAAAGAGTATTGATCTGAGACTGGCACAAGACCAAGAGGCAGGCAGGCAGTAGAAGGGTTGGTCAGTTCCCTCTGCCAGGCTGCAACCATCAGTGAGGATTTTAGAAGGTTTACTCACCCGTTTGGCCATTTGGGACCGTCTCAGGTGGGTATGGTAACCTTGACTGACCAAACTTACAACACATTAGGCTATCAGTATTTGGGCATGCACTTCGTCACTATGACCTAAAACATGGCCTTCTTTACCCTTCTGTAAGATGTCTTTGTCTCTGGCTGCCTTACAAATATTAAAGCTTTAGCCGAAACTATAGCTTTGATGTCAATGGCACTTTTGGTGGAGTTACAACATCTTTGTAGGATGTCAACCTCATTCCAGATTCTTAAGGTCATGCTCTACCACAGCAACAACCTTCATGGGCAGGATGTGAAATCTTGTAAAGTGAGTTAACCTTGATGGTGGCATAAGCAGTACCTGGTTTTAGCATCATTTATGGGTTCAGCTAAGTTGGCAAAGAAATTTCCTCATCCAAAGATGATTTTATAACTAATTTGTATTAGGTAATGCTTATCTGCTACTGTAGTATCATTTATTTTTGTACGGCTCAATTTTGTGCTTTTTTATATCAGTAAAGGCATTTTTGTGGGTACTTCAGTTCATGGTTTTGCCTGTCAAAGTTTGCATATTAGTAGGTATTTAATTTCATGGTTTAACCTCTACAAATACCCAAAATAAAGAATACAAAAGAAAAAAACTATGCTGATGCAAATGGGGGTCACTTTAATATTTACAACAATACTACCACCTCTGTGAGCACAATTCAAAGACCTGGCAAGTTCAATACCTACACCATGTTTTCGACATATTTAAATGACTACAGTGATCTGACATCCAGTATGGCCACCATAGCTGCTAGCTTGAAAATCTTGTTATCACTACTCCTCAGCAGAAATCTATCATTATGGGGTTTCACCAGATGATGTTTAAGGATATCCGACTGCTTCTAATCTAAAACCATCCTGATATGAAATCCAACATCACTGCTATGATGGCTATTTTGAATATCACATTATTGCTACTCCTAAATGGATGGTCATATTGTCAAGGTTTTTCTTAACCAAAAGACTGAACAATATTTAGAAAATTCTACTGGTTTGACATCCAGCATGACTACCATGACAGTTCTCTTGAAAATCTTTCCTTCACTTCTCATCCTGATTGTATTCTTATATTCGCATTGAGTTTTCATCAGAAGGCTTCTAATGTCTAGTTGGTCCTAAAGGAAAATCATGCCAATCTTGCATCCAATATTGCTTCTTCAGTTGCTGCTTTGCAATTCCTCTTCTTACTCAAAAACTTTACAGTGACAGCTTCGACACTCGGTAGTTCGCAAGAAAAAATGGTCTTGAATTCCTTGTAATTCTTTTCACCAGTAGAGCACCAGTCTCTTCAAGGAATTTGTCAGTTAAACATCAATTTTGTTTCAGATCTCACGCTTAAAATTCAGTTTGTCATATAATTCTGTATTCACTATTTGTTCGTAACTGTATTACCTGTTTCAAAAGACAAGATATAACAGTCAAAATGGCTTCCAAATTAACATCTATCATACAATTTTCCTTTTTGGGCACAAGACTGCTTAAAGTCGTCTATATTGATTTTCCCAGTCAGCAAGTTCAAGGAAATGGGAGTTATCTCCCCTAGTCTGTGCAGTGAAGACACTGCTGATATGATTACTGCCAACAGACTTTACTGTTATGCTGTGCTTTAACAGAATTAACTGCTTTTGCCAACTTTTTTTATTACAGAATATCAATGTACCATTCATCTGAACCAAAAATGTCATAACACAGTCTTAAGCTCGTAGATTTTAATGTTGTTAACAGTTTTTGATATGTCACATTGTATTTCTTTATCTTGTATCATTCAGTATAGCAGCAATTCAACACACTTTTTTAACAAATGCTGGAGTTTGATGGACAATCACACAAAATGGACAGATTTTCATTTGCTTTTATGGAGCAGACCACAGAACAAATAAGTCCTTTACTGTCAACTTTTTACAGATTTAAAAAATGCAGTTTAATTTTCCCTGAAATTTTTTTCCAGTTTCTGACAAGTCTTCATCTGATGGATTATAGTCTTATTGTTGGAATACATGACCGTGAACGAGGTGAGCAAGAAACCAAACAAAACCCTCAGGAAGAGGAGGAAGATGTTGAAGTGGAGCAGGAAAATGGGTACGACGTAGAGGGAGGTGAAGTGGGAGATATAATGAGCTCTGTTCCAACCCCACCAGAAAGCCCACAACTGTTTAACAGCCCTTTTGAAGGTGATCTTGATCCAAAGACAGAGAGATACGGTGTTAAAAGTGCTGAAGGTATTGTATTAGAAGACACATTTTGCTTCGTGTCTTATCTGTAGATAGTGAGACATTGATATCACTTTTTCATTGATCAGTAAAGGAAACTTAGCAGAATAATAAATAGTACAGTTGATTTGAAGGAGAAAAGTAATTAGACTTTGTATAGTGAAGAAACCAACTATTTTAAGATTATACGTACATTCAGTAAATATGTTTACACAGTCATTGCAGCTTTTATTGTTCCTGTTGGTTTCTTATGTTTTTGTCATTGCCAAGGAATAAAGATATGTTGAATTAAATTCAATATGTGTAGCTTAACACTTTTTATGCATATACAAAAAGTTGGAAGACAATTTTATTCTGTTCAGCAACTTTATAATAACAAAAACAAATTTATAATGTCATATTTAGAAGGTATTCTTAAACCAAATAGCTCGGTATAAGCAATTAAGCCTCCACTTAAACTTCGTGGGTAATTTTATTAGTGAAATGAAACAAAAATTTGCAAACCAGTTGCAGAATGAATACAAACAGTACTGTCAGAATGCAGATGAAAAAATAATGACAATTAATGATTAAAAACAAAATATTAAATGCATGTACATTTCATGAATGGACTTGAAAATCAATTCACCCACGTTTTAGTCCGAGACAACTTTCCTACAGCCTGAAGCCCTTTTGCATGATTATACAGGAATATATTGTTTATGCTGACAATTTTACATATTGTATACATTTTCTATTTTAATAAAGCATACTACAAAATAGATCCTGAAGTAATGGTTCTCTCCCTTTTATACTGCAAAAAAAAGTAAGAAATCCTTACTTTGGTAAATATATTCCAAATAAACAAAATGAAAGGAAACAATGAGTGGAAGCAGAAAACAAAAAAATAGAATGCATTTCTGAAACCGTAAATGAGAAGTGGTGAGGAAATAGCTGAAATGCAGTTGTGCTAGGAATGTCAGTGAAAGCTAACATTGCTTTCCAGTTTTTATAAAGACAGTTGTACCATTTATTTTAATATATTTGTACCACATTACCATGGATAAGATATATTGAGGTGTTGTGGTGGAGTTATCATCCGATCATAACCGTGTAAGTAAACCATTCTTGTTTTGAATGTGGAATGTTCATGGAGGCTACATGTCGTTACAAAGTGAATTTTATTACCTCCACCTGATTCAGATTGATAATAAAGAGTTTCCAGAGAGCGTAATTCAAGGATTCTCTCACTCCACACCCCCACCCCAATCAGCTGATTGCTGTCGACACACGGGGGCCTCAGGCAGCCCTCTTCACCCCTCTCTTAGACCACAAGAGCTTAATGGATGGTCTGTTCTCCATCATCTGTCCATCTGTTAGCACATGACTATTATTGATGGTTCTCCTAAACTGCTTGAAACATCGCCTAGAATCTTTACACACACATTCATCCAGTAATCTAGTTGAGGTTGAGTTGGTCCTAAATGAAAATGATGCTGATCTGATATCTAACATGGCCGACAAGTCATCTTAAAAATTTTGTTATCTTTACTCCTGATTAGATGGCCATATCAGCATGGGGTTTGCTTTGAAAACTTCTTTTAATGTCTTGATTCTTATTTCAGTCTTGATCACATTGATGTCATTTGAATAATGAGACATTTCATAGTTTCCACCAAATCAGTAAGCTTGAAAATCTTAATATTGCAACTCTTCCTACTTGGGTGGTCATATCAACATGGGATTTTCACTAAAAGACTTATTTTTTATGTCTTTTTGGTCCTAAATTAAACTGGACCTGCAGTAGCTTCATGGTTAGCATGCAGGACTTGTGACTGAAAGATTGCAGGTTCTTGCCCTACCATCAGACCAGCCAGGGATGGCCGCTATGATGTATCCTTGGGCAAGGCACTTTACTCCAAATGCTTTAGCTCTGAATAACCTGTGGTACTCTGCTGTAATGTACCAAACCAAACCTAAATGAAAATTAGGCAGCTTCAGTATCCAATATGGCCACCACACTGGCCATCATGAAAATCTTGTTATTGCTACTCCTCCAGAACAAAAAGACATATTGAAATGGGGTTCTCACCTAAAGACTTTTTATTATGTCTATTTGTCCTAAATTAAAATGGTATGGATCTGATATCCAGTATGGCCACCACACAGTGGCCATCTTGTAATACTTGTTGTCACTAGTCATCCTGAATGAATTCTTATATCAACATGGTACCGCTCTGGCGCCCTGGTGATTAGAACATCTGCCTCAGAAGTGGGAGGTCGTGGGTTCAATCCCCAGCCAAGTCATACCAAAAACTTTCAAATATGGTACTAACAGCTGCCTCGCTAGATGCTCAGCATTAAGAGGTTAGTGTTAGGACTGGTCAGCCTGATGTCAGGATAATGTGACTGGGTGGGACATCATGCTACCTGTCTGTGGCATGATGCCCAAGTGCTAGACATCGCTATAAACTGTTACACTGCAGACATCCTAGTGATATGTGTGAATTTTATTTAAAGCTGCCTCAAAAGTCCTAATCACACACACAGATATCAACATGGGGTTTTCACTAAAGACGTCGTATAATGTTTTGTTGATCCAAAAATAAAATGGTGTTGATCTGATGTCCAATATGTGTCCATCCTTGAAAATCTTGTTTTTGCTACTTTTAAGAGGTTTTCACTAAAAGACTTACGATAATGTCAAGTTGGTCCTAAATGAAAATGGTGCAGATTCAACATTCATCATCAAAATCTTGTTTTTGCTACTCCTTGAGTGAAAAGTCATATTGACAGGAAGTTTTCACTGAATGAATTTTCTTGATGACTACTTAGTCCTAAATGAAAATGATGCTATTCTGATGTCAGTATGGCCACCACAGTTGCTGTCTTGAAATTCTTATCTTTGCACAACCTGAATGATCACTTTTAAAATAAATGCTCACATCATCTTGGGGTTTCCACTAAAGACTTTTATTATGTCGATCATAAATTAAAATGATGCTGATCTGATGTCCAATATGAAAACATGTTTTCACTACTCTTAAATGGAAAGTCATTTTCACATAGAGATTTTCATTGGAAGAGTTCTTACGGTGTCAGATTGGTTCTAAATGAAAATGACTGGCCCTCAACATGGCCATTATGGTGGCTATCTTGAAAATAGTGTTGTCTCTACTCCTCCCAAAATAGGTTGCTATATCAACATGGGGTTTTCACCAGTAGACTTCTTGTATTACTTACTTGGTCCTAAATGACAATGAAGCCAGTCATACATTCATTATGGCTGCAATGATGGCTGTCTTGAAAATCTTCTTGTCACAACTCCTCCTGAATTGCTCATTATGACATTGGTATACACCAAAAGACTTTTAATGATGTTTTCGTTGTCCAAAATGAAAATGTTGCCAATCTGACAGCCAGTATTTGCACAAAAGCAGTTTATTAAAAAATATTGTTATTCCTGAAGAATATTTGAGATGGTTTGAACACTGGCCAGTTAAAAGGAAGAAATGGGTCTGTCTTGAATATCTGGTCATTTTTTAGTCCATGTGCATTTTAAGGATAATAAAATGGGTTAAATTGTCCAAGATTCCAGTACATGTCGGCACAGCAGCAAGTGGCAAGAAGATTAATTTTAGATTTGGCTCTTCCCCCTAGAGGTTCTCTGGTAGGTGGCAAAGGTCTCAAATAAAACAAATTGAAGTTACTGGGATAAGTTTGGGACTTGTACCTTATTGATTATGGAAAGACAACTCTTGGAATTTTGTTGGGTTGTGGTAAGATTGAGGATATCATGTGATACATGGTTAATAAAATCATGGTTTTAAAGTTAAGAATTTTTTTAAAAGTATGATGTTCAAGGATTCTTAATGATAATAGTTGCAGCAATTGCTATCAGTTTATTTTCATTTTTATTTCAGATGCACCAAGGAAAGAAATTTATTTCATGGCCTTAATAGATATACTCACACGGTACAGCATGAAAAAACGCACAGCCCAGGCGGCAAAGACAATGAAACATGGTGCTGGAGCTGAAATTTCTACAGTCAAACCTGACCAGTACGCAAAACGATTCATGGATTTCATATCAAAATGCATTGAGTAGCCATACCGTGGGTTGTTTTATTCTTCATCCAGCATTGAAGTGCTTTCATGAGTAAAATTGATCTAATAATGCAAAATCAAGAAACAGAAAGGTATGAAATTTCAGATTTTTGAAAGAGGATACCTAGGTACAGATAAGAAACAGCATTGGATTTTCCACTGGATTGATCTTCAGGTTGAAAAGGATTTAAAAGATGGCCACTGTTTGTGAGAACTAAACAATTTGTATGATCTGATATCTAATCAGGTCTTGCTTTCAAGATGGTATGTTGTCTGTACGGTTAAGTTACACAGATATTCACATTGTTTGGGCATTTAATGAAGCCATGAAGAGATTTTGTATGCCGACATTTCCTATTTCTTCATGCCCTTATAAATTGTTCTTTTTCTTTATCTCAGCACTGCAGCACTCACTATTGTTGTTGTCAAGAACATGAAATTGTTTTACTAATATGGACTCCCTAAAGATTTTCAGTAAGAATATTGTTTGTTGATTTATATTTTTCATAATTACAGCAAAGTTTACAAGGTATGGTATCATAAGTTCTTTTCATTTACAGGTCTAAAAATATTGAACTCCTTGAAATATTGGTCATTACATGTACTTGGCTCTTTAGAGGTTTGATAATTGCTTTTAGAAAATATCATAAAACACTGCAGTACCCCAGGTCCATATTTAAAGTGAAATTTTTGAGACAAATATTTTGGATCCTAGTATATCTGAATTAAATATATACCTTACTTGTTGTTCCTGTAATTTAGATTAGCACGTTTTTAGTGACAACCCTTTCTGCCAACTAAAAATGATTTCTCAAGACAGATCTCTCTTTAGGGATCATCAAAATATATAGCAAACATTTATTTTTTAAACAAAGACCACCCTTTCTGCCAAAAAGTGATTTCTAAAGACAGATGGTCTCTCAACAGAGATAATCACATTGTATAACAGAAATTGATCCTTGCATAAAAAATCTGCTAACATAGAAGACCGTTTCTGCCAACACAAATTGGTGTGTGAAGACAGATGGTCTCAAGATGGGTCATAACATTGTATGAGAAAAATTTAACCAGTTGTTAAAAATTGAAAAAAAACAAACAACTGGCAGTCTATGAAAACAGTAAAATTGTATTTGACAATATTTTTATCATTTCAACCACATGCACAAACATTATAGAGAAAGCTAACATGAAGCTTTCATCCTCACGCTGATTTAATCTCTGCTCACCATTCCATCAAATGATGTTAACAGATTGTCCCAGATATTGTCCCGTATATCTGGGACAGTCTTAATATTGCTTACCATTCCATCGAGCGATGATAACATTCAGTAGAGATTAAATCAGTGCTGGTGAAAATATTGCCAGATATGAATAATATTATCTACACAGTTAAGCTGTCACCAAAGTAAAGTTGTAAAAAACTTCTAGAGAATCTACAAAGTGGTCACGTGATACAAGTTACAAGAAACATAAACTATTTTTAAAAAAGGCCAAAAATATTTAAGGTTGGAATTTAGTACAAGTTTAAACTTCAATTCTGATCAGAAAATGACTTTATTTTATTCTGGAAAGGTTTCTGCAGTCCTTCATAAATTGCCAAAAGTCTGGTACAGATATCCTTTAATGTGAGCATTTTTTTCTCCACAATTTGTTTGCCCATTATCAAAAGACATTCATTGGTATGCGGATAGATAACACACATACAAGCAGCTGTCATCTCAAGTTTAATAATTGTTGTTGCAAAAAAATGTTGGAGATTGTGTTTTAGAATGCTTTGATGCACAGATTATCCATTTTTTCTTAAAGTGATGTCTCTTCAGAAAACCATCAAACTTGTCAGTCTTTTCATCCTTTCTTGTATTGTCATCTTTGATAATATAAGCCTTAGCTAATGTTATTGAAAATGATCAGTATATGTATAATTTGAGAGGTGGTGTTTATGGAACATTTAACACATTATTGGCTATATCATGATAAGAAAATGGGTGCAATGTTCCTTTCCCAAGGAGACACAGGGAGGTGACCAGGGCTGGCTTAGCAAATATTGAACCTGTAACCCTTGGATTACAAGTCTAACATTCTAACAACTGAGGAGCTACCCAATATATATGTAGGATATTCATGGTTTGGAGTGGGGTTTTGTTCTTCATAAAGCATCCAAAACTATGCTGTTTGGTATTTATGACACAACATCAATTTGTTCCTACTGATAAAGTGTGACCCTTAAAGTCATGATTGGTTTCAGCTTAGGAAAGGCTGTGAACAGTGTCAGATTTCATAAGAAGTTACTAACTGAAACTCTCATGCACTCTTTCTAAAATTTAGAACCAGGAAGGAAGAGTTTCAGAACGATTCTTTGGATTGTAACCAGTCTACCTTTGATTTTGATTTACTTGATATGGACCTGCACTGGGATTATTTTTTAATGTATGAACTGAAGATATGCGCAGAGAAATAAAAAATGTGTCTCAGCAAACTGCCACACATAGATCACATACCTTGAGATGGTCACCTGATTCATATTGCACTGATATAAAGCAATTTTTCTCCTACTGTGATAAACAGCTCTATCAAGATTTGGGCCAATGCTTTTCTTGTAAGATTATCATTACAAGCCAGGCAACAAGCTGTGGTAAAGTCTTTGTCTTTAGATGTTGATGCATAACAGGCTGTGGTAAGTCTTTATCGTTGAATGTTAATGCATAGCAGGCCATGGTAAAGTCTTCATCTTTGGATGTTAATGCATAACAGGCCATGGTAAAGTCTTCATCTTTGGATGTTAATGCATAACAGGCCATGGTAAAGTCTTCATCTTTGAATGTTAATGCATAACAGGCCATGGTAAAGTCTTCATCTTTGAATGTTAATGCATAACAGGCCATGGTAAAGTCTTCATCTTTGGATGTTAATGCATAACAGACCATGGTAAAGTCTTCATCTTTGAATGTTAATGCATAACTGGCTGTAGTAAAGTCTTCATCTTTGGATGTTAATGCATAACAGGCCATGGTAAAGTCTTCATCTTTGGATGTTAATGCATAACTGGCTGTAGTAAAGTCTTCATCTTTGGATGTTAATGCATAACAGGCCATGGTAAAGTCTTCATCTTTGAATGTTAATGCATAACAGGCCATGGTAAAGTCTTCATCTTTGGATGTTAATGCATAACTGGCTGTGGTAAAGTCTTTATTCTTAAATGTTAATGCATAACAGGCTGTGGTAAAGTCTTTATTCTTGAATGTTAATGCATAACCTGTTATGGTATGGTATTTATCAGCGGATGTTGATGCATAAAGACAGCATATCTGATTTTACGGTAACTTTTTCTTGCTTCGACCTTAGCATTCACCATTAAAAATGGCAACTGAATGAAACTGTATGGGACCATTTTCTTGAAAGGATTTATTATATCTGTCAGATTATTTACAACTACACACATATCTCACTTTTCGTGAATTTGGTTTTGAGATGATATTACAAATTTAACTAATCCATTTATCATTTGTTTTTTTTAATATAATTTAAATATATAATTGTTTTTCATATTTTTATGCATTTGGTTGATGTGTTTTCTGTGCAAACTAGGTAAATTAGTCTGTAAATATAAGAACCACATAATGGGGAGGGGTGTGACCTTAAGGGTCAGCAAGTCAAAAAAGGAGCGGATTGACATCATTGTCATTCCTGCTTTAAATAGCTTAAACCTGTAAGCACCAGAAGACACAATGAAATAAGTCTTTAGAAGTTCATCAGTCTAATTGGCTCAGAGCCTTGAACTGTGCCTGAAGCAGACCTTATTCATAGAAACAGGTAGTGATTCTTAAATCCTTTTCTTTTAATATTTAGTTTGGTGTTTTTAGAACAAGATTTATTTCTCCAAATTTTCAAAGAGCAATTATTACGGATCTTATGACTATGTTAATCCCTCCTGTTTTGTCTCGAATGCATGTGGTACTACTCTTGTCACTTTCAGCTCAGCGTATTTTTATTTTGTTTTGCATACTAAAATCTTTCTTTACATACAAATGACAAACTTTTACAAAAACAAAGACACTGGATCCAAGGTTTTCAATAAGTGAAATGATGCAACTTCCAGGATTTAGGTACTGTACTTCCATTTCTCCAACCATGGGAATCCTGGACTAAGAAAAATGCAAAATTAATGGAACCCCTGGCTTGTTGTATGGTTTAATCTTAATTTTTTTTTAAAAAAATTGACAACTTTTCTCATTATCTGTAAGCATATTAAAAAATATGTCTGACACTGTTTGAAGCTGTACATTGTTCTCGAAATATCTAACTTGTGTATGAAAAATAAATATTTTGTTTCATATTTTAAAATTTTTCACATATATTTATGTTAACATTTTGCATAGTAGATTATTTCATTTTATCTTGACAGTATCCACTTGTTATTCACTAGTTCTTTGTTTGATACACAATATGTTCTTGTGTAATTGGACGTGTTCCTAATTTTGTTTGTGTTCCTTATTTTGTTTGTGTTCTTTTGCATGTTTTTTATACGTTCATATCCATTCATTTATGTGATAGTATTTTTCATACTGTAGTGTTCCAAAGATCAAACAGTGACATTATGTATTGAAGTAAATCATCAGTACAAAGTCAGTGGTATTAAATATGTTCCCGCTTTTTTATTGTCCAGTAGACTTATAGTGAATTATATTTATAAAATTCGTACAGTTTTATGTCTAAGATCTGAATTTCGTATTTTACTGTGTTCATTTGAAAATTGATTACATAGTGCATGTTACACATTTTGGGGGAACACCCTGGTGGCCTAGTGGTTAGAGCATCCGCCTCGGATCAAGGAGGTTGTGGGTTTGATCCCCGGCTGAGTTATACCGAAGACTTACAAGAATGATACTAACAGCTACCTCGCTTGGCGCTCAGCATTAAGAGGTTAATGTTAGTACTGGTTGGCCTGTTGTCAGGATAATGGGACTGGGTGGGACATCATGTTACATGTCTGCAGCATTATGCCCCAGTGCTAGACATCACTGTAAACTGCCACACTGCAGGCAACCTAGCAATATGACTGAATTCTTTTTAAAGCTACTTTAATAATTCAAATCACACACACACGTAGTGCATGTACACTTGTAGTGAAGCAAAGGCGATTCATGCTTTGAGTATAATTGATTTTGAAGCTTCATAACGTCATCAACCCTGTAAAATATGAAGATCAATTTTTATAAGTACAAATAGTTATAACAATATCTGATAATGAACAATTTTAAAAAAGACAACTATATTTTAAGCCAGTATGTGCCAACTTGCATGATTGCAACTTGTATTAATTTGACATTAATGCAATTTCGTATAGATTTTTTATATTTTTTTAATGAAGGCCAAAATAAATAATGAAATTATTTGTTGAAAACAAAACAATTAGGATTCATAAACAGCTGAAATGACTGGTATTAATGTTATTTGAATTATGCGTTTTTCAATGAAAAATAAAGGCAGTGATACCGACAATATTTTATTTAGGCAATTTCGAGTTATGCAGGGACTTTTGAGAATTACCATTATAGTTAAAGTGAATAAATATATAAGTAGTCCCTTTGTGGTTTTTTGAAATAATGAATTCTAGTTTTCTGCATCACATGGTGCAGTTTTAACCAATCTAAATGCTTGTTACAAAAGGTTGTTAAAAATTTGTAGTTACATTTCTGTGACATTTCATACCCTTGTTTCATCTTGTTGGGAATTGAAACTTAGTTTTTAAAATGGCACGATAGTCAGGGTTTTTCTTTATGCAGTATTTATACCTAAATGCTACTTTTCAGCCAAGTCACCTCAATAAAGTTAGGACTGCATCAGTTGGACACAACACGTTTTTAAAATATGACCCTGTGTTTCTGTCATTTCTCCAAGAGGTCAGACAAGGCACATCATACCTTGGTGCCACATCTATCCACATATGATATCTTAAAGTGAGCATTGCAGATTGTTGGTTCTGGGATAGTTCACATGTGCAAATTGATTAAACATGTTAACATCTTATATGGTTTTAAAAGACCTGCTTTAATTGGCTGAAGTACAAGTAAATTTGGCACTGATTGGTTCTACAGAAGTAGTTGTCATAGGCAACTATACTCTGATAATATAAACAACTGTATGTGAAATCAACTATGAAATAATGTTAAATATGGTTCTAAATGCATGTCAAGAAAATATTTTTTCAAACTGCTTCAAACATCAAAGACTAAAATTGTTCAGAAGGTATTTTCATTAAAAAGAATCAATTTAAGGAGTAACAGTTTCAGTTCTTCTCTGTTCTCAGCAAATTTTTGCCTTGGAAAGTCAGTTCTCATTGCTAATGTAACTTATTTTCAAAGTTGTATTGACAATATAAGTTACTACTCTTCCCTATAAAACAATAAATGTAGCATTAAATCACAATTTAAAAATGTCAAGTCAGTGCGTAGAATCATTTGGAAAGTAGTATATATTATTACAATAAACTGAAATGACGATCTGGAATAGAAATTATATTTTCTTGCATTTCAAAAGTTAAAATATTCATTAAATATCATTTTGCTTAAAGAAGAGTTATTCTCCTATTTTGAGATAATAGTGAGGATTGTCCATTCAAGGTATATGTTGTGTTACAGGAAGGTTCTGCCCAAATTAATGACATGTTATGGGTTGACAGTTTGTCAGTTAACTGTTTTATTATACTAAAGAAAACCTAAAATACCTGAGTGTAAAGAAATTAGCAGAATAGTGACCATTAGAGTCTGTTGGCTCTTTAGAAGTGGGAAATTACTTAAGGCCACTTTCTGTTCAATACAATTCACCAATTAGGACCACAACTGGCATTAGAAAAGGTGATCTGAGTATGGAGATGGGTGATTTCAAAAGGATAAATTTACTTCAGTACATAATGGGTTTTGGTTTGGTGTTTGTTGTTTTACAGCACATCAACACACATAAGAGCAGTTGGAGTAAAGTGCCTTACCCAAAGGTGCCCCACGGTAGCTGACCCAGGATGATCCGGTGGTAATAATCAAACCTGAACATTGTCAGTCATGAGTATGGTATGCTAGCACAGAGCCACTGAGGTTTCACCCTCCATTAGTTACTTTTCACAACACACAGGAGGGTGCATTGGGTCTGGTCTGCATTGCATAATCGGGGATCTACATAACGGGCGTTTGATGTTTAGAGTAGGTCTCATTTTAAGGAAGCCTGGGACAAGAAGGACAACAATATATTAGGACTTTTGTTCAAACCATATGTACTAGCATAAAAGTAGTCAAATTGCAAACTGTGTAGACCCAGATTTGTCATATTTGGCCCCTTTCAGAGACGTGTTTAGGGGTTTTGAGCTACAATCCGCTAAACTCAGTTCATTTGACCAGACTTAGCAGTAATATACAAATTCTGCTTTGTTTTGTAATTTAGGCAATTCTTTGGACTCCATTTTATTAAATATTTAGTGTACAGAAATTATTTATAGGGCAGTGACCACATGCAAAACAAATTATAAGATGGTATTTTAATGGAGATTTAAAAAGTCGAAAATTACTAACTGGATCATTTATTGTTGTAACCTAAAGGGGCTTTTTGCTAATATGTTTAAAAGCCAATTTGACACTCAGTAGTGACTAATTAAGAACAGGTAAGAACATTTTTGCCTTCAATTATCTGATTCCAAATGTCAGTTGAATTTTAATTCAGAAGTACGAAATTATATTTAGAACTTTTAAAATCCAGGATCATTCTGGTAGAGTTAAGTCCCTTTATCCATTTTGTCCGTCTTGTGACTCTGCCCATCATGTACATTTCGAAGACTAACATTTTTTTAGCAGAAAGGATCAAGTGTTCACTAGAGCTTGGAGGCTTTTACATACATTTTTAAAAGTTTGTCTCTCTGCCATTATATGCAATGTTAAAATTGAGAAAAGCAATGTGTTTTCTATAATATATGAAAAGTTGTTTTGGAATTATTTAAATGTACAGGTTGCTGATTGTATTTAGCCAATTCATACAGTATACCAGATGAAATTTGTATCACGTGTACTTTATACTGTCATACTTTGTCAAAACTGGCATTTGTGTTGTAATGCACATAAATAAGAAAAACATGAAAATTGGTCCTGTATTCAATATCTGTGTGCTATGCATGGCTCACATGATGTTATGTACATGCTTATTTTTAGTCCTTTTGGTAATACATTTTAGTCATTTAAATTTAGTATTGTATGTCTGTTCAGGAGTTCTGTTATGAAGTCTTGAAAAGAACTTCTCAGTTTCAACTCTTATTTTGTAAGTTTTGCAAAGTTTCTTTTTCTAGACTTTATTATTTATGACATAGACTCCACGCTTTTTATTTTAGAGCAGTTTTGTTTCCTTGGGAAGTATGAGATTTGTATTCTCAAAGCAAACAGTTTGGAACATTCTTCACATTAAGAACTTTTTTCCCTTGCTGACTCCTTTCTTTAACTTCTGTTGCATAACCTGACATCCCCATTGAAATCCATGAATCACACAACCCCACCCATCTGTTACCAGCAGCCAATCAGAAACTGCATATTCTAAATTATGTTTAACTACTGTCCAATCATGGCACAGGCTATAACTATTCACTACGTTCAGTCAGATCTGTGTTAGTCCAGTGACATGATAATGCAGAGACTAATGCAGAGACTTGCAACACACCCAATGTCCTTGTATTTCTTGTGGCAACCCTTTCATATGCAAATGCTGGTGCTGTCGTAAGTAATGTCTGGGTAAGTGCCCATTCATGCTTGGTGGCTAATGAGTTCAGGATGTAAACAACCTGTAACTATGGTCAGTAGTAAACATGTGACAGCACTGTAGTTAGCATTAATAACATCGACAACAGTAATGAGTTTTATAAGTCGCAAATATGTTATAACATTTTGGCAGTAATGTCAAGCCAGTTGCTCTTGTTATGGCTTTAATACTATTTGTCAGCACGTGATACATGGCAGCTAGTATATTCGGTGGAGAAGAACCACAGACCCATGGGAAGCTACTGGCAAGCTTTCTCACATGAACCCAAGCAGACAGACGTGAGAAGTCATTGTTATAAAGCCAGTTGATAAAGACTTCTGGATACATTATAGCACTGTTCCACACATTCACATCAGATATTTTGTTATCAACATAGAAATGATGTTTTCTCACCATTCAGAAATGTCTACAAATGAATCATATGATTTGAAAATGAAGCAATTTGTATGTAATGTATTAGTCTTTAAAATAAGACCAAATTAAATCATACTCAGTCAGTGAATGATGAAGACATAAGTAAATCAGATCAGTTTATATGTATATATGCATGTGTGTGTGTGTGTGTGTGTGTGTGTGTATAAGAATTCACAAGTTCAGATTATTAAATAGCTTTTATTGTTTGACCTTGGATATTGTCCTTAATTTTTAAATTAGCTTTTAAATAACATATGACTAAACTGCATTAATAGGAAATGCATAAAATATGGCATTTGGTTTATATTTAACCGTTTTATCAGAAACTAAGGTGGAGTTGTCTCAAAGGTAGAATTTTGTTCATGTTTTTACCCTAAATACTGTCTTGATATTTGAAATGAGCCTTTTCAAATTATATTGTCTGGTGAAAGATTTGTTCACTTTAAAATGACAATTAAAATGTGGCTTGATTTAATAGAAGATGATGAAATTCACAAAGTAGAGCAATCCACAGTTGCATTCAAGTTATTTCAATAGCAAAATGTTACGCTTGTGTTTAACCCCTGGATATGGCCCATAAATTTGAACTGAGCTTTCCAAATCTTTATGCAATCAGCATAAAATATACTTAGCTGCTAAATGACTTGCAACAGAGATATTACCCACCCCATCTATCTATTTCACACCCATCCTTTGGACTCATTACACAATGAATGAAATCCTATTCTCACAAAATTTCAAAGGAAAGATACAAATGATAATAGCATTTTTATTTTTTATTTTCACTTTAAGTACTAATGATGTATCCAAGAGCTATCACAGAATTATAAGAACAAACTGAATTTTGAAATGCAGTATGGAGATGTGATTTTTTTGCAGTACACTCACAATATGGCTGCTGCTTTCACTTAAGTCATGCACTGCAACATGATGTTACCAAGATCTTCCAATAAGAAAAGATCCAGTGGTCAGTTGTGAATCTCTGGTTGGACATTCCTTCAATATAATGATCCCCCTACTCATAAGTGAGATTCATTCAGTCTTGTCACTTTGCGCTGTATCAATGCCCAGTTTAAAGAAGTGGCCTGCTCAGTATGGTCAGTGGTAATTGTAAATTGCCCTAAATACACGTTTTTTTTTTTAACATATCAAGATTAAAAAATTCCAAGTGGTTGTCTTTACTAAGATAAAATTGTGCATCATTTTTTGTTCATCATGTCATTCACAAGTTACTAACGGTTGGTTTCTTGTTAAATCTTGCTCTCCATCAGTATAAATGTTTACTTGTCTAAAAAAAACAAATTTTGGCTAGTGTCCCATATGAATACTGAACACCGGTTTGACTTTAGTCTTCCTTTGGAATATGATTATCTACCCTTAAGAAAGCTTGGTTGGTTTAAACAGTATAAAGTGTACCAATTCATATATTCTCAATCTTGTATCCCAATGTTTAAAAAAAATATTAACAGTAAACCACCAATTTTTTATTGTTGTTTAGTACTCACAAAAGAAACATTTTAATTTGATAAAAATATTTTTGCCATGAGGTGGTGTGGATGATTATTGGGGTTCTTGTGGTCAAGCACTTTGCTCCCAGCCATCACAAATGTTGGCCCATAAAGTCCGATCCCAATATCGTGAATATAGATTTACAATATTTGGTTTGATGTTTTACCCTTTGAAGGTTATATCATGCAGTGATTTGTGGGAATTAAACGAATATTTTTCTGGTCACAAATCCAAAGCCTTGACCACTGAACAGCATTGACCATTTTGAAGTTAGAGTATTTACCTGTAAAATGTGCACCCAACTGCGAAAAACAAAGAATTTGATTGACTCTTGTATAATGTAGTGGCAGGTCTGAGTCTACCCTGTTTTGAACAAACATGAAGAAGAACAAATAGCATTGACCATTGTCTTTTGGTTCATCGGGCTACAACAGATCTGGCTCAGTGCTGTTTACAACCAAAACAGCATAAATGACTCTGTACTGTTTGCACCTAACACTTCAAAACCTGACTCAGTGCAGCTCACACCCAACACAGCAGTGACCCTGTACTGTTTGCATTCAGCACAGGAGATCTGGCTTTATGCTGTTTAAACCCATGATAGGAAATCTGACTGTAAATTGTGGCACCCAATGAAGCCGATCTGGCTCTGTGCTGTTTGCACCCAACACACCAGACCTGACTCGGTGCTGTTTACATTCAACTTAGCAGATCTTGATCTTTGTTGTCTCCACCAACACAGCTGATGTGATTCAGTGTTGGCTGTTTCTTGCACAGCAGATCTGCCTCTTTGATATTCACACCCAACATAGCAGATCTGCTTCCCTATGATTTGCAACCAGTGCAACAGATCTGCTTCCCTATGGTTTGCAACCAGTGCAAGAGATCTGCTTCTCTATAGTTTGCAACCAATGGAACAGCTCTGGTTCTCTGTGGTTTGCACCCAATGCAGCAGATCTGCTTCTCTATGGTTTACACCTAATGCAACAGACTGGCTCCTGGCAGCTTGAACCAGTACAGCAGGTATAGCTTTATGCTGTTTGCACTTGGCTTTGAGTTACACTTGGAAAAGTGCAGTATTTTCTGTTTTTGTGTTTATGAAATGGTCTCATCATTACAATAATAGTATTTTGAGCTTATTTGTCTTAGTTGGGGTTGGTTCCAGAAAAGCATTAGATAATCAGCTACATGATGGGTATGACTCTTCAGACAAGTATCTTCAGCCTTGGTGGACTCTGTGTCATAAAACTGGTAAAATAATTATAAACAGGGACTGGGCTTGCTAACTCATGTGTGACAAATGTGTGTGCCCATGAAGTGTTGTATATTAGTCGGTACTTCTGCAGAGACATGAAAATACCCCTAAACTAAGTCATTGAGCTAAAATTCACAAGCGGTATTACCAATAGTGTGCATTGCTTCCTTTGCCGCTGTAACCTGCTACATGTGTTCTTGTCTGAGATTGAAAAGTTGGAAAACAGGGTAAACACTTTCATACAACAATGGAACAGCAGTAATCACGGAGTAAGTCTATGCTTCAGTGCATTTTTCCAAGACGGAAAATTGTCATTTGAACTTGATATTTTAATGCCTCTCCTCCTCCCACCAACAACCCACACTCCACCACAGCAGCGGAAGCATCATGGTTTGGTACTGCCTACGCATACACCTGTCTTCCTGTCAAAAATTGTTTAGTTTGTTAGACTTAGACTTCTTTGACAAAATTCTTTTTAGCATAATTAAGTGAAAACCCCACTTGAGGTCAGCAAGTGAAATTATGTAGCCATATTTGTATGCATATAAATGGTGTGCTTAGATTGTCATGTAATTTTTGCACTACTTCAAATGTTTTGTAAAATTTTTAAAGTATTTTCAACTTTTTGGTCTACAGTGGGGGGGGCATATGTGTTTTGCAAACACAAGTTAAGTTATGCTTGATAACATGATTGTAATTTGAGCAAAATTACTTAGTGTCATTTGGTTCAACAAAATAACTCAGTCACAAACCAAAATCAAACATTGTGGACGGCCTGCACTTGATACAAGAAAGGCACCAGTCATTTTTTTAAGTCAACAAGTCAGAGGTCAGGATAACTGAGACTGAAAGAAGATCGTATCAGCAAAATAACTTTTACACTGTATTTTACCTGTACAAAATTTTTTGGATGAAAAGAAAAACAAAGAGGAAAACACATTCCAGTTGGCTTTAAATCATAAGGGTCAAAGGTCAATATTTACCAAAATTTCTAATGATGTACGTGATATACAATAACCAAAGGTGCATTTGAATGTACCAGTAATTAGTTTGATACTCAGCCATTTCCCCCGTGGTATGGACATTAGGCTGAAGCTATTTATAAGTAAGGCATTGGCAGTGTCCATGTCAAACGTCACGCGACTCGTGATTGTTGCATCCACAGATTTAATAACCTTTAGAGACAAATAACTAAACTTAGCCATCTGTCTTTGTGAATACTGAACAGTTACTTCAGTGACATTTACTTAAACCTAAGGTTGTAGTAACTTACATTTTTTGCAACCTTTTCAGTTGGCTTTGGGTAGGGGGCAGAGATCAAGGTCACATTGCTAGTGGTATATTACATGAATTAAATAGTTACTAAATCTTTCGGTAACTGAGTACCTGACCAATGAAGAGGTTTTTATGTAAATGAAGTGTAATATTACTGTTTACCTCATGGTGTGAGTGTGTATTTTTCAATTTAAGAAATTGTATGGGCATGATATTCAGAACATTTTGATTCCATGATAAAATTCATGGCAAGCATGACAAAGCACTTTGGGTGATGTTTCTTGGAAATGAGGTATAAGTTTCTCATGACTGTTCCTTGGAAATGATGTATACGTTTCTCATGACTGTTTCTTGGAAATGAAGTGTAAGTTTCTGATGACTGTTCCTTAGGAATGAGGTATAAGTTTCTCATGACTGTTCCTTGACTGTTTCTTGGAAATGAGGTATATGTTTCTCATGACTTTCTTGGAAATGAGGTATAAGTTTCTCATGACTGTTTCTTGGAAATGAGGTATAAGTTTCTCATGACTGTTTCTTGGAAATGAGGTATACGTTTCTCATGACTTTCTTGGAAATGAGGTATACGTTTCTCATGACTGTTTTTTGGAAATGAGGTATACGTTTCTCATGACTTTCTTGGAAATGAGGTATACGTTTCTCATGACTGTTTCTTGGAAATGAGGTATACGTTTCTCATGACTTTCTTGGAAATGAGGTATACGTTTCTCATGACTGTTTCTTGGAAATGAGGTGTACGTTTCTCATGACTTTCTTGGAAATGAGGTATAAGTTTCTCATGACTGTTTCTTGGAAATGAGATATAAGTTTCTCATGACTGTTTCTTGGATTTGAAGCTATTGAATGTCAGTAATAGACAAAGTCATATTACAGTGTAATCTAATGAAACGTACATAAATTAAATAGTATATATTGACTGTATTTGCAAAAGTCAAACTTGATTGTGAACCAAGTGGTCCTGGTTCTGCAATCTAATTCTACATGGTCAGAGATCAACATAATGCCATTTGAGCACAAAAGGAATTTAGATTTCATAATCTTTTCAATAGTAAACCTATATATATATATATATATATATATATATATATATATATAAAATGTGTGTGTGTGTGGATTTACTCATATTATTAAACTTTTATTTAGACTTTACAAATTGGCAACATAATTTCTTCCTGTTTTCGAAATTAAAGTAAATTGTGAAAGCTGTTAAACAATTAACAGTTAAAGATAACATACATGCTTGCAGTTTCCATGGAGAACTTAATGATATTAAAGCAATTAATTTCTTTGCAGTTGGATTTGTCTTAAGCAAGCATGAACGGGGGGGGGGAGTAGTACTTACCATGTTTGCCCAGTAATATTATATCTCTTACTTGAAGTTCACATGAAGATAACATTATTATAAACTTTTTTGATCTTGTTAAAGGGGAGATGTATCAGGGGATCTGTTTGTTGCTTTTGTTATACAAAAAAATTATTTTCAAAAGATATCAAAGAAAATCAAAGTCCAAACATTTTACAAAAAGTTGAGAAGCCATCTAGAATTCATCATACTCCATATGGAAACAATCATGATGAACTTGCCTAAATCGATGTCAGAATATGACAGGAAAAACTCGCCATGTATTTTATATATCGATAAGCTGGCTTTGTACGGTCCTTCCGTGTCTTCTTTCAAGTTGGTATACTACGTACGGTACGGTACAATTATTAACACAGTATTGGATAATACGAGTTTGTATCTTGCAAAGGGCTCATCATTGGGTCGTTACATGAATTTATGAAAGGTACAGTTATTAATTGTGCTTTGTCATACAACATAGTTTTCAAATCTAATATTGTTATTGCTTAATGTCTAGTATATACTTCGCAGGTGTAAGATAATGGATCACACTGTATTTTTTAAAGAAAATTTCAGGAGCGTTATCGGTAGAAGTTAAAATAAGGTGAGCTTCTTTATTACTAAAACAAATTTACCCAGTCGTGTGTTAATCGTATAGAAATTAGGGAACCAGCTAACCATCAGCAATATGGAAAACAGGCTGAAATTGAACAAGGAAGAATAAGGGATCATCTTCGATAGAATTAATGTCATGAAACAAATTTTCTTTGTGGGTACCACCAAGTGGGTGCTTTTTTCAACGATAATATAACATTGTTTTACACATGTTTTCTTCAACGGAAATAAAATAATAAAATCATTTTCACTTGACTACTTAAAATAATAGATCACTCCCTCACTATAGTACCCTTCGTTGTAACAGCTCTTGTTATAAGGCAAGTATGGGCATGTGTCCAATTTCATTAAGTAGCAGTATAACTCTGTATAATATACTTCATTGTAAGGTGGTTTTACTATCAGGTGATATATATAACACACATGGATGGCTTTCTAACGAAGGGGTACTGTATTTCCGTTAGACGTAAGAATGATTACTTTATATGCAGAAAATGAGGGAGTACGGTATTTCCAGTATACCTAACGGTTATTTTTGGGGTATTTCGTATGTGCAGGAAATGCGATTCCGGGCTTGTCTAAAATTTAAGACTGACTAAAGTTTGATAAGCCAAATCATCTGAGTACAGACTTTTAGATGCCTGTCTGAAAGTGGGGCTAGGTGGTTTATAAATGATGTGCCCTTCTTATCATTGCCTCCATCAACGTTTTAGTTGTGTGTCTTCGTCTCTATACAAATTGACTCTTTTTAAGCTCAGTGATTTCATGAATTCAACCTAGTTTCATCTGTTTACTTTATTTCTGGGACATATTTTACACTTGAATCACATAAACTTTGAAAACTAGACTCGATTGGCTTTGACGGGCACAACTGCTTTTGCAAAATCACAAGAGCAGATCAACAAGACAGAATATATTAATTGCATAAGACAAGTCCATTCTGGCATGTAACGAGGAATACCGTCAGGAGTGCGTAGCAATCGTCTTTGATGTTCCACATCCAGTTATGACTTATTCATTGTTTAGAACTGAGGGCATATATTATTTTATCTTTGTTGAATTCTAGGAGGCACAAGTAGCTTTCGTTGTAAAAGAAACGTGTGAAACTAAAACCTGTTCCAATAGGTAAGAAAGTCAAATGATCATAGAGACGGAATCAGTCCTTACAATCTAATCGGAAACACTGAAAAGTATGACCTTGTACTACCATCCCATTATTTTGATACAGACCAACTGACTTAAGCCATATGTACCGTCTAAATACACTGTCATGAACTTGGCAATACATGTAATTATCAGCATACTGACATGTACTTAAGGCAATACATGAAATTATCAGAATATTGACTTGTACTTAGAACAATACATGAAATTTTAAGAACACTGACCAGAACTTGGGTCAATACATGAAATTATAAAAAATATTGACCTGTACATAGAACAATACATGAAATTTTAAGAATACTGACCAGAACTTAGGCAGTACAGGAAATTATCAGAATTGGCGTGTAAATGAGGTAGAGAAGAAAAAACTTTCGTATTGCTTCCAGGAATTGCGACTAATTGCTATTATTAAAATTATGGTGTATACCTTTCGCAGTTTCCAGCGATGTTGAGAGATTCCATTATGTACCACCATAGAAGGTTTACTTTGATTTAACGCCATTTTGTTATTTATTATTATGCTTATATGCAATCAAAGAGATTGTGTGTGTGTGTGTGTGTGTGTGTGTGTGTGTGTGTGTGTGTGTTATGACCTAATGATTGAACAAGATAAGATTTTCAGATGCATGCGAAGTGTTGTTTCAACATGACACTGATCAGTAATGTTCGGATTAAAAATCAGCTTATCTTGTATATCAATATCTATTTCAATATGCTGTAACTATGGGATTCTGCACATGTTAACTTTGTGTACAGTGTAGTTAATATTTCATTACTTGTTCATTTTGTTCCATAATGTATAATATATGTATCTTGGGGGATATGTATTTGGTTCTCGGCTGTCTCTGTCTAAGATTGTCCTTATAATGCATTAACAATGTATAGTGTCCTAGATAGCACTTTTGACACTTGTCGTGACAGAGATAATTACCACCTGTTTTCATTTGTCTATATGATACATTAACAGTATAAGGTGTTACCATCAAACATTTTTGACACTTATCATGACAGATCATTATCACCTGCTTTTGGTTGTGTGATACATTATCCGTGTATGGTGTTACCATCACAATTTTTGACACTCGTCATGACAAAGATAATTACCACCTGCTTATGATTGTCGGTGTGATACATTATCAATGTATGGTGACGCAGCAAACATTTTTGACACCCACGTGACAAAGATAATTACCACTTGTTTTACAGTTACTCCTGTCGCAGATATGTACATTTGTTGTGTGTCTTTTTTCACTGTTAGATTCACTTTGTCGACAAAATCACACATTCTTAGCATTTGTAATTGTATAAAACAATTGTATTTATTCGAACATGAATGTTGCATTTTCTCTTGTTAAATGATTTCTTAGATTTGATCGTGATACTGTTTTTCCTTAGATTTGATGCATTAGCTTTTCTCGTAGTGATGTCCCTTTTATTATAAATGTCACAGAATTCCACCAGTTTCAGTTGAATAATATAATAAAAATAAACTTTAACCTAAATGCAAAGGGGTTTTTTTTCCTGTTGAATGTCCTATACAAGTATATTCACAAGAAAGTTAATATGAAAAAAAAAATATTCTCGGTAAAGTTGCGTGGATTCATTGCTTTTTGCCCGGTTGTATCCGTTCCATTTTCTGTCTTCTCTCCATTTTTTTTTTTATTTGGGGTGTTTAAAACTTTACTTCAAGTTTATATTACTTTTTCTTTTAAAAATAAAGTACCGGTAGTCTTGGTCTTTCTATGGCCTACGGAATGGAAAAAACGATGAGATACTGGAATCCTAAGTTTCTAAAACGAAGGATTAAATCCGACAAGATTTCGTCAGGTCTGTTAAGTAAGCAAAAATATGTTAATGTTTATTTTTTCCAGTGTTTAGTCTACACTACGACCTTGATTATCATCATTGATATCCTTGTTTCAAAGGCTAGTTTGATTGAGTATAAAGTTGTTACTCAACAGACTGACCATACGTAGCGATTTCATCCGTATATTTTGTCCTAATTTAAATGTAAGTGTCACGCTTTATATTTCCTTCAAATATCTGCGTCTGCTGCTTCATCCTTGTAAACTTCTCCAACAGTTTAAACAGCTGGGGAATGAATATTATGGTTAAACACTGATCAATGACCGGTGCGTCGATGTTTTGTTTTTTTCTTTCCGATTTGCTTATTGATTTACTGTAAATGTGGATTGCCCTTAATAACTTTTGACAAAAGTAAGTACTTTTTTTATGGCAAATGTTTTTGTTCTTATCTGGACTCAAATGACACCACTTAGGGGCCATCCATTTAGTGCGTACGCAACATTCTGGCAAAGCTTGACCCATCCCCCTCTTCCTCTACACATGCGTACTTTTTTTTTTTTACATCCCCCACCTGCGTACGTACGCTTGACACTCTCCCCCCAACCTAATTTTATAGAACGGCCTATATTTAATCCACGCAGAAACCATAAAGGATTAATAATATGAATGTATTTAATAAAACAGATAGTCCACCGACGTTGAATGTCTGGCTGCATCAAAGAAATAAGCTGCGTAACTTTAAACTTTGTGTGTGTGTGTGTGTGTGTGTGCGTGTGTGTAATTTAGATTTTTAACGTAGCTTTAACAATTTTTCAGTCATATCGCTACGATGTCTGCAGTGTGACAGTTTATGGTGATGTCTAGCACTTGGGCATCATGCCGCAGAAATGTAGCATCGTGTCACACCCAGTTGTTAGTTGTTAGTACCATTTTAAACAGTTTGACCAGTGTCCGCTAAAATTCAAACGCCGACTGAACCATTCGAACAGGTTACATATTAGACAAATTATATCGAGGTTTCTCACACACCACCGTTTCGTATACGTACGTATATTATCAGTAAACATATTCCCTCCCCCCTCCCCCCCATACGCAAGCGTAAGCATTTGGGTTCCTCCCCTCCATGCGTGCGTACTAAATGGTCGTACCCTTAGGCTGGAAACTCAGACAGTGGAATAAAAACGGCCAATTTTGAATAGGATGCAGTTGGGTTTTTTTTAAACCGATTTTTTTCCAAATTTCAAAATGGTCTCTAAAAATGGACTAAAACATCTTGTTTAAAAGATGTTGTTGCAGTTACAACAGTGACAAAATATTAAATTGCTAATGACTCGATTACAACTCGAAATAACAGAACTACTCAAAACAAAACCCCGTGCCCCCGAAAAGACCATTTGTATATTAATATTATATTCACTTTCCAAAATCTTGAGTGGTCCAGAAATTTGATTATAGACTGAACATTAGCAGATTAAGTGATGAACCCGTTGCGTCTTCAGTGCAAACTTGTTGCAAAGTAACCTCCTCGTACTCGCGCACCGCATTGAAAAATAGTTTCTGTTGACCATTCCTGTAAGGCAACAAACCTGAACTTGTTAAATAGTCCTTGTTTAAATTCTTACAACCCCACAGGGGCAATCCACTTAAACAACTCATCCAATCTTGAGTCGATAACATTTTGAATAACAGACTGTAACTAACGATTAGACCAGTATCAGGCGCTAAATTAAATAAATATATTGATGTTTTAAATGAATATCGTACACAAATCAATAAATATTGTTGCACAATGTGCGCCTATTGGCGCTCTAGGCGAACAATGACTTTGGCGCCCACCCGCACTCCCCTCACAAAACCCACTTCCGTCTAATTTGACGCCCAAAACGACCGCTTATTTGCCTATATGGTCGGACCGGCCCTGTGCACAAGCTTTGATAACAGTGCATTCGTTTCATTGGTATCCTTGCAACATCCTATGGAATCAGAACTGTACGCCTTCATTGACCGAATCCATGCCGAGTAATAATTATTGTATACTGTTTTATAAAACTAAAGCTGATAGAAAGTATCCTGGCATGAAGTTCTTCAGAACCAAATTTCCATGATGGTGATCTGCCAGCAAATATAGCCACCATTAAAAAAAAATAAACCTTAAAATTACAAAACCGCTTAATAGAATTTGACCTTATTTGAAAGAAAGCATCCTCGTACAAAGCGCACTTCTGTGCACATGACGATCGGCTTAAAACTATGGCCACTGTTACTAAAAATAGAATAACCTTTAAACAACTCAAAATTTATTCAGTAGAATAGGGACAACTCTGACGAATAGCATCCAGCTATTGAAAGTCTTGCGATTTATTCAAAAGATGACAATCCGTCGCCTAATATAGCCGCTGTTACTATAAAAAAAAAAAAGATATGCTCAATCAACGAAACCTATTTACGGGGGTTTTTCAGGCTTACAACTATCCATCTGACTGGTTTTCTTCACTAAGTCAGAATTATGTACGATGATCTTATTTGAAACTGTTGATGACAATCAGGTGTGCACTAAGGTATACACTCGATTCATGCAAGACTAGCTGGGATCAAAGAGGGTCTTTAAGAGGATAAATAACAGCGTAATTGACTGAATATAAGATTTTAAATGTACCGTGAGATTTTAAACGTACCGTGAGATTTTAAATGTACCGTGAGAATCAACCACTAGGACAACTACCAAGAGATTAACCTGTTTAAGTCATACGGTTACGACATGTACACCATGTAGATGAACGGTTTCACTTTTTAAATATTCCCCTAACGAATCCTATACAACCATATACACATAAATCTTTCATTAGACTAATTATTTCATCTAGTTTTGAACTTGATTAAAAAAAAATGTTTTAATTCATAAGTGTATAATCCACACAGATATTAGGTTTCAGGTTAGAGGGTAAATATAAATAAAAAGTGTATTTTATTCGAATGGTTGGAATGAGCCATCCAGTAAATAACAAGTGCCAAGTCCGTTAACTTTAACTCCTTCATGCTCACGTGCGCCGGAAACGTTCATTTTACGCAGTTGCCATCCGTGTTGTGGGGACCGCCAGTGGCCGAGTGGTCTAAAGCGCTCTCCGTTACGGATCACTGCCATCTCACCTGTCTGCGTAGGTTCGAGTCTCGGATTTGGCCAATGTGGGTATGTGAGAAAGCTTGTCAGTAGCTTCTCGAGGGTCGGTGGTTCTTTCCGGGATTTTCCCGGGTTCTTCCTCCACCATTAATATTGGCCGCCATGTATAGCCTATCGTGTGCTGAAAAATAGCGTTAAACCCTTCAACAACAACAACTGATGTGTTGTGACTTTATTTTTAATACTGTGACACGAACGAATCAAGTAGCTTCATCTGTCCATGATAATAAACGTTTTCAAGTTGATTAAGTTAATATATTGCATCAAATACATCCAACTTTAATATATGAAACAAAAAAAACAGTCATCTTGTCATACTGTAGGAGTCTCCTTTTATGCATATAGGTGAACATTGGAGACATATCCGTAAACAAATATGAGACATATACATATCCATAAACATTTTAGACATATTTTCTTTAAACAATCCTGAAAATCCGGATTTTGCACTTAATGCAAATGAACACCAAATGATTTCCACGGTAAATGTTTAAATTAGTTAAATTCGTGAGAGACAACTTGAAAATCCACGAGAAAAACACCAGAGCAGAATATTGAAAGAGTTATATAAGTTAATCATAGATCGTAAAGTGAAAATGTTCTCATTAATGTCCAATCGATCGTTATTCTATAAACATGTTTGCAATATCTAAGGAGACGTATAAAAAGTAATTAGATGAGATCTACTAATTAGAGGATTAATTGGATCTGGCCAGAGATTAAGACATACTTTCTTTTGATCGAACATTGTTCAAGCCGATCGTTTTACCGTCAATCTTAAAGAGAAAGGAGTAGAAACAAGTAATGAGCCACATAGGACAAAACGTTGCCGAGATGCCCGCAGCAGTCTATGCAAACTTAACAGATTATCGTTAGAAGTGATCAGTTCATATCTAAATATGATCATGTCTTCAATAAATCAATAACACGTTGTGTATAGCAAGCAACACATTGTTAAATACATTGGCCATCTACCACAATAAACCTTGGAAGATAGCAATAATGGATTAAGTACGGCTTTTTTTTTTAGTTATGCATAGCACCACTATTGGAGGAGGATTATTTTTGTTGACATCGCTCAACTCTCCAAGGTTGTTGAGATTACTTTTGCCCCTTCAATTTTTCAGTAGCCTTGATCGTTAGTATCTTTGATTCTTTGCTGTTATTCAAAATCCTTGTACGGATGAGTACATCACTAGACCAATTAATGCTTTCTTGGTTAGTCTACTATCAAATGTTTTGACAGCTCCTAACTGTAGAATATATACATAGAATCATAGAAATGATCGATTCTGGAATGCTTCCTGTTATTTGTATATAAAAAAATTTTGTAGTAACCGATTCGTTGCCAATTTAATTTGATGTATCTGTATCAATGACGTGAATTCGAAACTTCAATAACGTCTGTAAAAAGTTCAATTTAATATGATTTTTTATTTTATTTTGAATAATGACATGTTGTGAAGAAAAAAAAAAGAATAAAATGTGGTCCAAAACTGGTCATTTAAATACTACTTTGGCCCTAAGAGAGAGAGAGAGAGAGAGAGAGGTTGGACCAGACGAGGTATTATAAGAATGGTCCTTCGTCACCTTGACGGTTATTGGTTCATTACTGGTGAATTAAAAGATACGTAAATGACCAACACAACAGCTGTATCGTCTTGGAGACGAAACAAACTAATCTGATTTAGATATTAAATATGGCTGAGTTATTGACAGATGAACGTCCACAGAAACATGCGTGGCATCACTTTCAAAAGACATAGTTATGGATTATTACCATAAATGGTGTGTTCGTGTATATATATATATATATATATATATATATATATATATATATATATATATATATATATATATATATATATATATATATATATATATACTTACTACTGACCAGAAACCTAAAGTAGGCCACCGTAATATCTTGCCTTGACCAAATTATTATATTTAGTTTGTGCGAGGCGTCTCACTACTCGTATACACCGTTGAAAATGGTCTTGAACTTAAAACAAGCAATCATCTAAGAATAATACGAAAATCTACTAGATATAAGTCACACGGACTCATTTGTCCTGTATCCTCAGGTGATATGTAAGATCTATCTTATGCTGGAATATATATATATATATATATATATATATATATATATATATATATATATATATATATATATATATATATATATATATATATATATATGTACACTGTATCACTGATATACACGAAATTTATAAAGTTTACCTTTTAATGACAAAATTATGCAACGAGTGGGATTTCAGATATACATTGTACATACCATACATAAATTTTATTTATATCACATATACACTTACACAAGAGTACTGTGTACTGACGGAGTGAATAAACTATTCCTATCCCTGCCCAGTGTCTCCACTATCATTACATGTTCTTCTTTGCCTTTTGCGGTTAATCCCAACACGCTTTGGAAATTGATCAGTTGCTTCTTTTCTTATATGAATTTCTATTTTCATTCATACTGAGTAAATAAATCTCTTATGAATTAGACAGAAAAGGTGAATAGCTATTTGAACACTGAACGCTCAGCCATTCACTTACCAGCGAGCATATTGAAACTAGGAAATAGAAACTAAGCGAAATGACGAACCAACAACAAGTAATTCACACATTTAAAAGTAACTTCTGTTTATTTAAGTCATTATTATGATTTAATTACCCTGTTTACCATACAGTTGTTTCCGTCTTCCATTTCTGTTTTTACCCTTTCCGTTTGCCTTTAAATTTTGCTATCATTCATAGGTCCAAAGACATCGTCGCATGACACAGGCGAATCAGCAACTCTAGTTTTTTCACGGATTTTCGCCCGCATCTTCCCATAATGAGAGAGAGAGAGAGATCCCTTCTTCGTTATTTGACCGTGACGTTCTGTAAAGCCTGTCATATACTTTCTTTGGCAAAAGGGGTGAGTATTGGAGTGCAGACAGGACTGTGCGATCACATTGCTTTAATTTCTAATGGGTAATTTTAGTCAGGGGTTGTAAATTCTATAGCTAGCGAGTTCGACTCATTCTTGTATATAAAATAAAAACAGGCTTACAATGTTGAAAAACGGCAATTTTAACAGTGTGATTATGAGAATAACCCAAAGAAAACATAAACAAAAATAAACTCTACACAATCATATACGATGTGATGGACAAATAAAATTAAGAACTGAAAAGACGTACATGTCCCGAAACTACGAAAAGGATGGAAAAAAGTCATCTAAAATTAGCTTTAGCTAGACCAGTTCTTCTGATTCTTAGCTTTAGCTAGACCAGTTCTTCTGATTCTTCAACAGAAATTATTCTTATTTGATGTAACATGTGTACTTTTGATTAAACTGTTGATCCGGTCATCAATTAGTGCAAGATTTATTTCAAACGCTTTGCAACATACTCTCGATTTTGGAAAGTCGTCATTCATGCAGTTCATGATCTTACAATTTGAAAACTTGTTAATGTTTGCAATGAGCAGCCACAGATGTTTCATATAAAATGGAAATTAAACAGTGTCATGCTTATTTGATTTATTTTCTGTGCTTGACCTTTGTCCATGATTGAGAGTAGAGTAGTTATGACCTACCTAACTTGTAATTTTTGAAAAGGTTGTTTACTGATATATTGGTTTAAGGTCAAACTTTATGTACAATATTAGAATGTTTTGGATGAGAACTTTGACCTACATCCTGGTCATTTTATCGTTTTTTCGATTTCTATATAATTTCTATGTCAAAAAAGTATTTCATTCCTCCTTAAACTTTAATCTGTGGAGTTACTGTTTGCGTTCAGATATAATTAAAGAGGAAACATTTATTTATAATTATTCATTGGAACTACAAAGTTATCAATGACCTCTTTTTAGACTAAACCACATTCAAAGATATTCTAGATTATATTTTTGTGATACATCAAGACTATTGGTACATCAGCATATTCAGAATTGGAATTCACACGAAACACTCAATACATTTGGACTTGTGATAGAACTATTAGGATTATGTGGGATTCAATTCACAATGCCGTAAGTTCCTCTTAAAAATGTTACTTTGTAAATGAATTTAACTGTTGAGTTTAATAAAAATTTTGGCTTTGCTTCTTTCTATTTCTTAGTTTAAGACCATAGAGTCGTAACAACATGAAATTTGCCAAAACTCTTTCTTTCTTTGATTAATCCAAGATGAAGTAAGAAGATTATACTGATGGATGGAATTCAGCTTGACATAGCCATTATAGTTCTGTATGATTGTAAATAGTGAAAACTGAATGGTGCATTGACCTCTGTACCAGTTAATGGCCTGTGCGTTTATCCCAGTTTACCTTTCTAAATAAAGTATTGTATGCAATTCCTTTTTTAAATTTATTTCTTCCACTGGATGCAGTATGAATATTATGGAATTTCTACACTATTTCTTTGTTTTCAACGGCCATGTTTAAGAGCAAAATTTCCGAAACAGGTAACCAGAACGTGGACGTGATACATGCGCCATCTAGGGGAGTAATTTGTGAATCAAGTCCATTCTGATAAATACTGCACGCATTTGAAGGAAACAAAATAGAACAGAAAAGAACATAAAGTGTATTCAGTAATTTAGGCCTCACGCAAACTAATAAATAGAGTATAATACATAAAGAAAGATCAACATAGGTGTAACAACTGCCATAGTCTCGTTTTCACTGAAGTTTTAAATTTCTGTTCAATATAAAATTTGGATTATCTTATTTATGATGCAAATGATAATATTTACATTTTCCCTCAGGTAGAGATCATGTAAAAAGGTAACCTTTGGTTTTAACCTTGTACGTCTGAAAATTAAATCATTTATTTAAAAAATAGTTGAATATTTCCTCAAATTTAGGAAATTCCTAAAATTTTACCAATAAAAAAGGTGTTGTCAGTAGAATTAAAACTATAATGATAATTTCGATATTCAACGTCTGCCATTATTACGTGGGGACAAAATTTGTTGAGAATCAAGCGGCGAAGAGTGTTTAAAGAAAAAGGTCATTCTGAAGAAGTGTATTTTTACTATTTAAAAAACAAGCTATTGAAAGTAATGTGCGATTTACTAATTTGAAATAAAAAGGGACGACATTGCATACAAAATTTCATTGCTTTAATGGACGAGAAAGTAAAATTATAGCAGTGTATCAGTTATACTCACCTTGCTTTGCAGAAAATTACCAACAATTGCTTGCAAAACTGTACAGGAATTGCATTGTCTACCGCCGCCTGTTATAATTTATATTTCTTAAAAAAAGTGATATTCATCGCCCTGCTCAGAATAACAGTTTTCATATTAAAAAGGGGTATGCAATTTTTATTGTTAAGTTTTAAAAGTATTTTTGACAACAAATTGGAATAATGCACCATTTGATCGTGTTGAAAGCGACTTTAACTAATACGTAATAGAAATGGACAAATCATATGGAAAAGATAATACTGACACCTACGTACTCTAGAACTGTCTAGAACCCAAATTCACGATCATGAATTTACAAATATTGTATAGGCTGAAGATAATTTTTGTGTTAATTGTAAATCAATCTTACACTTTCGCCAGATCACTGGATTCTATACTGAAATTTTTGCCCAACAGATCTATAGATTCTATACTTAAATTTAGGTCCAGGCCTGAATCGTGTTAGTTAAATAAATGCCGTTGGTCCGATATTATCAGAAAATGTCCAAAATACGCATATATTTGTTTTCTACAGTTGAATCTAATCACATTATGAATCCATACAATAATGGAAGTTTAGGCGTGTGCGTTGACGCCTTTGCATTAAGGTAGACCTTATATGACCTTTGACAAGAATAAAGCAATGATCAAAATAAAAGCGATTAAGATCATATGAATCCAACGGTACTCAAATTCTAATCCGACAAGGATTTTGTGACATAGGTTCATTCATCGACTGATTTGTCCATGTAGCATATTACAAATAATGTATAAAGATATTTCTCATTTGCAATAAATGCAGAAATTTACAATTTAGAAGGAACTTTGGAAGCATCTAGTTTTTCCACTACTTTTGCTACTGACGATTTAATTCACAATCACCGTGCATGGTGCAACAAACCAGTGCATTGGCTGTATTGGTATCTATGACTGTTTTACTAGGACAAAATCAGTCTGTTACCAGGGTATATTGTACCCTTCGTTTAACGTATGTATGAAAAATTTTTTCATAATTATTATGCGAGCGGTATTTTTTTCCCTGTACCGGTATCTACTTAGTTTCCGTCAGGAGAGAACGTATGGATATTCATTAGTCCCCTTGTTACGAATTTAATGGCTTTAAAAGCATGTCATTTTTCGAAACAAAATAGGTCCAAAATTTATGAATATTTGCTTTGACTTTTACAAAACAGTTGTATTTGTAGCGAATTAATTTAAGATATTACAAATGTAATTATATTCACGAACCTTCAATTCCACCCTGGACACGTGTGACATATACCGATATGGCTCGTGAATGAATGTTGTAAAGGATATTCGCGACAAATCTAACTTTTGCAGACAAAAATTCAGATTAAAAAATGGAGAGAACAATGTGAGTCTTTTTAGTTATTTACTTGTGTGTGTGTGTGTGTGTGTATGTATGTATATATATATATATATATATATATATATATATATATATATATATATATATATATATATATATATATATATATATATATATATATATATATATATATATACATACATGCATACATATATACATATATGTGTGTGTGTGTGCGTGTGTTTTTATGTATATGTGTGGGTGTGTGCGTGCGTGGGTGTGTGCGTGTGTTTTTGTGTATATGTATGTATGTATGTATGTTTGTATGTATGTATGTATGTATGTATGTATGTATGTATGTATGTATGTATGTATGTATGTATGTATGTATGTAAAATGTACGTAGGTAGGTAGGTAGGTAGCTATGTAGGTATGTAGGTATGTATAAATAATGATTCTGTGCCTCCCGAATATGTACATGAACCCATCATAAAAATTAATCTTCCTTAACTTTGAACCTGCATTCTTGCTTAGCTTGGTTTCCACATACAAACAGTAGCTATGAATTATCTTATATCTTAAATGTAATTGCCTAAGTGTTAAAATCCAAAGTTTACTCGCAGTTTCCTGTCTGATTTTTATACGGATCTAATACTTATATTTGTATTTCTTACAAAAATAAATTCACGATTTTTCATTTCACAAATAGATCTACTAAAGAATCGTTAGAAAATGAATTACATTGTTAATGGCAGCAGATTTACAGAAAATAGCCAACAGCACATTTAATAAAAGGATATATTATTATCTTTTTCCAACGGACAATTTCATCATATCGTCGTCGTCGTCACCATCATCATCTTCGTCATCGTCACCGTCATCATCATTATTATCATTATTATTATTATTATTATTATTATTATTATTATTATTATTATTATTATTATTATTATTATATTTGTAATTAATAATTTGCTGTGTCTTTGACCTCGTCTTTCAAATATAAAATTAAAATTAAAAATCAAATTTAAAGATTCATTCAACTTAAATTTTAAAAAAATCCACTTTTAATTTGAATGATCGAAAAACTGAAGGAGATACTTTATTCAAAGACTTCTTTATATGTACGGGGAACCTAATTACTCCAAAATTAACAATATTAAAGAATATTATTTAATAAACTATTCAATGTTGAATATTATACAGAATATTAGTCAACGATTATTATCGTACCAACTCTGAAAAAAAGGGATGCAAATGAGCCTTCCGATTCCAGAGACTTTAGTCTACTACCTGTATTAAGCAAAGTGTTTACATTGATTTCAAATAATAGGATAAATGAATGTGTGGTCGAAAGAGAATTACTAGGCCAAGAACAAGCCGGATTTTGCGTGGGTTATTTTACAGCAAATAATAGTTTTATATTGTGACCCTTAATTTGTAAATATTTATTTGAAAAAACGTAGTGGTAGATTCGGTGCAGTATTTATGATTATGAAAAAGCCTTTGATAGGATAGAGAGACGTTTACTGACCAAAAGCTAATTTGTAAAACTAGTAGTTGAAAAATTTTAAGAATCATTACAACAATTTATAATGATGTAAAAATACGTGTTAATTACACTAATTTTATTAACGATGTGTTTAATTGTCATGTGGGCGTATGCCAATGTTTTGTTTCATCGCCTTTACTCTTTTGCTCGATAGGCTGTATGCATATTGTTCAAAGTGGAAATTAAAAGTGAAGGAAAAAAAGAAGAGTGACTGGCTATCTCTGAAGTTTTGAAAGTGATACTGTGGCCCTAAATTGGGCCTCAAATTACCTGTAACTGATTTGCTTCGTTTGTGTAACTCGAAAATAACTCCCATTCTTAACTATAGGGCTGAGGTTTGGTGGTTTTACGATGCCAATGATACTGATAAAGTTAATTTGTTATTTTGTAAATATATTCTTGGTAGATCTAAGTCTACTCCAAATGCAAGTGTATATAATGAATTAGGAAGAATTAGTATGCAGAATATAAGATATAAACGCTGTATGGAAAATTACGACGAAAATATTTACCCACCATAGTATATAAAAACCCAACTTTAGAAAAATTGAGGTATTTTATAAAAACGATACCCCAAAAATTCCGGTGACAAATTTAGCAATGATTACTATAAACGCCTTAAAGATAAGGAAGCCATTCTATCATAAACTCCTGCTACATAGACACTAAATCAATATCACAAATCGTCATCTTACTCCAAGCAGGCGTTAGGGTTCTTTGTAATCTTTAGTGTATGATTACTGTGTAATATACATTTATATTTCTCCCAGGTAAATATAATTTTTAAAATAAGTTACTACTTGCATGTATACATTTTTAATGAATACGATGGGTTGTTTGTTGTTTGTTGTTTTTCTCTTTTTTTTTTTTGTTTTGTTTTGTTTTTTGCTACATAGTCAAACTCCTTTTTGTACCGCATGATGTATAGATATGTATCATGGGTCAGTGGCCATAACTATTATTATTTTATTATTTTATTTTATTTTATTTTATTTATTATTATTATTATTATTATTGTTGTTGTTGTTGTTGTTGTTGTTGTTGTTGTATCTGTTTATTTTTTTAATTATTTTTGTTAAATAAAATAAATACGTTTTCGTTTCTGTGACATCGTCTTTCCAGCATAAAACTGAAAAGAGTAAAGAATCATTCAAGTTTTGTCAAAAATCCACTTTTAATTTGAACGACCGAAAAATTTAAGGTTTGTAAAAGCTTTATGAAAATCAAGTAAGTCCATTTGCTGGTTCATTCAAAAGGGAATCCGTAATACATTCATATTTTATTCGTCCAAACGCTTTGGGATGCTATTTAGGTACGTACATTATACTGTCAAAGTATGTTTTTTAATAAGGAATATGAGGGCATTATCGGACTTACAATAGTGTTTGATGGTTATGTCATTGTTGCAGCTGTCTTTTTATGTACAGGTGTTTTATATAAACGTAAAGAAATAGTTTATATATCTCATCCTGTCAACGATGACACAATGCACATATCATTGATATATGGACGATGTAAGCGTTATTGTCGTGGGTTTAACGCCATTTGTCAGCGGCTATACAACAGGACTCACGGTACTAAAGAGATGGAAGAATGGGAAGCAGTCTAGAAATGAGTGAACATTAAATAGAGCATACATGTATATGGGTTTGACTGGCCATGATTGCTTGATAATAATAGTAAGATTTTAGTATATACAAAAAAGAAACATATGAAAGCTTATCCTAGTTGTAACTGAGAAAAATAGACATTGTTTTATTTACAGACGAGTATGGAAAACGCACAATACGGAAATTAGAACCTGACTTTTTGGTATGGAATTGAAAACACGTTTCAAACACATGCAGATATAATTAATAAAAAAAAACATGCTTCGGCTCATGGGGTTTTCTCTAGACATATAAGCTGTTATCGATGATGCTTCGATACTAATATTACAGGTTTGACCAGGGGCATTCAGAAATTTAAAGTTATCGAATATTTAATATCGCAGTGTTTGCATAAGTTTTCTTTGGGAGTTGAATTACCGTGAGTCCTACTATAAGGCGGCCAGTATGACTGGTGGAAGGAGATCCCGGGAAAAACCCGGAAAGAACTACATAAGAAGTAAAAAGGAAAATGACCTGACATGTGGCAGACGACTTAAACATAAAAAGTAAGCACGTGACGAAATAATAATAATAATAATAATAATAATAATAATAATAAATTATCTTTAACGATGATAACACATCTGATCATGGCTGACTGATCTGCCATGTGGTTTAATTTCTCGTTTACCACAAGATATTCCATAATTTAATTTCTTTAACAACTGAATCGAACGAGAAAAAGTTCGTCATCTGGAACTGATGTAGATGGTTGTCAATGGAGTATGAAGACCAAACCATCTGCAAACTTTTGGATCTTTCAAATCTTCCTTTATTGTAAACATTTCAAACGTGCCAGTCATGCATGTATTGGTTTAAGTTTTCGAATTTTCTAAAACCTAATGGTTTTGTACAGTTCCCACTATCGATGACGTTTAGTCGTATTTCAGCCGTGCCAAATTATACCCACTATCGATGACTTTTATTCGTATTTCAGCCATGCCAGACTATACCCAGTATCGATAACGTTTGGTTGTATTTCATCCATGCCAAATGTTTATGAAGATTATCGTATATACTCGCGTATAACTGTGGTCCGACCCTAAATAAGACGGACTCTGATCTGTTTTAGCGTCATGCGCTGGTAGATCAGGGTGTGCTTTTCTCTTCTACTGATAATTCGTGACAAGCTGCATAGACCCATATCAGCCGGCGCATTATGGGAGAGCAGATGCGAGGCATGCAGTTTTTAGTTGCATCGGAACTGGCTCATTTCATTGTCAAAATCATAAATCTATATTTTTTAACGAAAGGCTGTCGTGACTAACATTTGTATTGCTGTCATTTTCATTGAAACAATTTCGTTATCGACCTTTATCTCAGGTGCCAATAACTATTTTATCTTCCCCCTTATTTCTCCCACCAAACAGACGTATTACGAACTACGCTAATCTAATTCCGTTCTGCTCATAAAAAACTCCTTGTCAGAACTCCAGTGTTTTATTTCTTAATCAAAAACCATATCACTTATGCACGTGGAAGCAAGTGGATTCAAGGCAAACTCACTCCATCCCGTGTGTGTGTGTGTGTGTGTGTGTGTGTGATTCTAATGTAATAAAAAGAAAAAATATATCTTTCACACTGAAAAGCATGAACGCGCAATTGCAAATACACATTCTTTGCATGGTATGACGATGACTATTCTTAACGACAATAAAAGCGTCAGATATTCCAGAAAGGTGTCTTGCGACCATTAGACTCGCAAAGCTAAAGAAGGAAGATAATGTTCCCTTTTGACGATAATTGTGTCAAATCTCTATATGTGTCATAAGTAATTGCGAATTACGCAATCATAATGTATACAGTTCGAAAAATTGCCTCACAGAATGGTTATTCACGCTGTCATTTGAGTCAAGTGTTATTTTATTTTAAAAATTGATTGATCCGCCTTCATCGAAGTATCAAGTCCTAAGATCTGCAACTCGTCTAAAACCTTAAGAAGCAAACAAAAAAAAAAAGAAGAAAAAAAAATGACGAATTATCCTTATTGAGCCCCATTACAACGAAAGCATGTGCACATGTTTTGCACGTTAGTCTTCTTTCAGATATTAACAGTCTTGGCATATCAAAATGTTTTCCCCTCTAACGCCCCTGACCCTAATCCTCAGTTTGCAGGGATTCGCACCCAAATACGCATCGTATGCAGCATCGTACATTAGCGTGCGTGTTTTGTTTTTGTTTTTTTAATTTTTCCTTAGGGTGCCTTTTGTACGTTGTAGGTTGGGGTTTGCGTGGGGTAAAGAACATAGCGAAGAATTCAACTGCGGTGGGGAAGAGCTGATAAAAGTCTAGGAGTTTCGTATCTTTTCGTTAGGTCTACCGCTCACTGACTTTTCTTCTGATAAAACGACAGCGCAAATGTAACTTGTCAACGATGATTGATGATACCCACCGCCAAGACATATGTACCGTGTGAGCTAAAGAGACAGAGATGTCTATCTATAGTCTGTTTCCATTTCTAACCGTCAAACGCATAGTGAAATTTATTACCACATTAGTTAGTCTGACTTGAATGAATAACGTGATACCTCAAGTCGCCTCCAAGTTTATCACATGCAGTATGATAGGCTTTGACTATAAATATACAAATTATCACACGGGAAAGGAAATTGCTTCTGTAATTATTAAAACAATCCTTCTCTTCTGAGATCATTATTATTTCATGAAAGGATTCTTGCTGACAATAATTTTATATTTATGTTTGTATGTATGTATGTATGTATGTGTGTATGTATGTATGTATGTATGTATGTATGTATGTAGGTAGGTAGGTAGGTAGGTAGGTAGGTAGAGGGGTGTGTGTGTGTGTGTGTGTGTGTGTGTGTGTGTGTGTGTGAACGCTTGTGTACCAAGGGAAGAGCCTATCCGTGGATCCCACATCAGATGTAAGGATACATGATTATACGAAATAAATTTAACGGTAATGACAATAATATAAGCTAACAGTTTAGGGTCATAATTCGAACCAAGCTGGAAAGAAACACGTGCCTCGTGTAACGGTAATTCTCTTCTGGCCTTCGTTTGCCATTTTGGCACTACTTTCACACAAAAATAAAAAGTAGAATTCCTATAGAAAACAAGCAAAGAAAAGTTATTTTCGTTGAAATCTGTTATTTTACGGTATATGTTTTATTCATTCAAATGTTAGCTTGATATTTCTTGTAACTCATTTAAAACAATTGTAATAAATGTAATATATTTCAGACAAAAAACTTTTGTCCATCTTTTATTATTAAGTGTTGATTTTAAAAAAAAATTGAGAGATTCATATAATTCCCGTTACATCAGGATTTCACTTCATTTTAAACTTTTAAAATATACCAGGTTCTTGCGCTCGCGTCACTCCTCGTCGAGGCTTATACATTTGTTTTCCAATTGAAATATTTTTCAGAATGAATACCTTCTTTTTCAGAAATCACACCTTCTTTTTCGAAATTCATACGTTGTTAGGCCTTAGCCAACACTACATCTTTAAAAAGAATCGGTAAACACAATTACAATTACCGATCCTAATATTAAAACTTTGAAACTTGTGGGAAATCTAATCTGCATTAAATGCGTCAAATACATGACACAACTACCTCTTTATGCCAAATACATGACAGAATTACAAAACATGAATGCAAATTTGGAATGAAAATTACAAACACGCAAAAAACTAAGGTACCGTTATTTATTTTGTATACAACATAACGTGTGTGTATTTGACAAGTACATGCCACAACGACCTGTTTATGTCAAGTACATGGCACAACGACCTCTTTATATTAAGAAAACTGTACAAATTATTTAAATGACACACCAAAAAACTTTCAATTATATCAATGCATTCATAAATTAAAATGATTCAAACTTCAATCAAGCACGTTAGTAATTTTAAATTTTTTTAGAAAACAGGAAATTATCCTTAAATATTGTCAAAAGCTAAAACAGACAGGTATTGTGTAAGCTAAACATCGTGGTTGCAAATTTATATAACAGTTTTCTGAGTTATTTGATTTCTACTGATTTAGATTTCCATTCATATGCGATCTTTATAAATATTTACATAAAATAATTATCCTTTGAATCCATTCACTCAACAATCGTTTTAATTATTTCATCTTATTCAACGGACTTAAAATTGAGGCAAATTCTTCACAAATATGGTCTAAATATGGAAAGGGCAAGTTTTTAAATTTCATTTTAAAATTGCATGCACTTTAAAACAAGTGAACAATGTTTAGCTTTCAAGTTCTGAAACATAAATGTGTTCTTAGTTTCTGATTCAAGTCCGGTTATCGGTGACGTGTTCTTGCTATTAGTTTTGAACTCTTATTCAGTGATTAAATATATATATATATATATATATATATATATATATATATATATATATATATATATATATATATATATATATATATATATATATATATATATATATATATATATATATATACGTTGCAAAATTTTCCATGACTCCTGAATTACTTGCTCAATGACATTGACTTAATTAAAGAAAAAAAACACTGAACCTATAATTAGAAGAAATATGACATGTGCACAAAATATTTTTCCGTCATGTGTTTAGGGCAACAATAAACGGATTAATTATATTAATTGCAGGTACTAATTGGAAATATACATTACAAAATGTCCTGATCACACGATAATGCGGAATATATAAAATATCAAATGTAAAATACAATCTTGGAATATTTTTTTATCATAAAAATGTTTAAAACATACAAATTTGACATGCTAAAGTTGATTAAAATTCCCATGCAATAAAGATAAACTTACACATATTATCTTTTCAAAATGGTATTCCATTTGTTTACATGTTTTTCAACACATCTGCATAAATACCATACAAATTTGTAAAAAGAAATACGGAAAGTATTCAATAGTTTGAAGTGTATTTAAACAAAAATGAAAACCGAAAGAATCAATGAAGTGTTTTGGAATTTGTAAAAGATGTTAATGAAATCACGATATACTAAACATTCCAATTTTAAGAAATTATTATGAAAAATGAGTTTAATAAAAGAATAGGGCATCGTGACCTATTAGCGCCTTAACCATATTTTGAACAAACAGGAACCAGTAATGTGATAGATAGATAGATAGATAGATAGATAGATAGATAGATAGACAGACATATAGATAGATAGATAAATGGATGGATGGATGGATAAATAGATGGATGGTTTGAGGGATAGATGGATGGATGGATGTATAAACTTTTTAGGCAAGTTTTAATTAAGTTTAGAAAGGAAATGTGTCAATTAGACATATGCTTATATAGTTTTAAGTTAAATTGACTGGTGAGTTCGGAGGCAAATGAATCCGATGTTAAAAATAAATATGGCTTTGGACTTTTAGGAGTTGCAATTTAAATGTAATTTAATTTGCTATCTATGCAAGTGCAACAACAAGTAATGAAACAGTGTATTGCATAAATCAAAATCTTATACAAATCCAGTAGGAAACCAAGGAACGACATAAGTATAAACAACTACAAAATATATAAGTACATATATAAATAATAGATTTGTGTGATCATATGACCATATTCAATTTAAAAATGGTTGAAATGGAAAATGCGAGAGTACCATTTATCACAGTTAACATAATTAATTTAATATTTAGATTTATAAAGATCTAGTTTCTCGCTGATATGAGCATTAAATGATGAGTGACAATTTTACAAACCAATAATGCAAACGATACTTATAAAATAAAATAATTTTGTAAACCATTACAAGTTATAGAAATTGTTACCAATAACAAGGCAGACACAAGGTGGATGCTCCTTGTATTTCTTATCAATAAAGTCTTGAGTTCGAGTCCTCTTCAAGTCTGTAGACACATACTAAACATTTCTATATTGCCCTTCCTGGCAACATATCTATTTTAAATTTTTACATTCTACCAAGTAGTTAATGTGGTTATGAACTATATGCAGATTTGAAGGTGAAAATGTTGATGTAATTTTCAGTTTACAAAATATTATACATACATCTTGTTTGGGATAATCATATGTATTACATGTATACTCCTCGGATTAATACTGATTCAATGTTACCTGCATACAAGTGAAGTGCTGTCGAAAACGTTTTTAAGATCGACAACAATTTTCATGTGAGTTTTCAACTTCAGCTGGGTTACTTATTTGCCATATGAATTACACATGGTATTATATCTCTGCCATATAAATTACAATTGAATATATACCTCTGCCGTAATAATGACATATTATCTTACATCTCTGCCGTATAGATTATGCGTTATGTTACATCTCTGTAATATAAATTACACAGGTAAATTACAGAGCAGCCTTATAAATTACACATGTAAATTACAGAGCAGCCTTATAAATTACACATGTAAATTACAGAGCAGTCTTATAAATTACACATAATTTGTAATAATTTACATCTCTACATAATTTACATCTTCGTCTAATAAATTACTTATGATGTTTCATCATTCATTTCACGATTATTATTATTATTATTATTATTATTATTATTATTATTATTATTATTATTTTTATTATTATTATTATCATTGTTGTTATTATTATTATTATTATTATTATTATTATTATTATTATTATTATTATTATTAGTGGTAGAATTAATAGTCCAAATACAGAAATTTCTTAATCTGTTCCACCTAATATGATTTAGGTAAGGGGAATATTAAATTCGTTATTTCATTTCTGGGAAATGCACACATCTTAACGATTATTTATTCTGGAACGAACAGCTAAAAATAAATTTAATAAGCATTTTTAACGTATATATATATATATATATATATATATATATATATATATATATATATATATATATATATATATATATATATAGAAAGAGAGAGAGAGAGAATTCTCATGATTACATGATTATTATGTAACTTATGATAATAAGAAGTATTCTTTGGACAGAAACGGTAATTATACTTTGATTCGAATATGCATTAGTGTACAATGCCTCAAATGAATTTGATGAAACATAACAACACATGAAAAATAGTAATTTTAGGTTAAGCAAAACAAATCCATGCAACTTCATTTAAATGCAGCGAAATGTAATTTAGAAATAAATCTACATTGTTATACACGGCGACAAGTCATTCTGGTAAAATAGATGATGTTGTCGAGTGGGCATAACGTTCGCATGCCAGCACGTTACTGACCGCGACAAACACAATTAGAATGATTCCAACTCATCACTCACATAACGCGAATATCATTTTGTTTTTTGGGGGTTAAAGTTATACGTTATTTATCTTAACAGTTACAATGCACAACGGATTCTAAATTTGCATGTACTTAACATATTGCGGGCAAACGAATTTTGCAGTAGTTAATGTTGCACGTTAAAATGCGTAATGTACTCTTAACGTAGTGTCGGAATATCAGTGAAATGTTGTTTTTTTTAACCTTGTCCTTTGTATCGCTGTTTTTATTAATGTTATTGATTTTGAAGAACATTATTTTTTATTAATATTTTGCTAGTAAAACCAATGGGATTTCGCCATTTTCCTCTTCCTCCTGATTCCCAACCCGAAGGACCGACCATTACGATTTCTGGAGGAGTGCTTGGATTTTCTTTCGAACTAGAGATTTTTCTTTCAGTTAATGTAATTTTTCTCGTGTGTGTGTGTGTGTGTGTGTGTGTGTGTGTGTGTGTCCAAATTAGAGCAAGAAAGGATGTGTGTGTTGTTTTTTTAACCCAAACTTGTCCCCAGCTCATTAAATTGTCGTTCCCTAATATCTTGTGGTAGTCGTTCAATGTGCTGCCCTAGACGTTGCTTTGCGTATCAGGACAAATTTATGCATAAATTAAAACATGGAATCTGAATATTATAAATAAAATAAACATAAATATACGGTCAGTCTGTTTTCAGAACGCTTCAATTATGTGTGTACAACGTTTGTGAAGCAGTTAAAAAAACAAAACAATCCATGCACATTATTGTCCAAATACAGTACAGGAAATAATGAAAATCCCCTGACAAGGCTTTAACAAGAGAAAACATGATGCTGAAAACGACTTCATATCCCAAAGGAAATTATAGTATGCAAGATTTAGTCTGTGCATCACGAACTCAGGTTTCGACACTTGTCTAATCTGCTCTTTCCATCTCCTTGTTGAAATAGACAATGTTGTCAATATCGATTTCATGGTAAACAGAGTTAAAAATAACTCTTTATTAAAGGATGAGGTTGCTATCTTATCCATATCAGTCAAGGGAACAGAGCGATTAATAGATGGAACTTTGCCAAGAGCTACATTTCCCTGTGAGGGGTTCACAACAGGATTCTTAACTAAAATTTTCTCGTTGCATTTCAATATATACATGCTGAACAATCAATGTATATCATCACATTGAATATTGATCAAAACGTTTTTATCAAAGTACAGTAGAAAAAAAAACATGTATCTAAAAGCATACAAAACAATAGATACTTTCCCAAGGAAGGTACAGACAGGCTTCAGGTTTGACAGAGAGAGAAATTCGAATAAAAGAAGCATTTCAACGAGTTTTTGTAAATTTTACAATCGAAGTGCTTTTAATAATTTCAGAACATACTACAAATGTCAGGTATTATATATATATATATATATATATATATATATATATATATATATATATATATATATATATATATATATATATATATATATATATATATATATATATGTATATATATATATGTATATATATCTATGTATATATATATGTATATATATGTATATATATGTATATATATATATATATATATATATATATATATATATATATATATATATATATATATATATATAATGTCAAGTTCGTTTTCAGTCATGTTGTAATAATATTAAACACGTTTATGCAAAAATCGCACCTTTATTTTAGTAGAGTTATTGTCATGTTCTTATCGTTTTTCACTCAGCATGTATAAATAAAAAGAATGAGTTACAAATATAAATATATAATTTATATATATTATTTCATTTGTAACATATTTACCTGCATTTTAAAAGTTTCTTGAAATAAATTGATGAAATAATATTCTGACTTATTTCAGTAAAAGGAAAATTCCATGGAATGAAAATGTCCTTGTAAATGATAATATAATATCCCTTTCATATGTACCGAGTTGGATGCGTGTCCGTCTTTGCAGACTTGTGTATATTTAAATAATATAGAGATTTGTTAATTTATCGTAATGGTCGAATGGCCCTACACAACATAAATGCAAAGTCAGCCCGATTCCGTAATATGAGCGAATCTGGACATATTATGTCCACGTGCATGGTTGTATATTTGCACCATCTCCAGAGGAAGTGCAAAACCAGATTTGTACACGTGCAAAACTGTATGCTATGCAAGTGTGTGCATTATTTTTTATTTATTAATTAGTTCACTATGCTAACTCATGTTGTTGTGTAAATGTTAGTTGTGTTCAGTTCGCAAGATGTACAATTGTATTTATGTAGTTCTTTGTATAAAGTATGTGAAATAATTTATTAATTACAAGTATAACCAATAAATTATATACCGTCTACACTAAGTATTCTTTATATATTCCGCAAATATGTGTTTTTTAATGCTTTCTTAATTCCATGTTTGTGCTCATTGGAAATGTTAATTCAGTTGCATTCATATTTTTTTTTCCAATGTGTACGAAGGCAAATAACTGTTAGCCTTCAGGTTCAAGTTGTGTGTATTAACAATAATTTTCTATTACGTCGCTTGTTGGTTGATTGGTTGGTTGTTTAGTTGGTATTTAACAGAACAGGTACTTCAATTATCATTTAGCGCCGAAGCAGCGAGAGTACATTGTCTTGCCCTGAGACAATTCACTGCCGCTAACCTGGGTTAGCCAACTTAGGATTCGATCACACCACTTTTGGATTGTGAACCAGGCTGCCAATCACAATGTCACCTTTGCACCCGTGTGTCTCTTTTAGCAGCAGTTCCTTTACCCAGTCAGTGAGTTAATAATTAATATTACCTACTATTCCTAATGACAATTAGTATGCGATTGTTTTAACAAGGAACATTACATAATTATCCGTTTAATTGATTTAGTTGGAAACAGAACTAAAACATAAACATTGTTTTTTCCATTATTGTACATAAATCTACACGTATCTTATATATTTAATGCACTAAAATGGTTATTTGAACACTTGATATTGTTAACCATTTTTATTAGCATATATTTGTAGATGACATAATGAATTTATTAGAATAAGTAATAATGAGAAATTTTTATAAAATTGATTGAGAAGGGGGAGATGGGATTACAATAAACCATGGACATTGATGGAGCGTAAATTTGCCTTAAAATGGTCTTGGATATATATTTCCCCCACTGAAATTTAATTGTTGATGAAATTGTATGCAAACACGTCATTTTCATTTTGTATACTGTGATTTCTTTTCTTTTCAAGTACACTATGCGCGCGCGCGCGTGGGGTGGGTGGGGGTGGGTGGGTGGATGATGGTGTGTGTGTGGAGAGAGAGAGAGAGAGAGAGAGATCATATAAGACACACGATGAAAACCTTGTGCATTGATTCAGCACAGAGCATAGCCTATGGTTTTAAGATACGTAATTCCAATTATTCTGAATCCCAGTCACGGACAGAACAAATTAAATTACAGTTCTCTGTAGGTGAAGAAATAACCGTAATGACCGACATCTGCAATCTTATTAGTACTCATGTACAAGTCGAATCCAACTGCAAAACAATATAGACTCTGTTCTGCCGTCGTATAATGTAAGGACAGATCAAGGGCTAAGTCGTTTGTCCTATTGATTACTCCTAACGAACTCCATTGACCCAAATCCTCCTGCGCGTTATACGACGGCAATCCTGGGTCCGTGCAGTATTTAGTTGGATTCGATTTATAAGCAAGTCCAGACGGTATACGTACAAACGTTACATATTCAGCCCATAACAAATCCATTAGGAATCATGCCAATCATTTTTCAATCCAATCAGTTTTAAATATAACAACAACGTGCTTGATCGTAAATCGAGATACTGAAAAACGTTTGACCAAAATAAACATAATATTAATCGGAACCTTGACCTCTTCATCTATGCTGTGGTTTTTCACTTGTCAAAAGGTTCTGTATCACTTGAAAGACGTTCTATTCAAACTGCATACTCCTGAATCATGTGCAACACCAATCGTATTAAATCTATATTGACTAAGATATATCCAATTGATTTTATTATTGAATGAAGGTCAGAAACGCCTTTCATTGTATTTTTATATCGCGACTGTACCGTTTGATTTTTGCTGCCATATTCGTTGGGCCATTCGATCCATGGCAGTTAAGTGATACATTCCCAACTGTCAGTGATCATACGTAATTACTGTCTTCATTAAGAAATCTAACAATTTCAAATTTACTGTGAAAATACTTACGTGCATAATTAGATAATACTAATAATAATAAGAATAATAATAATAATAAACTATCTTTAACGAGGATAACACATTTGGTCACGGCTGACCCATCTGCCATGTGGTCCTCGGTTTTTGTAATAAAATAATAAAAATAGAAGTTCATGCACATAACTATGTATCGTCGCACACTCATTAGTAAATATTTGACATGAATGACTATGTGTGACTATACTGGGAAACATACAAATATATATCAATTATGGATATGATTTTAAAGTTTTCTATTCAGAGCTTTTAATATATCATTCCAGCTGGTCGAGAAAGAATTTCTTTAATGATAATTTAAAAGAAGCAAGGGATGTTGAATTACGTATCCTCATTGGTAAGGAATTCCATACAGTAGGTGCTGATACAGAAAATGAGCTTTTGTAATGATTGGTTTTCGACCTAGGAATCTGGAGATCGTTGTTTGTCGTCGATCGGAGATTACGCTCAGTATTTGATGATCTTAGTTCAATTATGTTAGAGATATAATCTGGAGAAAGACCGTTTAAAGACTTGTATGTCATGATTCCTTTAAAATAAAGAATACGTTTTTGTATAAGTAGCCATTTCAGACGTGAAAACAAAACATTTGAGGGAGTCATAACAGGAAGTTTCAGTATTATTCGGGCTGCTAATTTCTGGAGTTTATCAATTCTGGACAGATTATAATTTGATGTGTTTCCCCATATGGTACAGCCGTAATCTATCAGTGGTAGTATATAACCCGAAAAGTAAATTTCAAGTGATTGTGGAGGTAGAAATTTTGAAAGCAATTTTAATAGAGTTATTCTTTTGACTACCATTGCACATAAGTGATCGATATGCGCATTCCAGCTGAGGTGTTGATCAATGTAGATACCAAGAAGTTTTTGATTTTTGACAATAGATACGTCTAAGCCATTTGGAGTTAGAAGTAAATCCATGATAAGTGCATGTATAATATTGATAGATTTTCGGGAATAGATACAATACATAGAGTAATCCCGTTACTGAGTCCTCTTTCTTAAGCGTATAGGAGGGCTACGTTCTGTGTCACTACCAATAACAAATATTAGATTCATGGTAATTAAACCATTGAATACTGAAGTGAAATACAAAATAAGGTGCAACGCAGATTTATTTACTCAGTGCAAGTGTTCAAAAATTCTTTATTTTCTCTTCTACGAATATTTACTAATTGTTAAACAAATAAAACTCTTGCCTACAATTCCATAAAAGAATGAGATTTAAGGTAAATATAACATTAAAAGAATTAGTACTATTTTCATTGGGAATGAATCTTGATCCGTCAATAAAACTGAACGATGTAACAGGAGTTTGCTTGAAGAACTACGTCGCTGACCTCACTGAGGTCAATTTAAATGTAATTTAAATATATGTTATATGTGCTAGTGTTTAATGGGGATTGAATAACATGCAATTTTTTTCTTTCTTTTCAAGTTCCTAATTTGTGCATAGTGCATATATTTTCCCCAATGGGCACCCCTTATCCTTTGTTCATCTTTTAATCTCTTCCAGGTAAGTGAGCCGGCTTGTTATTGGACCGGATCCTTCTTCCATGAACAAGATTTGTTGTTGTAATTTATGAGCTGAAGGTGTTCCAGGTCGTCTGAGGTATCGTAAATCGTTCTAAATGCCTTATATTGTAGTTTTAGAAAATAAGGATTTATCATATATTACTGTTCCAAATATAATATTCTGCATCTCGTGTGTAAGTGCATTTAGTGCACACAGTATAAAAATCAGGGCACTATTTAAGAAATGAAAAGGGCACTTTCATTTGGTACATTGAAGCTATTTCCAATTTGGTACGGCAACGTAAGCCCATTTGCACTTCATACCTCGTACTGGTTTCAACCATAATTATTCAACCCCCAAAAAACAAAGACTTTCACAACAATGCAAAATTACCTTAGATTTTATAAAATTAACCTTTCAATCGTATATTTTGCAATCCACTATTTCCAACATAAAACTGCTTTGAGGAAGAAGAGTAGATAATAGCTGGCACGTTGAATATCATTCCACATAAGTATTTCAAGGAGTTAGTTATCTTACGTTGAACTAGTAAATTTGAAGTATTGGTCGAATGCCAAACTAACAGATTAATAGATATGACGTTTTTATGTGTGGCCAATGCAACTTCTCTTAACTAAATTAGACACTTTATCGCGAAAGCCCATGACTTCAGTGGTAAATTACTCTTGTCTGCAATTTAATGAGATAGCAAATCCTGCCACACTATTTAACAATAAAATTCCCAATCCATTCAATAGATTACGGTATGTTTGGCACCTTGCCAAAATTGTGCTTCAAACCACGTGATACAAGAAAAGAAGGGAAGTGAAGTTCGGTATTCTGCACTTGTTGTATCGAAATACATGTAAGGTTATCCAACGCCGAACAACAGATTACATGACCCAATTTTCGATTCCTATCACTGTGTAAACCAGCATGCAGGTTGAACATGAGTGTGTTTATCGTTTAGATCTCTACGTATAGTATTACAAATGTATGTGCGACAAAGAAATAAATCTTTAAAAAAAATGAAACATGTTTGAATACATTTTCGGACCTTAACTGTTACTCGGCACTATAAAATCGAGATCTTCGACATAACGGGGGTCATATAGTTACCAGTAATAATCCGTGCTAACTTTGCTTTTTGCTGTGTGAGAGTTATCGTTATAAAGTTGTTCGCTTTCATAAACATGAAAGCTGCAATTTGATCAACAGGGCATGACCCTGTATCGGCGTTCATCAAACCGCTTTTAACCAACTGGTTAGACATGATTATGCATAAACTCTCGAACACAGTGTGCAGGATTTATGCCCCTCTGTATTGCAATGTCTATGTTACTTCTACCTAAATCCCAATATCTACTATAATACAACTATACTCCAAAAATATTTCTACTCTGATGCTAACATACTCCCAATATGTACTATAATACAACTATACTCCAAATTTATACTCAAATACTACCATATTCAAAATATCTACTATAATACTACCATGCTCAAAATATCTTCTCCAATAATACCATATTCACAATATCTACCATTAAACAATCGTACACCAGATGTATACTCTAAGATTACCTTGCTCACAATATTTACCGTATGACTACCATACTCACAATATCTACTAGAGTACTACCGTACTCCCAAAATCTTCTCTAATAATACCATACTCACAATATCTACTCTAATACTACCATGCTCAAATTATCCACTCTAATACTACCACGCTCAAAATATCTACTGTAAGACTACCACACTCACAATATTTACAGTATGACTACCATACTCACAATATCTACTAGAGTCCTACCGTACTCCCAAAAATCTTCTCTAATAATCCCATACTCACAATATCTACTCTAATACTACCATGCTCAAATTATCCACTCTAATACTACCACGCTCAAAATATCTACTGTAAGACTACCATACTCACAATATTTACTGTATGACTACAATACTCACAATATCTACTCAAATATTACCATGCTCAAAATATCTATTGTATGACTACCATACTCACAATATCTACTCTAATAAGACCATACTCACAATATATACCCTAATACTACCATACTCACAATATAAACCCTAATACTACTATACTAACAATATCTATTCTAATACTACCATGCTCAAAATATCCACTGTAATACTACCATTCTCAAAATATTTACTGTATGACTACCATGCTCAAAATATCTACCCTAATACTACCATACTCAAAATATCTACTCTAATACTACCATGCTCAGAATATCCACTGTATGACTACCATACTTACAATATCCACTGTATGACTACCATACTTACAATATCTACTGTATGACTACCATACTCACAATATCTACTGTATGACTACCATACTCACAATATCTACTGTATGACTACCATACTCAAAATATCTACTCTAATATTACCATGCTTATGATATCTACAGTAAGACAGCCATATTTGTATTCATGCTTAAGTTACAAGAGATGTAAGATATTAAAGGTCACCGGCCATACTCCAACATTTTTCTGTTTATATCAGATGTGCATTACATGATTAAAAATAGTCATACTCGCACAAAAGGAATAAAATAATTATCAAGTGTAAAGAAGAAATAATAATTTAATTACTCGAAATAGAAATATACAACGCTGTTACCTCCCCTTAGAACGCCAACCGGAAATGACGTACATTTATACCGACCAGACGAAGCACATGCTTATTGTTGTCGAAAAATAAAACACTATACACTATGGATAGGGATCATTTAGATGAAACTATTGAAAATTAATTTACTGTTCAGCCATATAACGATGTGCGTGCACGACGCACTAGTGTCGCTTTCAAAAATGTTCCATTGTTTCAATTTATTTTAAAATTCCCGTTGATATAGGTACAACTGAATCTATGCTGGCTTCCCTATGTCAGCCGACTTTGTAGAAAAAAGGAATCGGCACACTTAAAAGAATCCAAAGGAACCAATGTTGGCTTCCTTATGTCGGCCGACTTCATTAAAAAAAAAAAAAAAAAAAAATTGGCACACTTAAAAGAATCAAGTCAGTTTCCGGGATTTGCTTGCTTTGTAATAAAATAATCTTTGTATTCGATATCCTGTCGGTAAGTTTAAGCAAGGATTTTATTGTTCGCTGCCAGTTGTGTTTATTCATCATGCGGGCTTCTATTTGATTGCATAGTTAGTAATAATCGATGTTTTCAGAGTAAATAGTATCCGCAGAAATAACTTGCTTTCATAATACTTTGTTACCCATGCCAGCGGAAGGATAACCATTTGCACTCACAGTGGATTTATTTTAAAATAATGATTTTTATTTGCGAGATACCGCCGAAGAGTTAAACTAGATACAATACAACCTTGGTCATTTTGCACCTTATAACGTATCGTGCGAGAATGGCTGGTGCCTTCAAGCCATCGGTTGATATTCCCGTCTCAATTGCGATTTTGTTATCTGACATAAGCGATAAACACTTCAGTAAGGATGCATACGCCAGCTGGATATATTTTTTTATAATAAATTTCGCATGATGAAAAACGAAAGAACATATGATAACAATGGAAGGTTATATTTTTTTTTCTTCATTTTATTTTTAAATAAGTTTTTGTTTATCTATTTTATTGTACCGTGTAGGGGGTTGGCAAATATTCAACACAAGCTTATTTCCTTTATTATTTGTATGGAATAATGGAGCAAATATGATTGACGCTATTAACTAGTAATGGCAATCTTTCAGTTTACGCACACACACACTAAGTAATGAACTATTGCAGCAACTAAACAATGACAAAATGCTCAGCATTATTCTCTCTCTCTCTCTCTCTCTCATGTGTAATTGAGTGTGTATTATACGCAGTAGTGTTACAATATAAAATTAAGTATATTTGTTATAATATTTCATATCCACTACCCTTAGAAAAAATGTATACGTATTCTGTAGAATATTAACTGTTATGTATTATTGTTTTATAAATCAGTATTGATAATTTGACAGGAAGACTTAAATTGAGAATGCATATATTTTTTTAGCATAAAAAAGATCAATGTATATAAATATTTTAATTAGAATGAGCAAGATATGTCAGTTTGTATGGTCTCTCATATATATATATATATATATATATATATATATATATATATATATATATATATATATATATATATATATATATATATATATACGTTACGAAGTATGATTAATTATTTCCTTTTAAAGAATATGAAGATAGCTTAGCTTGTTAAATTTGTTCGGTTTTATTCACCAATTTTTACCTTAAAACCTACTCTATTGTACAAGCTGAAAAACAATGTTCAAAAACATTTTGTATATATAATATCTCTCTCTCACTCTCTCTCTCTCTCTCTCTCTCTCTATATATATATATATATATATATATATATATATATATATATATATATATATATATATATATATATATATATATATATATATATATATATATATATATATATAATACAAATCATATAGCGAATAACAATCCTTTCAAGTGCACTGAATCCAGCAACGGATCACGTGTGTCAGGGATTGATTAAGATAAATGCAATAAACGGACGACGAACAGTGCGAAACTAGTATCAAACTAGCCTGAGCGCTTTCGATATACATAGTATTTACTTGTTGTTTGATAATAATAATAATAATAATAATAATAATAATAATAATAATAATAATAATAATAATGATAATAATAAACTATCTTTAACGAGGATAACACATTTGATCATGGCTGACCCATCTGCCATGTGGTCCTCAGTTTTTGTAATAAAATAATAAAAATAGAAGTTCATGCACATAACCATGTATCGTCGAACACTCATTCGTACATATTTGACATGAATGACTATGTGTGACTATACTGGGAAACACAAATATATATCAATTATGGATATGATTTTAAAGTTTTCTATTCAGAGCTTTTAATATGTCATTCCACGAAAAAGTACTTGTTCAAACTATTGTGAAATTGGGCCGAATTGTCTTTCGAGTTGTGCCGAAGTGTCTCTCAAGTGGGACGAATTGTCTTTCGAGTTGTGCCGAAGTGTCTTTCAAGTGGGACGAATTGTCTTTCGAGTTGTGCCGAAGTGTCTTTCAAGTGGGACGAATTGTCTTAATTTCGGCCCAATTTGGGCCGAGTTGTCTTTCGAGTTGTGCCGAAGTGTCTTTCAAGTGGGACGAATTGTCTTAATTTCGGCCCAATTTGGGCCGAGTTGTCTTTCGAGTTGTGCCGAAGTGTCTTTCAAGTGGGACGAATTGTCTTAATTTCGGCCCAATTTGGGCCGAGTTGTCTTTCGAGTTGTGCCGAAGTGTCTTTCAAGTGGGACGAATTGTCTTAATTTCGGCCCAATTTGGGCTGAGTTGTCTTGAGCCGAATTGTCCTTGGGATAAACTGACAATAATCCGGCATAAATGGTGCAACTTTCCATTCCCTCGCCCTATTCGAGCTCACAGCTTCAATCTACTATTTTTCCCCTGGTAAATAGGGTCTTCCGGAAAAAGAAAGAACCCTTTTGACCCATCATCACTCTTTTGGTTACTTTCATATGCAACACAGTGCACCATATTTGCTGTACAAAAGTACGATCGTAAGATATATCACAGACATACACGTGGGAAAATTAAACACTTGAATGGCTGGGTTGAATAGAAGGAATAAATGTACGTTATATCCGCTTTTGGCACGCGGAAACTACCGATTGCTTAATGAGATTGCCGAAAATTTTTTTTCATTTAAAAAAGTGGATGTTTAAGTCTAATTAAACATTTTATTATGGTGTGCATACATAACAAATTTGTTTTTCAAGACTATAATAATATCACACGTTTGTACAATATCGGTGGCCAGTGACCGTTAAGTTACAAGTGAGAACATTTGAAACATTAATGAGGGTATTGAAGATTAAAAATAGCAGTATTATTACAATCAAATGTTTTAAATGATAACAAAATATCCAATATTTTCCATGACTGCATTTTGTTAAAGACCCATCAATTTTCGCAAGAAATACTATTGTACTATGCCTAATTTGTATGATATGGTAAAAAAATATGTTTATAATTTGCTTAAATGTAAGGATTTATTAGTAAAAAATAAATAGAATTTATTACATTTCCTTGGAATCAATAAATGCTACAGGTAAAGTCATTAGTATATACTGACGTGCATCGATTAACGGCAAATCACACTAATGTTTATATAAAGCATGATGCGCAACATGAAATAACGCCATATTTTAGTACCATTCGGAACATCCTCGTCTCTTTCCGATATAAGTCGAATAACTTCGACTCCCTGCAAGAAACTCGGAGGTTATCGTAGCAATAGTTCCTAAAATTGTAGTTTCTGCGAACAAATATCCTGCTAGATATGCAAAGAACAGTCTAATAACATGATAGGTACTAAAAATAACACTCGACGATGTTTCAACAGCGAACGAAATACGTGCACATTTAATTTTGAATGTATTCCTGCAAACGTGAAATGGAAAATAAACGAAGAAATAATTTGGTTTTAGTTGTATGTAACTATTGCTTGCTTCGCTGTTAGTTTTGGCAATCTATTCATTGTGATGTTCTTGGAGTCATTTATTAGTAATGAAAATATATTAGAAAACTACTTCCTTGGATACAGTTCAAAATGGCCATTATTTACATGAGCTTTTTTATATTTTAGAATGCGATGAAAAATCCGTATGCCTACACGTGTATCTAATTATGCCTATACGTGTATCTAATTATGCCTACGTTTGTATCTAATTATGCCTACTTTTGTATCTAATTATACCTACGTTTGTATCTAAGTATGCCTAAGTTTGTATCTAATTATGCCTACATGTGTATCTAATTATGCTTACGTTTGTATCTAATTATGCCTACATGTGTATCTAATTATGCCTACGTTTGTATCTAATTATGCCTACGTTTGTATCTAATTATGCCTACATGTGTATCTAATTATGCCTACTTTTGTATCTAATTATGCCTACGTTTGTATCTAATTATGCCTACATGTGTCTCTAATTATGCCTACATTTGTATCTAATTATGCCTATATTTGTATCTAATTATGCCTACATTTGTTTCTAATTAATACTATATCTATATAATACTATACCTAACATCTAATTATATATGTGTACATATCTGTTTGTGCTCACACAATACAGAAGCATAAATAAGGCTCTTGGTTTGCATGTACCTGATAGTATTTGATTCTGTTAAAATTTTGGTCCGATGGGCACGCCTGTCTCTTTAAAATCTCATCAAATTAATAATGCATAATGTATTAGTCCAATAATGAAGAAAAGTTCTTGTTAAACACCAATGTGTACGATATCTATCACAGAAAAGGTGTTAGGTGCAGATTATCTTGAATTTAATAGGGAAAAAACAATACTTGGAAATGACGTCTTTTCCCAAGTCCTCTGCTATCTGCATTATTTATTTTTTATATATCAGATCTTTTTGCTATATCTACTGAAATAAAGTCCGTATTGACATTTATAAGAAAACATTATTGCAACATCTGTATGTCGTATGTTGAAGTTATACTGATACAGTCCCATTACTAAATAACTATAGCAAGCTTTTATATTCCTCACTGTTTATGGTCCATAATTTGAGGACTTTCTCTTCATATATTGACGGTGCCGTAAAGCGTTCCCAAAATTCTCACCACGATTCATAGTCCATAATTTGGAGGACTCTCTCTTTAATTATTGCCGTGCCGTAAAGCGTCCCAAAGGTATCACAATTCACGTTTCATAATTGTGTGGACTTTCTGTTAAATTATTAACTTGGTGTAAAGCATCCCAAATCCATGTTCCATAATATTTTGCTATCTTCATTTTCCATTTACACGATAAGGGAAATAATGTATCTGCCACCAGTGTTCTTCAATATGATGTTTAAAACAACATTTGTTGATCATCTTGAGGCATATCCTAGATGTCTTGATGCATATCCTATATGTCTTGATGCATATCCTACACGTCTTGATGCATATCCTCGATGTCTTGGTGCATATCCTCGATGTCTTGATGCATATCCTATATGTCTTGATGCATATTCTATGTCAGTGTAAAATACATAACAAGAAACTTCTACGCATACACATTCATCTTTTTGTTAACTTTTACATACATTATAACAAAATTATTCAATTCAGTTCAATTCAAATCGATACGGTTCAATTCAATTCAATTCAATTCAATTCAGTTTAATTCAATTCAATTTGATTCAATTTAAGTCAGTTCGATTCAATTCAATAGTTTATTCTCCTAAACATGTATATACTCGCAGAGTACACACTACAAACATTGCATGGAAAGGAAATGCTATACGTACAGTTTTAAACTGAAACTAGAAATAAAAGTAATCTTCGAGAGCTGGAAAGAACACCAGGTTACTAACAGAATACCAGGTTAACTATAAAACAGCTCTACCGTGATAGGACTATGCAAATGTTTGGACCGAGTATGATTATCACAGAAGCTGGTTCATCCAAAGTTTTAAATCTGAGATTGTACCTCAAGGAGGAAACTAGCATACGTGACCGCAGTGAAGGTGAAAATAAAACATTTTATATCAACTTAACTAAAGCAACACACACACACACACACACACACACACACACACACACACACACACACACACACACACATCCATCCATCCATCCATCCATCCATCCATCCATCCATCCATCCATCCATACATACATACAATCTTGCACTCGCCAGTCAGTGTCTCTATTTTAATCAGTCTTTCTCCTTTCATTTTGATCATGAAATGCTTTAAAATTTTCATCGCTTTTAGTGGATGCAAAAAATGCATTGCATTCCTTGTGAAAAGTGTGTTTCCTTTGCTTTTGCATCATTATTTAATATGTAAAATTGTTTCCTTGCAAAAGTCATCTTGAAAAAATTGGATTTTGCAATATGTGCCTACTTTGTTCTTGTAATTTGTTATCGTTCTTCCCTTGCATAGCAAAAAACGATAGCTAAGCCTAGAAAGTTCAACAACGACACCAACTATTCTGTTAGAGAGAGAGAGAGAGAGAGAGAGAGAGAGAGAGATGACAGTACACATCTTAACATTTTGAAGATATATTAAAATCAGAAAAGTTAGGACTGTATTCAGTTAGAGTCTGAGCATGGAGTTGAGTGGAATAGAATGAATAGGTGTTTATAGTAATTATGTGTATGTATTATTGTGCATTCAAACGCTGTGTTTCATTCTACATACATCTGTAGGGATGATGCTATGATAAGATCAGTAAACCTCTGTCCTAGTCTTTGTCTGTCTGTGTCTGTATCTGACTCCAACTCTATCTCTATTTACTATTATTATTTGTAATATATATATATATATATATATATATATATATATATATATATATATATATATATATATATATATATATATATATATATATATATATATATATATATGCGTGTGTGTATGTGTGTACGTGTAGTGTGAGAAACTGATTTTATATTTTTATTATAAACACGAGAATTCCAAAGACTTCTACATGATGCGGAGCTGAGTTTGAAAGAAACTGTAAATTTGTAATAAGTCAATATAGTTAGTGGTCACTGACCTGAAACCTCGTCATCCACTCTTTTCTTTACCATCGCACTTTCTCCTTCTCGTCTTCATTATTATTATTATTGTTATTATTATTATTATTATTATTATTATTATTATTATTATTATTATTATTATTATTATCATTAGTATTATGTTATTATAATTATCATTATTATCATTATTATTATTATTATTATTATCATTATTATTGAAGCCGAGAAAAGAGTGTATCACATCTCTTAAGGCACTTAAGGTATAAACTGAGGAAGATTGTATTATGTTACCCACCTTAAAAATGATACATTTCACAACTGAAGTCGCGAAATTCACGTTTTATTTACAAACGGTTTGTATACTTTGATGTATAACGTATAAACTTTGCCTTAATTGATATGCGAAATACTACTTCAATGGGGCACAGAAAGGCGAATAGCAATGCAGTTATTTTAAATATTTCCCTTTGCCACTCTCCGTCTTACTTCCGTTCAGTGCTACTACATTCTAATCCTACTTCTGTGCTATACCGTTTGGAACAGACTATAGTTGCTCTTAACATAGTAATTTCATTCCTGCAGCAGCCGGCCTCGTCGAGTGCAACACGATGCAGCGGAATTTTCCTTTGGCTCGGCTTAGTTCATGGACTGGTTATTGATTTACCCATCAAAACAGCAGATGACAATGAATGATGTGAAGTACCGGTCCATAGCCTTGTGCGCCCGCTGCAGACTATTCCGGAACTTGTTTTCTTGCTGCAGGGAAATAGATTAGATTTCTCTTGACGTTATATATTTTCTAGGGGAACATCTCAAAACAGGATTTCATGTCAATGCAGCGGCTACATATAGAAAGGTAGCTACATTCTAGAAAACTACAATAATTTTGTTTGCGCTTTTTTGATTATATGCACGTATATTTGTAGAACGCATGCATATCTGACATGTTCATGTAGGATACAACATATTCAAGACGTGTGTGTTATTCAACGACCATTAAATTTTCTGGTAATGTGGGGAGACTGGTTTTATCTCTCCAACAGAGATATGTTGTTTGATTTTATATATATATATATATATATATATATATATATATATATATATATATATATATATATATATATATATATATATATATATATTCGTTTATCTGAAGACACTTTTTTTTCAACCAGTCTAGAGGATAATTTTTTCTTCTTCTGCAAACGAATACAATAATATTTTTTGTTTCGCTATTTGTTGGCCGGAATTTTGTCTCTCAGAAAAATCCATGCTCCCCACCCCCAAAAATTAAATGGTCCCTCCTCAGCGGTTATTTTGTTCGCATAGTAACTGTCTGAAGGCGGCGAAAATATCTTTGGTTTAAAATTTCTATACAGTACTCACTAAATGTATATTGAGTGTTACTCTAATAGGCAGATCTTTGAGAACGTGATTTGCATCAAGTTCTTAACGGCGCAAAGTATATGCTGATTAGAAACATCTGCTGGAAGAGCTACACTCTAGCAGCAGTGAGGATAATCATTATAGATTGCATTTACATCACAAGATGATGCGTGTACTTTTATTACATCCACTATTTAAATTACAAACGTTAATAGTATGTGCTGTACACATTCTTCACTGCGACCATTATACACGCCGGCAGTTAGATGTTGTCAAGGGTATGAATAAAATATATGTGTATGGTTATTACGCCAACGATATTAATTTCGGTTGGTACAGAAGGGAGCTACATTAGGTGCTATTTACATGTCAGAAAGATAATATAAAGTTACACAGTTTCCGCATTAGAATGATAAGCAATTATCAACTACGTCTTCAAACCTGCGTACACATCAACCCTACAATAGTGCCATGGAGGCAGTGGATTCAATATAAATTAGAATGTCTGGCCTTGACATTGATTCGATGACGTGCCAAACTATTCATCGATTTCTCGAAAAAAATATTGCAGCAATAGTCCATCGTTTGTTCCGTGAGGCAACAAGTTATATAAATCCTTTTAAGTTAACGACATCGAAAAGATTTGATCGATAATACCATGAGGAAATAAAACCAGTCATTTAGCAGATGTGGTATCACTGTAGATTCTTTTATCATGCTTTGGACTGGTAAAAAAGATCAAACGGAACTGGAACGAGATATTGAATTTTCCATATTAGCTTTGACCAACTCAGTATGCATTACTGCCCTGACGAATGGATTAGATTACAATTTTCAATAGATAACAATAATGTCTGTTTTCTTCTTCATTCTGTCTCAAAATATTCAGATACTTTAATCGAAGAATTTCCCTAAACCTTAATCCGAAGAAGCTAATGATTTATATGCAGAAGTTGTGTATATCATGTATATATTCGTACCGAGTGTCATATTTGGTCACCTAATCGACCGGAAGATGGCACTGCCGTTTAAAAATAAAAAAGCAGCCCTTTGTCACGTATCAAAACGGCATTGCACCTGTTGCGATTTTGACTTAATTACACTCGTTTGCCTGTTTAAAACCCGGAAATTTTTACGATTATTACTTTTTTGAAACAACTTATTGTGTCACAACATGAATTATTTTCGATTACTTCTTTCATGATTATTAATTGCTTAATCGGCATTTGATGGGAAGAAACACTTCAAGGTTCCATATTGGACTGTTGTGTTATTTACGTGGTTTTACTGTAATAAAATATACATAACGGAAGTTGTAAAATGAAACGAATCAGCTCCTAGACAGATATAGATGGGTTCTTTACTCGTTTCAAAAGTATCGAATCTTTAGCATTTAAAATTATGACATAGTTAATGACTTTTAGAGAACCATTTGTACTTATGAACCGCACCTGATACTGTTTCGTAACTATAATTTCCTTAAAAAATATGTTGCACTCTCCCAAACTTATGTGCTCACCGATTTCTTTAAATAGATTATCTATCTATCTATTTATTTTTGTCTCTTACCCAGTGGCGTCACTAGGGTTGGTGTCACCCAGTGCGGTAACTCATGATGTCACCCCCATGGACCTCCTTCCTGCTCAAAAATTCTAAATTTTTATAGACAGTCATGTACAGTAACTCATGGTGTCACCCCCATGGAAAACTTCCTGCACAAAAGTCGAAAATTTTACAGACTGTCATTTGGGTGTCACCCCCTCTGATGGTGTCACCCGGTGCTGTCCGTACCCCCCCCCCCCCCCAGTGACGCCACTGCTCTTACCGTTAATGTTGGCACATGTCAATCGGTGGTAGAAGAAAATACTTTCAAAACTGTTAGACTTGTTAAGATGTCAGAAACGGGTAAAAGTATATGTAATTGCTTATTTGACCTGGTCCTGAAGTAGTAATCTGAGGTGGCAAAACAGCAGATTACTGTTTCAGGACCAGGTTAAATAAAGGAAACATTGCTCGGTTACAGGACCAGGTAAAGTCGCATATTTACACCATAACGTTTTTTGTCAAATAGTGTATTCAGAATGGTTTGTGTAGTTCCAGGACCATGATAATCGTTGCGAATATACCACAAAGCCGTTTCTAATCGGAACTGTTAATTACTAATTTGTATTTCCATTGTGTCAAGCAGTGTTTGTAATCGAGTTCTCGTCACAAGGATATGGAGTATATGTTATGTTATGTTATGTTATGTTATGTTATGTTATGTTATGTTATGTTATGTTATGTTATGTTATGTTATGTTATGTTATTTTGTATTGTGGTGTGGTGTGGTGTGGTGTGGCGTGTTGTGTTGTGTTGTGTTGTGGTGTGGTGTGGTGTGGTGTGGTGTGTTATATTATATTATATTATATTATATTATATTATATTATATTATATTATATTATATTATATTATATTATATTATATTATATTATATTATATTATATATAAATACGAACTGATATCATGCATGATAAGGTTCAATATAGTTAACTGTGCAAAAGAACTGACTTTTTTTCTACCGTACGATGGATTGAATATGGAGGAGAGTACTAGATGGTCGAGATGGCATGTATGTGTTCTAAATATCTTTATGGTATTCATGTAACAAAAAGTGTTGATGTTCATAGGATTGATGCATCCTGATAACTGTTTTAAACAAATTCAATGGAACACCAAGTTATGCCATGCAGTTATGATGCATATTATTTTAATGTACTGAAATTTGTCGTTGATGCCGCCGCCACAGCCGGCGTTTTCGTCACCAGGAAATTAATTTTATTTCTCATGTATTTGATATGGAAGTCTGGCGGACTTGAGTTTTCTGATTTTCTTGTCTATGGCTGTTAGTTACTGGTGGTTTGTCTCGGTTTTTGCGTGACAGTTCGATGACCTCAGGTTGCGGCAAGACTCACCTCGACGACGCCACAATGGTCAACATAATTCAATGCATACAATTAATGGAAAGTAAATATCCAAATATCTCACATACTGAATTAATCTTTCTCTTTAAAGAACAAAAGGTTGAGAAAACTATTCATTCAAAACGATATATCATAGTCACGGAATTTAAATATTTTATCATATGCTCGGCATATCTTAATTGACATGTAATTTAACCCCCTAGATTGGGATTCCGTCGTCAATGCGTCCCCTACCGGCCCCCCCCCCCCCCGTTGGCATTGTGGTCTTGCTGTGAGGTGCATCAGACAGGAGAGTCTTCGGTGTCGTATGTTGATATTAGTATTGAAATTTAGGTATCTATTTATGTTTACTTAACTTAACTTAACTTACATTATATTATATTATATTATATTATATTATATTATATTATATTATATTGTATTGTATTGTATTGTATTGTATTGTATTGTATTGTATTGTATGGTATGGTATCGTATCGTATCGTATCGTATCGTATCGTATCATATCATATCATATCATATCATATCATATCATATCATATTATATTATATTATATTATATTATATTATATTATATTATATTATATTATATTCCAATTTTATCTTTATATTTCCTGATGCTTACGATCACTTTATATATTCATCTAGTTCACTGGACAAACTTCATCGAAATAACAAAATCGTCTTACATGCAGATGTTCATAAGTCTGTGTGTCTGACTTACTTTAAATATAAACAAGTCCGTGTGTCTGACATCCTTAAACCAATTTGTTTTATATACAAATAACAACAAATCTGTGTCAGATACTTGAAACGTTACAAACTTGAACAGAGCGGCCTTCAGTCATGTTAATATCAAGCCTTTAATAATTAGTTCCTAATAGAGTTTTTCTAGCGATAACACTGTAGGGTGGAAATACCAGATGTTAAGTAATATAAAATATTATTGTAATGGAATACAGTGGTTTATTGTTTTGACAATTTCTTTGAAATCTACTGTATTAAGTTTACTTTAGTATTTTTTCATATGGATGTCTAGTACGGCTTCTCATTTTATGCGGAACTGGGTTTCATTATAGTAAACTTTATAGTTTCATTTCCTATAAATTTTGTTCGTAATATTGCATCATAATCCTTCGCCACTTTTTGTCTTGTTTTATGCTAAATTTATGTATCAACAAGTAAGCCTATTATACCATTACAAAAAGAGGTACCCCTTATTGTAACATACAACTACGTATAAACCTTATTATGCCCTTGCCAGCACAAATACCTTTTTATTATGCCCATACAAGCACAAATAGCCCATTTATGATCATGCCAGCACAAGTTCTTTTTGAACACATAGAAGCATAAATGCCCATGTAAACGCACAAAACCCTTAGTATGCCCATGCAAACGCACATAACCCTAATTATGCCCATGTAAACACACCTAACCGAAATTATGTCCATTCAAACACGCATTAACAATAATTATGCCCATACAGGAATTTGTAACACTTATTATGCCCACACAAGAATAAATAGTACTTACTATTTCCCATATAAGCACAAGTAGCCATTTTTTTAAAACCCACACCAACACAATAGCCCTTATAGTACCCATATAAGCACAAGTAGCCCTTATTGTGACCATAGAAGCATACAAGTAGTCTTTATAATGCTCGTACAAAAACAAGTAGCCCTTTTTACGCCCATACACTAAGAAGTAACCCATATTGTGCCTACACAGGTTACCAAAGACTATACAAATTTCTTGTACACTCTGTGATATTCCATTTGAAATGTACGTGTCTTATTTAATTTGTACATTGTTGTAGATAAGCAGAATTTCTTCTTTTTTTCTTCTTCAAATGCATGAAATATTTGCATAATAAAAGTTGCATTGGAGGGGAGGCATGCAGTATTTCTGTGGAAGCGCGTGCGCATGATTAACATGTTACAAAGCATACCTTGAAGAAAACGCAAGGAAGTAAGTTGTTGTTGTTGTAGTTGTTGTAGTGTTTAACGCCATTTTTCAGCACACGATAGGCTATACATGGCGGCCAGTATTAATGGTGGAGGAAGAACCCTGAAAAACCCAGGGAAGAACCACCGACCCACGAGAAGCTACTGGCAGGCTTTCCCACGTACCCACGCTAGCCGAGCCTTGGACTCGAACCCACGCAGACAGAGGTGAGATGGCAGTGGTCCGTAACGGAGAGCGCTTTAGACCACTCGGCCACTCGGGGCGCCTGAAGTAAGTTGAAGATGAAATCCAGTTACTATAATCATGGCAATAACAATCGATATTTTTAATATTTAGAATGTACACAGTATACATACATACATACGTACATACATAGATACATACATAGATACATACATACATACATACATACATACATACATACATACATACATACATACATACATACATACATTAAAAAATAAAGTGGTCTGTCTTGCAATTCCAACTGCAATCTGCTCTTGAAAATGATCCAACCTCGAAAACATACCAACTAATATTATATATATATGAATCCAAAACAAATATGACCATAGAATTCTGTAAGCATTTTAATGGAATTTTTCAGTCCTAAATTACTAGCGATTTCTCTACAATTATGTGCGTACATATACGTCATAAGCGAACTCGAATTTCTTCCACTGAAAATTGTACATAGAAGCAAATGTTTAAAACCACAACTTATTATCCTTTTAAATTTTACATTTAATAATTTGTAATCAATTCAATCATGTTCGCTATCATCCATGCAGTGTACTTAATTACTGACCTAAGATTTCATCGAATAGATGTATAGCACCCGTACGCTGACGTAAATTCTTCATTAACTGCGTCTCATGTTGCATTCTTTTCCTACTTTTCATACGTATCAATATGTTAACATCCTCAAGTTTTCTATAAACCATATGAAAGCTGTTACATTCGTTACAATGAACAATAAGTAACCGTGAACATTTGGTCCGATCTTCGGCTTTAACTGACCTTGACTGCTTAGAGTGTCTTAGTTATCCGTATTTAATTTTAAAAGTTTGTGAAGAATTGCCCTCGTTAAAGTAAACTGAAGGTGAAATACAATGACAATTTCAGCTGCAAAAGGTAAAAAGCCTCGTGCTAGAGGACAGCTTATATTATAAGCGCTAATTGGATCAAATAAACGAAATGGATTATAGTGGCTATTTCAAGCGATTTGTCTTTTCTTCCTACCGTCTCTCTCTCTCTCTCTCTCTCTCTCTCTCTCTCTCTCTCAGAATGGGCCAATATAAGTTAGCTAACCCGTATCCAATTCCGTACTAAGGAATAAAACGACAATATAATAAACCAATATCGTTGCGCGCTCACACACACACGCACGCACGCACATACATACATACATACATACATACATACGTACATCCGGTAAGTTAGCAAGTTTTGCTTCCAAAATAAGCAAACGCCCTATCCTTTATATGTGTGCACGCGCACACACATAGAGAGAGAGAGAGAGAGAGCGAGAGAGAGAGAGTAACGAAGCTGAGGAAAATATTTTTGTATTTTAAGATGACATAAATATTGACATTTGTCACATATTAAAATAAATTTCACAAATCATTTTTGCTCGTTCTATATGCATCCATAGTTTTCCCCTGAACTGGTGCACAGTACAATCTATACAATACACGGGGACAATATTATAAACGAAATTTATATAGTACAAACGAATTGAACTGGTAAAAGCTTTATTTATTAACTAGAGGAAATATTATAACACGACAAAATCATTCTTTAATTTACAGGGTAAAATACGAAACAAAAAAGTTAAATTTTATGACAGATTTGTTTAATTTAATTAATTTAAATCCTGTTTCTTTTACACTTTAATCAGATTAAAGGGGTCAAGAGCGCCAGTAACTAAACTGTCCAGCAGTAAAGATCATGCTGCAGTTGACTGTGGACAATGTTCTGACGTTATTATATAGACATGTGGACAATGTCTGACGTAATTATATAGACATGTGGACAATGTCTGGACATAATTATATAGACATGTGGACAATGTCTGGACATAATTATAGATACATGTAGTCAAATCAGTATACTAAAGTCCTTTTACTGTGTGAAAGTCGATATACTGTCATAGTATGTCTACATAACTATGTCAACATATTGTAATCGATAATTCCTTTAAAAACAATGTCGCCTTGCTATACAAGTATCTCATCATTACGATGGCGGCGTGACACGTCCTTAACCTATCACTTTTTGATGTACCAAATCTTGCTGACTGCATCCAATATAATTTGCCGTATTGTGTTGTACCTCAGCTGTAATATTCGCGTTGTAAAGAATTTCTCAGCGTGCATGGAGAGTATCTCAATGTATTGAAATTAAAGTTCGTTTACAACTTTTTTCTTTCTTTCCAGACACATCCCATTGTGTACTGGATATATATATATATATATATATATATATATATATATATATATATATATATATATATATATATATATATATATATATATATATATATATATAAACTTCCGCTGTGTTAGAAATACTTGTAATTTTTTGTACAATAGCCAACAGCTTAATTATGAAAAATAACAATAAAACTGACTTAAGTTTGCTTGATTTTTACGTTTTATGCTGTGTTTATTTTTTAAAATTGTATTTGAGTAATTTGTATTAATTATGAAAAGACAACTAGTCGAGGCTCGGCGTGATCGTGATTACTATGTATTAAAACACGATTCGAGGGATATGGCTTTACTTTCGTATATCCTCTATAGAATCAGAGGAAGAAAAAATATATATTCATGTATATTTTTACCAATCTTCTCACCTCGATTTTTTTGACACTGCCTTTGGAATGGTCCGGACTTTAAAAACGGTTCATACCATAAAGAAATACAATTAAAATAAAGAAAAGACAAAAACCAAAAATAGTGTGATTATGTAGAGTCATCAATTTTAGGAGCATTTATCTATTTTTGCTAAAAAGTACGTTTTTGTCGGTGCTAGATTTGTGAAAATGCATCGGCTGAGATGCGGGTTGTATGCTGCTCACATATTCGTAATGGCACATTTGACCCTTGAAAGAGAAATTATTTCAGATCGGATACCCCATAAATACAACCGAATCCATTATATTCTGCAAATGTGTCCGTTAAATAACTATGCGAATTATCAGATGACTGTTGCCATGGTTCATTGAAAGTATTATGGAGGAGATATCAGTTTGTCCGTCTGTCTGTTAACTCGTGGATAAGATATCAAAATATTGATTTAGCCAAGCGCATTTGTTTTAGACAACTTAGGTAAAATACAGTGCAATAATTCAACTGAGAATGCAGTTAAAGTGTACAGGAAATAAAAAAAAATTGCGACAATAGCCAATGGAGTAAAAGATCACAGTGAAGCAAAGACCA